>OZ023213.1:13744068-13806568 GCA_963995525.1 Escarpia spicata
CTTTAAAAATCATCGTGTCTTACTACACGAATCTGCATATTGGCTATCAATGTGACCGGGATTGGCGTTCAACAAACATAACAGTTTTTATGGTATTGAAAACATACCGGAGTAACGTTGCGGTTACAATCGACCCTTATTGTATATATTACATACATAGTGTGATAATGAATATGTTGTAGTGTTTGCATATAATGAATATATAACAGTATAAGCCCTTTTGTAGGTCCTTGCTGAAAGTTATAAATGTTACGCCTACTTGTTGAGCACAACTAAAATAATCGACCAGAACAACTCTTCTCTTTTGAAATGGTTCGTTTATGATATATCGTCATAATCTTGTACGCTCTTAAACGCATTTTGATAATTTAGTTTACCTCATTATATTTACCGAAGTTTACTTCAAATTGAGCCAACATCCGTAGAGCTTTTTGGGTCGAAAAATAGTCGCTATTTCAAAAATGTATTACTACAGTCATAGAATATTCACTGCATGATAATTCTACCACAACTTGAACAAATGACTTTGGTGTGAATAAAAATACAGCGGCTATATCGCGTCAGTAGAGTGTTCAACTGTGTGCTAGACTATGTTTCATGTGAATGACGCAGCTACTGCTGACGTAAATGCGCAGCCATGAGTCGTGCCCTCCAGGAGACAAACACAACTCCTGGGGATCAGAGTTGGCTCGATTTGTCTAGACATGATTAATGTCGCGTAACTGGAATATAAGGCGACGAGATCCCAGCAGAATTCACCAGTTGTCTCAGAAAAGGTCACCCGTCGTCTCAAGCAGGGTAGGTTCACATATTGTTTCTTTCTGGTGTTTGAAAGATACGCATTAGTCTGCTGAATGCGGAACTTTCTGGGGATTCTCATTGCATGTATGAAATAATGTGCACGTATCTTCAATGTTTGGTATGCTTCTGATAAAATCTGGTTTTATAGTATTACGGTGGATAATATAATATTTTAATGTGTAACTAAACTTACTTCAAAAACTGTAGGACATTTGACTGTAGAATATTGATATTGGTGATTTAATTAGGGTAACATTCTGTGATATTAAAATCTCAGCCGCAAGTAACCATTGATCATTCCAATGGCAATCAAATAAACTAAATGCATTTGATTTCAGAACGTCTCCTTTTTGCCACCATGTCGAAGATTTCCGTAGCCCTGGTAGTGCTGATTGTCGCGGTCGCCGCGCAAGGTGATACAATTTGTCGCTTTCAATGTACACAGAACTCGTGACGACACGAGGCAACATCTGCTATTTGTCAAACTTATCTCTCTATTTCGTGTTGGCATAGTCAGACTTACTGGAATCACACTTAGTATCAAACATTATATTGTGTAGGCTCTCTATGTATTATGCATGGGTTTGTATATTATATTGATTGTAATATATTGTGTTTGTATCATACATAACTATACTGTTTGGGGGTGAACTGTAGATAACTGTCACCCTTCTGTTCATCCCCTTTCCATCAACTCTGTATTGCTTATATTATTTTTTTACATGTTGGAGATGGCGTTGTGTTATGTAGTGATATAATTTGTACTCCTGGTTGTTGGAAATAAATGACTGAATACTGATTAAATGACAGGTTACGGATCTCTAACGTACTGGTGTAGTAACACTTACTCGTTTCTGACGTACTGGTGTAGTCATACGTTCTTGACCGTCATTGTAATAAGACTTGGCTGTGTAGCTTTGGTGTTAAATTAAGACCTAATTGTATGACGATTGTTTCTTTTTCATAAGTCAGAGTTATGTCTCAGTCATCTATTGATACGGTCAGACTAATAGACGCATCTCATTTTGATTAAGTCAGATTTACTGTCTGTGTTATGTTTGACATAATCATATTTGCGTGTTCGTCTCATTGAAACTAACTTAACTGATATCAAAGTGTATTAATAACAATTACGTGTTTCATTAATTACCGGCGACCCAGAACGACGTAGTAGTTTCGTTGACTGATTGATTGATTGCCATTGAGTATTTATTTGGGATCAACAATATTAAGGAATGGTGTTGATTGGATACAACACATACACATATTAATATACACATGCGGGTGAACACATTGCAAACTATGACCTCTTTCACGTACCCATTATCAGAAATCAGCATGCTAACATGCAGTAAGTTATAAACGTAATAAAAAACGTTCCCAGGAGATGTCACATTGACAATAACATAATTATGATTTGGAAATGTGGTATGTTACATTTCTGATTCCTTGTTGCTCAGACGGACCTGTCAGTATCGTCTCAATTCTTTCGTTAACGTTGCACTCTGATGCTGACGAAGGCACTGAGAGGATGCCGATAGCTCCTTCTGAGCAAACAAGAATTCAGAAAGGTAACATACCACATTTCATATGTTTTATTTCTCATCTCACAGGATGCAAAGATTCGTGCGCGGGGAAAGCATCCGGGGGCAAATACGCCTCGGCGTGTGGCCCGTGTAACCGATATTACCAGTGCTATGGCCTTCAGGTGAAGTACCATTACTGCAGCGACAACCATCAGTGTCTCATCAAAGGGGCGTGCGGTGAGTATTACAACTGGGCGCGGTGGTAGAGTGGTTACAGCGTTGGAATCTCAATCGATAAATTCTGGGTTCATCTTGCGGTGAGTTATGAAACTGCTTCTTCAATTAATTTAGGGCGTCGCGAACCCTGTTCTGTCAAGTCCTAATATGTACGATGTGAATAGTTAAGATAATATCCGCAGTCGCAAATATAGGTCTATACACCTCTCATTCAACCGACTGAATTTGTGGGTGAAATGGATGTCAACAACTTACTAATTAACACCACCAATAAAACAAAATGTGGTGTATTAGAAGTACAGTCATACTTGATGTAAATTAGAGCATATTGCCTAATTCCCATTGAATAACCTACATTTTTACAACGCTTTCCGCTACAGCCCGCACAATTAGTTGACGTTTACAGCGATTTCTTCACTCTTTCCGTAATGGTGTATTTCACAGAATTGTTGTTTGTTTGCATAAAGAGAAAAGAGTGTCACTTACGTGTTGCTTCACTGTATTGATTTGCTCTCCACCACGACATGGGCAGTTTGAGTGTGACAACAACATCTCTTCTCATGTTGACCGTATCCGAATTTACAGGAGAATGCCAGGACTCTTGCTATAGGAAGCGGAACGGAGACTACCAGTCCTTGGACAATCCCCGTCCCTTCTACTACAACTGCCAGAACGGATTCCTCTCGTACAGAACTTGCCATCCCAATGAGGTCTTCAACGCATGGACCCGCAAATGTGGTAAGGCTATCGCGATTGCTTGGCGTTTGCTCAAACCTATTATACAATGAGTTGTGTTATTTTTTTAAATTGGTTATACTGTAATAAACATTGTTATTAATGTTATGCTTAATGGTTTTAATTATGTTATGCAGTTTTATGTAAAGCGTCCTAGAGCATTTTATTTTACATGGACGCGGGCGCTATATAAATTATTATTATTATTGTTATTGTAATTATTATTTTATTATTGCGTGACGCTTGTGCAGTTGTTGTAAGTGTCCGTGGTGGCGGTGTTGTTTTAATAGTAATAATAGTACGGTAGCGTGCCTTTGCTTGAGCGTGAACTTAACTAACTACTATCTTAATAATTGCAATTCGTACAAAATACCTTACGCTCGACAGAGTGCTACGAGGTGTTCTGTGAGAATGGTGATGGCTACCAGCCGTCAGTGTGCGGAAATGGAGGATGCAGAGGCTACGTTAAATGCGAGGGCGGATTCGCGGTGTTACGCCGTCTTTGCCCATACGTTCGCCCGTACTTCTGCTGTCACACACGTGTCTGTGTCGCCTCCAGCAATGTCTGTGGGGGAGGATGCGGATACTAGAGCACCTCAGCACGGGAGAGAGGCAGGTGAGACGGATGGTACATTAAAATAAAAAATGTACACATATTTAAACACTCATAGAAACGCCACACATACCACACACACGCGCTTGCACGCACGTATGCATGAAACGTTACTCACACACGCACACACGCGCGCGCGCAAACACGTACACACACATGGAAGCATATACATACACGCACACGCATATACATACACGCACACGCATGCGCACGCGCACGCACACAAACACAAACACACACACACACACACTCACACACACACACACACACACACACACACACACACACACACACACACACACACACACACACATGCACACACACGCACACTATCTGTCACGATATATAGTTTTGTCATAACCTATTCAAGTTATTCATGGTAACTTCACATATGTTATGTATAAATGCATTATATTATTACACGCCATTGTAGTTATTGTGACACATAAACAAACACCGGCCTTATGTATAGCTACATACACTAGTTATTTTGAAAACATCGTATAGCAAAACAATTAATGGGAGTTGTATAATGTTTCAGACTTGACAACTGGGCACAGTCTATACCACCACGCTGCCCCGCGACGAAAGCGTTCCGTCATTGCATGCAGCGCCCCCTGTCGTCGATGACAGAAACGATAACATCGTGCATGTATTTCGTGAAGCGCAACTTAATATAACAACTTCTACGTATTTCTATTTGTATACTTGAATAATAAAATATCCTGCTGTGAAACAAATGACACCCTTGTTGTGTGACTGAGTACGTGCATTAGAAGGCTCTCTCATTACACACACGCACGACGATTTGTAATTGCCATAGCTCTAAAGGTAATCGCAATGTATTGGTATGACTGCGACATATCTATGCAGTACAATGGTATTATTATATTTACGATGACATAGATAGATCATAACATTTCGCAGTTGCATCTTTGTCCCTTTTCCATGTGTCCACTTGTCCATTGTACATTTGTCCATTTGTTAACTTGTCCCTTATTCACTTCTCCATTTATCCACTTGTCCATTTTCCAATAAGTCTTGTCCACTTGTCTAACTGTTCAATTATCCATTTGTCCAACTCCCGACTTGTCTATTTGCTAACTCGTTCCTTGTCCACTTGTCCACTTGTCCAATTGTCCACTTGTCCACTTGTCCACTTGTCCACTTGTCCACTTGTCCACTTGTCCACTTGTCCCTTGTCCAATTGGCCACTTGTCCCATTGTCTACTTATCCACTTGTCCACTTGTCTACTTGTCCACTTGTACCCTTGTCTACTTGTTCACTTTTCTACTTGTCCACTTGTGCACTTTTCACTTGTCCACTTTTGCACTTTTCACTTGTCCACTAGCCATCTCAAGAGTATCGTTTGGCGAACAGTTTTGTTAGGTCTTCTCACGTTGTTAACAACATATACGTAAATAAAATACACAGTTGAACTCACGTTATTTCAGTGTTGTAAAGAAGAAGCTGCTCGGTCGCTCAGGATACTCACGGAAATTATCATTGTAAAGGGTGTAGCATGATAACTTTGTTATGAAAAGCCACCTTCTTTCCAATTCATTGATACAAGTCACATTAGAAAGGTTAATGTTATTTGTGCTTTTAACGACTATGCAGAGAGCGCTGCAGCTACACCCAGGGTGTCTACTCATATTACTCTTCCTACTTCTATGGTTGACACCATCCTCGCAAGCCAGAGTTGTTTGCCGTGCAAAATTAGTACTGTACTGCTGGCTGGCACAGACGTAATCAGCAGCAGCGACCCCTGGCGCGCGAGGAAGGTTGCCACTACTACCAGTGCAACCGTGGAGCAGTGTACTGCGGCTCATGTGAACTGAATCAAATCTTCTACCCGGGACTCGGTCGATGCGGTTCGTGTATAGTTAATTCTTTAAGATGGAGTAGTAACGATCACACACATTTTCAAATTCGAAACTTTCATTTTTCATATCCAAGAATCATGTTAAATTACCTGGTAGAGGCTTTCGTTGACGTGTCACGTCGACTTCATCAGTACCTATGACGCTGAATGACGTCATCGTACACGTGAGGCAGTTCGTAATTGCCCTCGTCTCTGTTGATGGGTGTTTGGGTTTTTCTGATCCAGATGGCTTCCTTGATTTGCCGAATTCTTCTGTTGGGTTCTTTGTCAACAATTTTCACTCCCTCCCAGTCTATGATATGGTTTTCAGTTGTCGCATGGTCTGTAAGGGCGGATTTATTGATGGTAGACATCAATCTTTTTTTTCCGCTCCTTGTGTATTTCTCATTTTTCGTGTTGTCTACGTCCTTTCTGTGTTCCTCCAGTCTTGTTTTGAGTAGTCTTCCTGTCTCCCCAATGTATTCCCCACCACAATTCTTGCATGGTATTTGGTACACCAGTTCGCCCTGTTCTTCTAGCTGTACTTTGTCCTTGGGATGTACCAACAGGTGTCTGAGGGTGGTGTGGGGACGCATGGCCGTTGCTACTCCATATTTTTTCAGTA
Source organism: Escarpia spicata (assembly GCA_963995525.1). Lineage (NCBI taxonomy): Eukaryota > Metazoa > Annelida > Polychaeta > Sabellida > Siboglinidae > Escarpia > Escarpia spicata. The sequence goes on from OZ023213.1 coordinate 13,750,471, forward strand.
CTCGATGTACTCTCTCCGATACCCCCTCTATGTATGGGATGACTACTTGGCTCCGATAGTTTTTGTCCTTAGTCTTTTTGTTGGTCTTTTTCTTCTTACTGCTATCTGTCGCCTTTTTCAAGGCCCACGACGGATAGCCACATACTCTTAGAGCTCCTCTCAGGTGTTCCACCTCTTCTTTCTTGTCCCCGTCCTCCGAAGTTATTGTCTCACACCTGTTCATAAGGGTTCTGACAACTCCCAACTTCTGATGTTTGGGGTGGTGGGATGCAAAATTCAGGTATTGGTCAGTGTGCGTCTTCTTCCTGTACACTGTGGACTTCACACTGCCATCTTCCTTTCTGGTGAACTTTGCATCCAAGAAGGGCATGCTGTTGTTATCTTCGTCTTCCCGCGTGAAAATGATGCTACCTGTGGGGTCTACAGTGTTTATGTGTTGTTGTAATTTCTTTGCCTTTCCTGTGTGTACCAGGCAAATTATATCGTCCACATATCGCTTCCAGTTTCTCGGTTGGCAATCGACTGGTGCTGTGGCTATGATTTTCTGCTCACGTGTACGATGACGTCATTCAGCGTCATAGGTACTGATGAAGTCGACGTGACACGTCAACGAAAGCCTCTACCAGGTAATTTAACATGATTCTTGGATATGAAAAATGAAAGTTTCGAATTTGAAAACGAACTATCCTGAAGAATGTTCATTACTCTAAAGATCACACACATATTGCGAAATAGTGAATGCGCCTGAAACCAGCCCGAAAACTGACATAGCTATCATTTGTTGAACATTAGTGTTCCTGTGTAATATAAACCATATTCGCACATAACACATTTTAGGTCTGGTGGTGACAGCGCAAAAACGTATTATTTAGAAATACCACTGGTGTACTGCGTACTTAATGCTAATTATTTTGTCTTATATTTAATAAGTGTTATCTTAAATGTTGGGCTCACTTCATATATGCAACGTGTTCTTTACTATGTTCCATATGGTGCAAATATTATACGTAAAATATATGCGTATTGTGTTCCGCAGGCTGCAGAGATACTTTTTGTAAGGAGTACAGCGGCTGGCAGCCGACCGTTTGCAACGGATGCGGAAGCTACGTCTTCTGCAAGTGGGGACATCCCATTCGCTACAGGAGATGCCCCTGGAACATACGTCACTACGACTATTATCGCCATCGTTGTGTCAATAGGACACTAAAACTGCTGTGGTACACGATAAGGAAACGTATTGTATTCTTTGTCTTGCCTTGTCGATGAACTGTTTATAGATGTGTATTACGTCGATGTAACATTAACACATGCGGTTCAAACATAATGTATTGTAGTGCTAATGTAATCTAAATAGCTCTTTCTAATACTCGCATTGCACCCCACGGCTAAAAAAATATTCCTAAATATTGTTGTAATGTTTATTTTGACGTTGCGTCTTTGAGCTCACTCAGGTTTAAAAAATAATAACCTCTCTCTCTCTCTCTCTCTCTCTCTCTCTCTCTCTCTCTCTCTCTCTCTCTCTCTCTCTCTCTCTCTCTCTCTCTCTCTCTCTCTCTCTCTCTCTCTCTCTCTCTCTCTCTCTCTCTCTCTCTCTCTCTCTCTCTCTCTCTCTCTCTCTCTCTCTCTCTCTCTCTCTCTCTCTCTCTCTCTCTCTCTCTCTCTCTCTCTCTCTCTCTCTCTCTCTCTCTCTCTCTCTCTCTCTCTCTCTCTCTCTCTCTCTCTCTCTCTCTCGCTCTCTCTCTCTCTCTCTCTCTCTCTCTCTCTCTCTCTCTCTATATATATATATATATGATATATATATATATATGTTATTGTTGATTGCTGATGTCTGTGGGAGATATAATATATATATATACATATATATATTATATCATAATATAATCTATATATATATATATATATATATATACCGGGTATATATACATATATATATATGGTATTGTTAATTGCTTATATTTATATTTATGGAACATATAATTACAAGTTAGCCCTTCATGAATTATGTTTTCATTTGCAGTGACGTTCACTGGTCTGTTTGTCTGTCATCGGAGACAAATTGAACAATCGGGCATGTGCGGATAGATGCTTCTCCGAATATACAAATTCGCATGTAATCAACAAGATTGAGTGTATATTTCGCTATAATAAGATCACTGCTTTGTAATTAGTTTTCTCTTTTTGAATCTATACTAGTACATATTTACAAGAAAGGAGAAACCTCTTAGTTATTGTTGTTTTCTTGGTATGATATATTGTTCAGTAACCGGATTTAGAATCACCTGCCCAATTGATGCCACCGTTACTCAACAACTACACGGTCAGCTGTCACGCTTTACAAGCTCATATCATGGTTTATTCAGATGTGGTGGTATTTGACCTCCTCTGAAGGCTCCGAAACAAACATCCAACTGCACACTACCTGGAATTTCCGGACTGTTCTTGAAACAAAAAAAAATCCAAATTCACACCGGCTTTTACCGCGAGAAAATTATATTCTCTCGAATGAAACTATGTTGTCTCAGCTGGACGGTGTGCACAAACGTATCTCACAGTGGCCTGCCTTAACACTAATCTTTATTCCGCTTCAGCAAGATTATACGTCTAAGTGATTGTTTGAGTTAATGCCAAATAATATAAACTATTTAATGTTCCCTCAATATTCTATAGCGTATTCATTGTTAATTGTACTTTTATTTATACTTGATACTTTACAATCCCGTGTTCACACGCAATAACTTAAAGCACTTACTTCGACTTAGAGTAACCCCAACGGACCTCATATACAAATATTCGGACGTTACAAACATACCCTTGTGAAGGCAAACGCATATGCCTGGTGGTTGCACGAGTCAATATAGAATCACGTGGACCAGTACATCGGACCCCGTAGTTCTCGGCTCACGGGTGCCTGATCATAACAATTTATGCAAACTGAGTTTTGACGAACATAATAGCACCATGTGGACGTATCTGATTTACACCTTGATGGAATATGTATACCTTATTGTCAATATCGAAAGTATTGCAGTTAATATGTTAATTAAATAGACAAAAGACATGTGGTGTATGTGGAAACCCATACAATCGTCCCTGTGGTCGTGTGTTCTCATATTCTCCTAGCCGTCATATGTCGTTTATGTTCTACAGTCATAATGTCACAGTTGCTGCACTCCTTCGAAGACGTCAGCTCCGCCATAAACTGTTATAACAGTAGCAGCAGCAGCAGCAGCAGCAGCAGCAGTAGTAGCAGCAGCAGCAGCAGTAGCTGCAGCAGCAGCAGCAGCAGTAGTAATAGTAATATTAATAACGGAATTACTTCTTTGGCAACACATCCACAGGATTAAGCGTTTTCATTGTCATGTACAGAGCAACAGTTGTCAACATATGGATGTAAATGCTCTGAAGCTAAGCAGGATATGCAGTATTAAAAAGATAGGTTTTTAGATGATGGTGAAGTGAAACTATATTTCTTACTGACTCAACACCAACAGGGAGTAAGTTCCACAACCGAAAAGGCTCGAGTTCCAGCATTCGTCTTAACTATGGAAATAAAAGTAGATCAGATTCTGTCGCAAATGTGTTTAGAATAATATTATAGATTTAATATTTATTGAAATTACACTTGTTGGGTAACATTGACCGGCTAAATGTATTACCTTTCTAATGATGTATATCGTCTTTATAATATTTTCACGGAAAATAAGTTATATCACATGAATTACGTGTACCGCCCTAAAATTCAGTGAGACCTACGATCATTTAGAAACATCTGAAAATGACAATGTTCCACCAAGTGGATTTGGTGGACTTTTTTCTGGTAACGTAAATCTAATGTATAATCTAAAAATGCTACTACACTTACTATTGAAATCTGTTTGAGGTTGAACCACAGAATGACCGGACTACAACGTACAATACCGGTCGTTTCGAACAATAGCGCTGCTGGCACCTGGATACACTGATTCACGCCGATTGCGAATATGTTGTGATGTACTCATGTGCATTTCACAAAATGCTCACGCATTACAACATTGAATGGCTAGGTCATTTGGGCTATTCACCGCGTGATCGTAGGTTAACTACGAGAGACCTAAGCTCGCCGCTACCATTGTTGGCTGAGCGTGAGCTGTGTCAATGGTCGTACGTCAAAATAATATATCTCGGCAGGACCAGCGTGGCTCCGGATGCCGGCTAAACTGATGCCGTGAACAACTTAACTGTCTTTGATGTTGCCACCGTTGCACCAACTAACTGTACTTTTGTTCTCGTTGCACATTTTGGTTAGTTTGACTAAATCAGCCTGTACCAGACAACGTCAATGGTGGGTCAGGCAGGTAGTTTTATGGTTAAAAAGGTTCAAACTATTAATTATGTACGTCCCAAAACCATTTTGCAAATATCAAACCAAGTTGGTTCTTACTTATTCAAACCATGAACATGGCCTGTTTTCATAATGACAGCAATTCATTGGTTTTTATCGTATATTAGCAGATCTGTGCATATACTATTGTCTTTAAAATGATGAAAGTTAAGTTAGAATTGTGTTTCGTTATATAATATATCAACATGTTCTTGTGACAGTCCAGAGAGCATGGATTTACAACAGAGTTGATTTGTAATACTATCGATGTTAAATAAGTGTAATGATTGCTTTTTTAAATAAATATATGCTTTTAACATAAAATAGCGAACTCGTACATAAACACACATACACACAAGTGCACACACACACAAGTGCACACACACACAAGTGCACACACACACAAGTGCACACACACACACACACACACACACACACACACACACACACACACACACACACACACACACACACACACACACACACACACACACACACACACACACACACACACACACACACACACACACACACACACACACACACACACACACACACACACACACACACACACACTCACACACACACACACACACACACACACACACACACACACACACACACGCATAAACATACACACACACACACACACACACACACACACACACACACACACACACACACACACACACACACACACACACACACACACACACACACACACACACACACACACACACACACAAACTGACACACACACACACGCGCGCATGCACACACACATAACATGTTTAATATATTAATTGTTATAATTAGTTATCAGCTACTCTAAACATTCTTCCTTTTTGTACATTGGTTTAGTGATACGTGCTTGCTCGACATGTAGTGTCAGCATGTGTAAACGATGTAAAATGTTGTCATTTATTTGTACAGCGCAAAATCTATCAATCGTATACATCGTTGGGACTGCTCAATATGTCCTCCATGACCAATGTATCGACATGGACCGGAATTGAACATTGCAGCCTCATCATTCGGATCATTCAGACGTGTTTATTATGTAGACAGGTTTTCGTTATGGAGAGGAGTCCCCTCTGGCAGGTTTCACGGTATTGTTATTAATTCAATAATTATACATGAAGAAGGAATGTTTCTTGCCAAATTGCGACTAATTATATCGCTCGGAACAGTGTTTGCAATTAGAAAGTTGCGCCCGTTGTTCAAGTTCTAAATAAGTTAATTCAATCCCAGTTAGTTATTACTTAACGGAACAGACAACATTCATTTAATGTTGTGACGCCATCACAATTGTACAATGAGTGTCTGACATCTTTATGTGTGAAGCGAGCTCTTCATTCGAAGAACTGCCACGGTGGTACGAAGGTCACAAGCAATCGTTAATGTCAACCGCCGGAACAGTAAATATATCACATGAAGTCAATCGACGACAGTCACCACTACCACCACAGCCGGTTGGAAACGAAAAATATATTGCAGTTCTTATTATTTCGAGAAGATATACATTGTACATTTTACATTGTGTATATAATTTGGATATCTTTCAAGTATATATCAGTATTATAATGTTTGCCTGTCTGTATGTCTGTTTGTACGTTTGTCTGTATGCATGTCTATCTGTCTTCCTGTCTGTCTGTGTGTCAGCTGTTTGTATGTCTGTCTGTTTGTGTGTCTTTGGTCTCATATATCCGCTAGTTTTGCATATATGGGGCTGAATTAGTGAATGTGATCTAGATCATAATTTATGACGAAATTCATCCGGGTTGAGGATCTGGCGTGGGCTCAAATTTCACAGTGTGTGTGTGTGTGTGTGTGTGTGTGTGTGTGTGTGTGTGTGTGTGTGTGTGTGTGTGTGTGTGTGTGTGTGTGAGTATGAGTGTTTGTGTGCATGTATGTGTGTTTGTGTTCGCCATAGATGTGAGTGTTTAGTCATCCAGTAATTTTAAACACTTTCATATGGTGGTTCAACATATTATGCTAATAAAATCGTATGCAAACGCCAGAGCATACACACAGTCCACCGTTTCCCATCAGCACGCCACTGAAGTAACTAAACTCAGCATTATGTCAGGGTGATGTCACCAAGCGACGGGATCAAAATGTCTGTCACGGACAGTTTACAATACAAAAGATTTACGTTATTCGAACGGTACTTGTCCATACAGTTTAACACAATACGCCTGTCACCCGGCACCAAGAACACAGTCTGCTGCGTGATTACTTTATTGGCACAGTTTGCTACATAGTGATCACTGTCATCCCGTTAATTATATATTATTCACCAGGGGTGACATTATCACAATACTAAGCCGCATCGTGTTTTCAAAGCTGCATACCTATGCATGTGAGCCAAATATGTACATTACGACGGTACACAACTTTATGCCAAAAAGTAGTTGAACGTATGATCACGATTTATCAATTAAATTATACAAAAAATTTGCATATTTTCTCATCTCAGATATCAACATCATTTACATTATGTTGTGGGGGTCGGTTATGAAGTAGAGCATCGGTCTCTCAATTGAGATTATCTTTGTTCGAATTCTTTGTGCCTTTTCGAATATTTGGCAGTTTCGTTCACAACACATTGCTTCAGATCACGCGACTGTATACATGAGTATCTGGCTATGTGTAAAATGTGCAGTGGTACAATGACTAGAGCTTCGAACTCTCAATCGAGAGAACCCAGGTTTGAATCCCATGTTGTCGTGTCGAATCTTGGGCAAGTTCGTTCCCTCTGCGTTGCTCCAGTTCACTCAGCTATATAAATATGTACCTGACTACAAGCAGTGGTAGACGTTTTGGTATGAATAATATTCGCGCATTAATTGCTTCCCAGACAAGTCGAGATTGTGTGCGATTGAGCAGGGAGTAACATATAAATTGCTTTCAGCAATTCTTTGGACTGGATACTGCATTATGTAAGGACATACCTTTGTCAGATATACGTGAGTGGATAGTATTCGAACAAGAATTGCACTGTGCTTTCCATATAGGTCAATATGGCATTCGTATGAATAACTATTCCGAGGTTAATACTAAAGCTACACCGATTTGAGCAGCCGTAATAGTTGCATGCTGCTCTATAAAAGTGATAAAAACAAACGTTCACTCATTAAAACAATGGCGTGTCTGTGTGTAATTGCATTTAATTGTTTGACATGACCAATTGTCTGATATGTCTTAATATACCTACTATTTTGCCAGTCAAACAATGCGTGTTAATGTGACGGACGTTTGTACTAGTTCTTCAACAAAATCGGTAAGTTGTAAATATCTAAAGTTATTTCGAATAATTACGCGAGCGGAAAATCACCCAAAAGTGCTTTATTTTAGGAGTTTAAATGCCCTATACACAACCAAATGTTATACCATGTGAAAGCTTTACATCTCCCCGTTCCAACGAGACCTGGCTAATCTACTATACGCAGAAAGGCATAATTGAGAAAATTCATCTTTTGACGTTGACGATGTTTAACCTTTACTCCACAGTTAGAGCACCACTTTACAACTCCATAACATACCACATTTTGACGGGGACACACTATGCTTTCAAACGGTATGTAACTCGGCCTAGTCTATGTAGAGAAATTGTGTAGAACATTTTGCGGAGTGGCGTTGTTTTGAACATTCGTCGTTTCATAGTAAAGTAAAGCAGATGTGCAACCATTGTAATTTTAAGACAATTGCGGAAGCGCACAATTTCCACAAAATCATCATTTGACAGTGACCTTGTTTGACCTGGGATTCATGCTTACTCTACCATTTGGCAGCTCTATGACAGGCCTTGTTGAGACGGGGAGATATAGAGCTTTCTAATGGTATAACATTTATTTTGGTGTGTGTTGGGGGATACATTTAAATCGGTCCGATGGATGGTTCTACCGCTCGCTTAAAGCTTGTTGCATGTGTTCACCAGTTGTCATTTCAGGAAAATAAATGACCGCTGCCTCTTAAACTATTAGGATTCCTGCGCAAAAACATTTCTTTCTCCATCATTCCGTACAGCGACATTTCTATAGTTTATTACATATTATACCAATCGTACAAACTATCCCATCTTTGTATTGTACATCTATAAATCACAGCCGGCAATTTCATTTATATATATTCTGTAAAATATAATGCATTTGATATGAGTTGTTTTACAATATGACGTTTAGCTTATTCCTTTTTGATGTAGCATACATAGGTCAACTATCATAAGTGAATATACATACGCCATACATACATACATAGTTTAACGATGGTGGAAACAAACGCGCATTGCAATATATTTGGTGCGATGTTATCTACAAATTGGTGTCGAGAAATGGCCCAGTAAATCGTACACGCAAGTTTATAACCGCATTACAATGATGGCTGCTTCATTCAAGTGCTGGCAATTTAATTTAGTTTGTTTGGCTAACTTCTGACTTACCTCATTATTGTCTTCAACAATGGTTTATACGAAGAATATAGTATCTGAATGCCCGCATTCAAAGGAGAATCATCAGGAGTAGAACACGACATTGCCTATCTTTTTGTACCGGGTATGTACTATATGTTAGGGCGGCACAAATGTAAGTGAGTTTTCCACCCGTACGTTTTGTGTTAGGACATATAGTTAGCTGATACATACTGTCGTGATAGTTCAAATTGTGTTGCAAGAAAATAATAATGTTAGTAAATATTCAGGAATATGTTTTTCTCATAATTATTCGAAGAGCTTATCGTTTACTTTTTATTTTATAAATTGTATGCGTAGGTTGTGTGCGAATATTAACATGTTAATAGAACATCACAATAATTGTATAATATAGTTGTCTTACTGGCAATATCTTTACAACTGGACATCATACGGTACACGATATGTACAGTAGCCTAAACAACATTTTGGTAAATTGGGTCCCGTATAGAAACACATTAAACTGTTAATGTAAATTAGGTGTATTTCCCAAGATTTCCTTTATGCCTATTGTTTTCTGTCCAAAACCAAATTATCAAAACGGTGTTGCACTACTGTTGAAGTATGGTATTCAATTAGCCATACAGTTTCTACCAAGATAACACGGTACTATGACAACCATTGACAAACTAGTAACAGGTTGCACCCTGTGCATTACTTGTCTTTCATCCGCACGTGTCCTACTTGACACTGATGTCTTTACCTTTCTTTAGATCTGCCATCGTGTCGATGCTTCTTGTCTCGTTGGTGACGCACGCCACAGTGTACGCAGTCAACGCATGTGATATTGTCTCTGTGTAGCTTTATTATTATTGTCATTCATTTCCACGGAACGTAGACAAACGCACATATACAAAATACACCACGCACGCAAACATCTATTCACAAGTACACACGCAGTCACGCTGTCACGCAGACAAGCAGACATGCATACACGCATACACGCATACACGCATACACGCATACACGCATACACGCATACACGCAGACACGCAGACACGCAGACACGCAGACACGCAGACACGCAGACACGCAGAATGAGTAAACGATGTAAAATGTTGTCATTTATTTGTACAGCGCAAAATCTATCAATCGTATACATCGTTGGGACTGCTCAATATGTCCTTCATGACCAGTGTATTGACCTGGACCGGAATTGAACATTGCAGCCTCATCATTCGGATCATTCAGATGTGTTTATTATGTAGACAGGTTTAGTTATGGAGAGGAGTCCCCTCTTGCAGGTTTCACGGTATTGTTATTAATTCAATAATTATACATGAAGAAGGAATGTTTCTTGCCAAATTGCGACTAATTATATAGCTCGGAACAGTGTTTGCAATTAGAAAGTTGCGCCCGTTGTTCAAGTTCTAAATAAGTTAATTAAATCCCAGCTAGTTATTACTTAACGGAACAGACAACATTCATTTAATGTTGTGACGCCATCACAATTGTACAATGAGTGTCTGACATCTTTATGTGTGAAGCGAGCTCTTCATTCGAAGAACTACCACGGTGGTACGAAGGTCACAAGCAATCGTTAATGTCAACCGCCGGAACAGTAAATATATCACATGAAGTCAATCGACGACAGTCACCACTACCACCACAGCCAGTTTACAATACACAAAATTTACGTCATTCGAACGGTACTTGTCCATACAGTTTAGCACAATGCGACAGCCTGTCACCCGGCACAAAGAACACAGTCTGCTGCGTGATTACTTTATTGGCACAGTTTGCTACATATTGATCACTGTCATCCCGTTAATGATATATTATTCACCAGGGGTGACATTATCACAATACTAAGCCGCATCGTGTTTTCAAAGCTGCATACCTATGCATGTGAGCCAAATATGTACATTACGACGGTACACAACTTTATGCCCAAAAGTAGTTGAACGTATGATCACGATTTATCAATTAAATTATACATAAAATTTGCATATTTTCTCATCTCAGATATCAACATCATTTACATTATGTTGTGGGGGTCGGTTATGAAGTAGAGCATCGGTCTCTCATTTGAGATTATCTTTGTTCGAATTCTTTGTGCCTTTTCGAATATTTGGCAGTTTCGTTCACAACACATTGCTTCAGATCACGCGACTGTATAAATGAGTATCTGGCTATGTGTAAAATGTGCAGTGGTACAATGACTAGAGCTTCGAACTCTCAATCGAGAGAACCCAGGTTTGAATCCCATGTTGTCGTGTCGAATCTTGGGCAAGTTCGTTCCCTCTGCGTTGCTCCAGTTCACTCAGCTATATAAATATGTACCTAACTACAAGCAGTCAGTAGCCTAAACAACATTTTGGTAAATTGGGTCCCGTATAGAAACACATTAAACTGTTAATGTAAATTAGGTGTATTTCCCAATATTTCCTTTATGCCTATTGTTTTCTGTCCAAAACCAAATTATCAAAACGGTGTTGCACTACTGTTGAAGTATGGTATTCAATTAGCCATACAGTTTCTACCAAGATAACACGGTACTATGACAACCATTGACAAACTAGTAACAGGTTGCACCCTATGCATTACTTGTCTTTCATCCGCACGTGTCCTACTTGACACTGATATCTTTACCTTTCTTCAGATCTGCCATCGTGTCGATGCTTCTTGTCTCGTTGGTGACGCACGCCACAGTGTACGCAGTCAACGCATGTGATATTGTGTCTGTGTAGCTTTATTATTATTGTCATTCATTTCCACGGTACGTAGACAAACGCACATATACAAAATACACCACGCACGCAAACATCTATTCACAAGTACACACGCAGTCACGCTGTCACGCAGACAAGCAGACATGCATACACGCATACACGCATACACGCAGACACGCAGACACGCAGACACGCAGACACGCAGACACGCAGAACTACGCGCGCGCGCGCACACACACACACACACACACACACACACACACACACACACACACACACACACACACACACACACACACACACACACACACACACACCCACCCACCCACCCACCCACACATACATACACACACACACACACACACACACACACACACACACACACACACACACACACACACACACACACACACACACACACACACACACACACACACACACACACACACTGACATTTAAAGTCACACTGCGACCCACAGTATATAGATCACCGATCTTTTTATCATAAGGCTCAATTGTGAGAGGAATGAGTGTTTATTAGACTATTTAGCTTACACCCATTTATGGAGCAAGAAACCAAAGGGCATCAGTATCCATCATTAGAGTGTTTTGATTTAAATCCTGTTCAGTACGACGTCATGTGGAGTAGCACTACCTACTCAACAGTTTCCAATTTATCCGATAGGTGGCAAAGCAATTGCATTATTCTGTAAGTAAATAACGCCAAATAACCACATTTGAATTTTTTAATGCATAGCTAATTGGTAGGTCAGAAATAACTGGACGAACGATGCAAACGATTATGAACAGAGGCAACTGAACTTCAGCGTCTAAGATGAAAAAACGTATACATTATCGTAATAATATGTACATTATCACACCATATTAATATCATATGTACAACTCTATGGTAGAGCATTAAACAAATAGGGCGTGATTACTTAGTCATGTTCCTAGTAACACATCGGCAATGACAATCCTGATTGAGTACAGTTTATAGATTACTGTGAGTTATTTGTAGTCTGCAATTGTTAAATATATATCTTTGTCAGCATTTATACACGTACAACAATTACCCTTACACATCGCAATATATAATAGCTTCTACTTGGTCGCATGTACTGAGTAATATTCGTCAACATATGGATGGAATTGCTCTGAAACTAAGCAGGATATGCAGCATTAAAACGATAGGTTTTTACATGACGGTGAAATGAAACTATATTTCTCATTGACTGAACACCAATAGAGAGTAAGTTCCACAAAGTTGATGCAGCAACCGAAAAGACTCGAGTTCCTGCATTCGTCTTAACTATTGGAATAAAAGTAGATCAGATTCGGCCGACCGAGCTATTTGGGTTTCTTTGCTGTAGTAGACATAGGATATAGGTACGCAGGTTGTTTGGATGATAGGGCTTGATATGTAAAAAGGTACGTTCTGATATAGCGCAGTATCCAGTCATCAGGTCTGCTCAAAGCGCTTTACCCAAGCAAATTTGTTGAGAGCAAATGTCCAAGTAATAAAATGTCGTTGTAGGACATGACACGACACGATCATTTTGTTACAATTTGTTGTGAAAACAATGTTTGCATTGTGTATCCTCGACCGGCATTGTGTCACTGTAGATAACTGTAGATATGACGTAATGGTGGCATGTATGGTTATACAAAGGAAGTATTAACAATACTGCATACGTGCTATATTTAGTTATTCGTATACTGCATGGAAGAAAATTACTACTGGAAGATGGATGGTAAGTATGCATCCGCGGTGAATCGCGACCCTGTGTACTACTGCTGTAAAGGTCGAGTATTATCCGTAAAGACATGTTTTGCTAATGAGACATTGAACCCGTGGAGAGAGCAGTGCGGTGAGTTGTTTCCTGTTGCATAACCTTACTAGTCCGTCTAGTGTTGACCTGTCAACGGGTTCAACTATCACAACCACGGAAACCACTACGACAATAAACATCACAACCAGTACTACTACAGCCACCAATACTACCTACATACTACTACTACAGAGACATCACAACCACCATGACCACCACAACTACTACAACAGACTGATGCACCGATTACTACGACAGCCAACACAACCACCGCCGCCTCCATCACTATCACGACTACCATCACCATCAACACAACCACCACCACCGACACCACCACCACCACCACCACCGACACCACCACCACCACCACCACCACCACCACCACCACCACCACCACCACCACCACTACCTACACTACCACTATAACCACAACTTCCACCACCACCACCACAACTTCCACCACCACCACAACTTCCACCACCACCACCACCACCACCACCACCACCACCACCACCACCACCGCCACCACCGCCACCACCGCCACCACCAACACCACCAACACCACCAACACCACCAACACCACCAACACCACCAACACCACCAACACCACCAACACCATCTCTACCACTATCACCACCACTACCTCCACTACCACCACTACCACCACTATCACCACTACCACCACTACCACCACTACCACCACTACCACCACTACCACCACTACCACCACTACCACCACTACCACCACTACCACCACTACCACCACTACCACCACTACCACCACTACCACCACTACCACCACTACCACCACTACCACCACAACCTGCACCGCCGTCACCACCATCATCATCACCGTCACCACCACCACCACCACCACCATCACCATCACCATCACCATCACCACCGCCACCACCATCTCCACCATCACCACCACCACTACCGCCGTCGCCACCGCCACCGCCGCCGCCACCACAATCAGCATCACCACAACCTCCACCGCCATCACAGTCATCACCGCCATCACAGCCATCACTGCCATCACAGCCATCACCGCCATCACAGCCATCATCCCCATCACCACCATTACCGCCGCCGTCGCCGCCTCAACTTTGTTGCATATACTGACGGCAAAATGATGATCCTTTGTTACTTTGTTGTCACCTCCAATGCCATAAATTGGGCAGAGGGGACGATTCGGTTGTTTCATTGAGCACCTCGGTCGACAGAGTGCAAACATGTATTCTGCAGGTAAGGCTACCCGTACTACATCAGCATGTGCTCGGGAGATTCGCCATACATCAACGAGAACACTCATAAATGCTGCGACTCGTGCAGTTCTTGCTATGGGGGCTGCTTTTTGGGGTATACAAAATTGACGCACGTTGTAATGCCTTGGCGCTGTATTGCGAATTCTGTCTACTAGCATAAACCACGTGCAACCGTTATCACCAGTACAGTCGCTTGATAATAAAATGGTTTCCGCTGACTTTTAAACTCCTCCTGTCGCCAAGTATGGCATGCATGCAAACCGGATAGATCGCGGTAATCGAAAGACAAGGTAGACGGTCGTGTTTTAGAGAGTCCGTCTTTTTGTCTGCTGTTTACATCTTTATTCCAGAGGTATACAAATATGGGTATACATAAGAAAATAACACAAAATAACTGTCTTTTTAAGTGCATCGCCAATTGATCAGAGGCGAACGGTGTAAGGACCCGAGTAGATATAGAGAGAGGCCAGTTTACCTTTCCACCTGGGAGGAGATACAGCCAGAATACTCCAAAACATAGCATATTAAGATACAGTGGAATTGCCAAATACGACTTCATTGTGTTTTGTTGTGGGACATTGACATTGGTGCGATTAAAGTTTTAGAATAAGTGCATGACGCTCACTGATTGAGTCGACTGATATATGAATTGATGTTGTGTTAGATAACACATCTTACTGTGATGATGGAGTAGTCCTAATGGCCACGCTAATTGTCATATGAGAGATCAACTTTTTTTTACAATACTGACATGCTTAATACACTGGTCTTCATAATAAACGCATAGGACGCTCCAAAGTAAAATTAACCTTGAGACACAGGCATATCATTGACAATTACTGTGGATATATTGTAAGGGATGTATTAACATTTCACGGCAATATTGGTTTTCTTATTTCAGGATGTGGAAGATGAAGTGAACAGGAAGAGATGACCACTCATATCCTTCACATTGACACTTGTTTTTGTTGTTGTATGTCCTTTGCATTATTTGAGATTAATTAAACTCTCACCCACTCGTGAGCAGCAGTCGTTAATATTCCCAGTATGAAGGAACATTAACAATTTGCTTACTTTTCACTTCCTACATTTATTCTATTCATGATCGACAATAATATTTCAAATTCGCAGTTTACCACTGTTGCATTGCCGACCAAATCTTAAGATATACGATTCTATTTCGGTGGGCTAAACGTCATAAGGTGGTGTTCGTATTACAAAGAAAACAAAACGAACACACGCTAACTATTAATTCTGCTTTGATTTATTGCGTGAATTGTTTCAATAAAGTTAAATTTATAATGATGATTCCACATGCGTGCTACACGTTTTTGAAATTTTACATTTAACTGTTGTGTTAGGATGATAGATCGTGGAAAAAACAATAACATTAGGACTATATTTGATGAAAAATCATATAAAGTTCCGTTGGTTGGGTCAGGTGCGATATCTCACTTAGTACCCGAAGGCTGCTATGTATGTGGGTAGGGTTTATCTGTGATACGTCCGCTGCACAACCCCCCCAACACAAACACAAACACAAACACAAACACAAACACAAACACAAACACAAACACAAACACACACACACACACACACACAAACTTATTTAAGTATATTATTTTTTGGTAACACTGCATCGTGATACGTAAGAGCATGGCGTGAATTTTAAGGGTACCAACACAATTAATTTGTCTCTAACGGGATTTGGAAAAGCGATCGTGCTTGCGTGCGTGCATGCTTTCGTGCGTGCATGCATGTTTGTTTGTATGCGATTGCAGTTTGCAGACAGGATATTTATTTAAAGTTTCCGCTAGATGTCGCCTCTGACACAGTATTATATGGGGAACGAAACGTTTGAACAGCCGTAGCCCAAACATAAGAACATACGATTCATAGTACTTGTCGCCATGATTTGATGAGCACAGTGCCACGACATTTTTTTATACTTGGCCATTATCGGCCCTGTGCGGCGTCATTATTATCCAAGGTCCAATGGAGTCGCGAAATGCCAGGCACCGCTGAACACAGTTAATTAAATAAGCGACGCAGCGTATCTCTCAGAAATGTCGGCCAATTCCATACAAAATCATAACAATAGAAAAATTGAATGCACTGAACGGCTATTGGATACGCTATAGGTGATTGGAAATACCTTTTTTTCACATACGTCCACGGAAGAATTCTCAGAGAAAAATTGCAAGTTTCAGATGATGAATTCGACATGTCAAAGCTCTGCGTTAGTCACTTTTATACGTTGATTGCAAGACTAAATAGGAAAGTGACGAGTATGGAAAGATGGTGAACGTCAAACCATAATTCCTGATCAAAGATCAGGTTTCTCTTTGGTCGATTTTTGTGCATATAACTATGCATCTATGAAGTAATGTTTCGGCGAATCTGTTCTATTTTGTCGCCCATTCTGAGTACGACTGAGTGCAGGACGCGTTTTCATTGGCTAAATCATAGTAAATTTGTTTTCACTTTTTAAACTTCGAACGCATAAACAACTTACTTGTTGTACTGCACAAGCACTACCATAGTTAATAAGGATCCACATCTTTGTTTTCGCCAAGAAATTAAAATTTGTGAGAAAAAAACGAGAATGAATAGATAGGCGCGATTCAAAGCACTCTTAGAATTTGCATTGGCACAAAGATGGCGATACGCTCTGCTCTAGGTTGCCGATTTAGACACTGAACAAAATCAGTTTTTGTTCAGTTTGTCTCATAACTGAGTAGGTTTCCGTTACAACCATTGCACACTTACAATACATATTGAATTATATGGCACCAAAACAACCATGCTTCATTTCCCCTTGATCCACGCTGTTGCTGCACCAGTGCACCACTTGGACAGTGCTTGATTGGCAATTGGCGAGAGCGTGTGCGTATGCATGTGCGTGTTTATGAATGTATGCGTGCGTCTATATGCGTGCGCGTGTGTAAGGGCCTGCGTGCGTGCATCTGGGATAATACCACATTCATGATTCTTTCGCCATTACCCAGTTAAAGCGTTCCATTGAAAATAGCATTTTGGTGCGAAGTGTGGATTTTTTCGAAGTCCAGTGAATACGGGACGTACCATTTCTTTAGATCTCTCACGAATTAGCAATAAGTATGCGCTAGTCGCTAGCGTATTCGCACGGTGGCTATTTTGCAGAAGCATCAACATTTCAGAATTCATCACCAGATTAGGGCGAAATTGAGGAATATCAGGTTTTGGTGGATTTTTCTGAAAAACGAGGTATGAGAATTTTACGAATTTTCCACAGCACTTGTGGCAATGGAGGTTAAATATGTTGAGAAATGTTAAAGAAAATTGTTAGAAACATTTTGCAGGAAATGAAGGAAACGTTATAAAGGTCGCATATTGGTAATGTAAAATTGAATGGGTCTTATCCCCCATCTATATGAGTCCATGTGTGTGCCATATATGTATACGTTTGCTCGTCTTCTTGCGTGCGTGCGGGCGGGCGGGCGGGCGTGTTTATGTATATGTGTCTGAAAGTGACGCGTCCAAAACATTCACCTTCAGTCTCTCAAAAAACCACGGTTTGCACTCTCTTGAGGCTCGTCAAAATATCCATTGGCCTCTACACAAACACCAATTTGCATCTCCAATTAAGGCTGGCCAAAAACCTCAAGTTGCACCTCAAAATCCATCCACCTTCCCTAAATACTGGGGGCTAATCTTAAATCCTATCCCACCTAAATTATTGGGGCTGAGCACCCCACCAGTACAAACGCCTATGTGGATGCTGTATTTAGCGCGTAAACGAAATCACTGCTTCCTTGTTACTTTCCCTAGCTTTTGTAGAAGGTGCCTTTCTGGTCTACTTACGCTATTTACCAATACCGTTGCAGATAAACCGCAGTCGGTTACATTTCTACAAACGTTAACCGGCAGCTGTTCACACCTTTTCACTTTTGCCAAGCGAATATCACGAGTTGACTAGAAACCTTTTTGCCTTGCACATAAACATTTCACACATTACAATTCCAAAAACTGTTTGGTCGCGATCCAAATTCCGTTTGCGCGACTTGCTTGTCAACACATGTCTTCAAGCAATTAATTTGTGACAAATTATCAAATTAATAATTATTAAATGAATAACCACGACAAAACAAAATATAAATGAGAACATTTATTATATTTCCTTGCTGAACAAGAAGGCATCACCAAATCCATTATGCGCATGGTTTTAACGACAAAACAACACCGGCAAGTTTGGAGTCACCGGAGACTTGACGACCCACTCAAAATTACTTGGCGACCCAATTTTAGGTCGCCACCCATGAATTAAGAACGTCTAACGTACATAAGAAAGAAATATTGACTAGCGTGGGAGGCGATTACGTCTTATTAAAACGACGCCATCCTGACATAAAAGTCTTTGAAAATGGCCGCAAAACACATCCTCATTTATTACGTACTTCAAGAGCGACGGTTTTAGAAACCACAAAACATATAAAATTACATGTGGGAATTTGCACAAACTCCGAAGAATTGTCTCGCAGCTTGGGGCTTATTTCTTCATAGGTAATTTTAAACTTCACTTACAATACAACAGATTCGTCATCAACGTGAACGGTGTGAACATAATTCAAGTTCAGTGCAACACATATTTTTTCAAAATTTAAGAAAAATTGTTGGCAGAGAGCTGTGACTGCATCGCCTTAAAGAGGATAAATACTTGCTGTGATTCATTTTATTTGTGTCAAACTTTTCATCCCTTTCTTGTGCTGCTGCTGCTGCAGGCGAACATAAGTCTCACTTACCGGTTTGAACTTTTTATTTGCTTTGTTAGTGCCTTTCGAATCTCCAGTATGCGTTATGAAGTGATAACTCGCTTCTCGCACATAGTCAACATACCACGTAATTTGGTTTTCCTCTTAGCGTATCATCACACACACACACACACACACACACACACACACACACACACACACACACACACACACACACACACACACACACACACACACACACACACACACACACACACACACACACACACACACACACACACACACACACACACACACACACACACACACACACACACACACACACACACACACACACACACACACACACACACACACACACACACACACACACACACACACACACACACACACACACACACACACACACACACACACACACACACACACACACAAACACATACACACACACACACACACACACACAAACGCACACGCATACCCGCACGCGCACACTCACTCACACACACACACACACACACACACACACACACACACACACACACACACACACACACACACACATATATATATATATATAATTTTTTAAATTTATATACACGAGAGGGTACATACATATACCCTCTCATTATTATTCATGACTGGGTTTAACCTAACAGTGCCAACTATTAACAAGTATGGCTGGATACTGTATGAAATTCAAGTTAGCTGAGGCATCGTTTGTTGTCACGAAATGCATCCTACGCAGCCATAAGTGTTTAAATGTGAAGTCATAGTTTATGGTCAACTATTGCACCGCCGCGCGCGAAAGGCCAACTAAACCAGTCGTAAAACAACCAAGAACTGCTGTCTTTTACAAATGTTTCAGTGACGCAACTACCTTTTATTCACATTCAGACCTTGGGCCAACTGATTTGGTTGTTCGTCTCCTCGGCCTATAACCCGGAGATGTTTTGAATTGATGAGACTGTTCAAACTTATACTGGTATCTTCGGTAGACAGCTGATTCGGTTTATCTGTCTCTTTCTCTGTACCTATGTCTCTCTTGGTTTATGGTTTTCTGAGATTATGTATCTATATGTCTATGACTCTTTGTATCTTTCTCTGTCTGTCTGTCTGTCTATCTCTGTCTGTATGTATGCCGAGATGAAGATGGAGACGCACGTGACTGCTGTCTGTAAATCTGCAATTTTCCATCTCCGAAATATTGCAAGAATAAGACGTTATCTAACACCTGCAGCGACAGAACAAGTCATACATGCGTTTGTTACCAGCAGACTTGACGTTGGCAATGCATTACTCCACCGACTGCCTGTGAAACAACTAGAACGGTTGCAGAGAGTACAGAACTGGGCGGCTCGCCTTGTCGACGGCGCCAGGAAGTTCTGTCATGTCACACCTCTATTGATCAAGCTGCACTGGCTGCCGATACCAGTTAGAGTAGAGTATAAGATACTTCTACTCACGCACCGAGCACTGACTGGCTGTGCACCACAGTATATCACCAAATGTGTGAACAGACGTCATCCAACTCGATTGTTGCGCTCCAGTGAACACAATCATTTATGTGTACCACGTGCAACGCGTCGCTGGGGTGATAGATCCTTTTGCGTGGCAGCCCCAACACTATGGAACTTGCTGCCGCAAAAGTTGACTGCAAAAACAATGACAAACACTGATTTTAAATCAAACCTTAAGACTTATCTGTTTTCCCGAACATTCTGTACGGCGCCGTGAGCAACGATTGTTGGAACGGCGCAATATAAATGTCACGATTTGATTTGATTTTGTATGTATGTCTGCTTGGTCTGTCGCTTTTCTGTCTGTCTCTCTGTCTATGTTTTTCTTAATGTCGGTATGTCTCTTTATCTGTATGTCTGTATGTCTGTATGTCTATATGTCTGTATATCTGTATGTATGTATGTATGTATGTATGTATGTATGTATGTATGTATGTATGTATGTATGTATGTATGTATGTATGTATGTATGTATGTATGTATGTATGTATGTTTGCATGTATGCATGTAAGCATGTGTGCATGTAAGCATGTGTGCATGTGTGCATGTGTGCATGTGTGCATGTGTGCATGTGTGCATGTGTGCATGTGTGCATGTGTGCATGTGTGCATGTGTGCATGTGTGCATGTGTGCATGTGTGCATGTGTGCATGTGTGCATGTGTGCATGTATGTATGTATATATTGGGACATAGCAAGGGAAGGTCTATACTGGTACATGTAGGAACAAATAATGCTGACAGGGGGGGAACAACTGGGATAGTACAGAAGTATAGACAGTTAGTGAGGAAGCTAAAGAAGACAAGAGTTATTCTGTCAGGAATTTTGCCAGTAATGGGAGGAAGGGGGGCAACGTATTGAAACTACAAGAGGGTGACGATCAACGCACTAGTGGAGCAATTGTGTAAAGAAGAGGGGGTGGGATTCACAGATTTATGGGGATATTTTTTGGGAGGAAAGATATGTACATGAGAGATGTCCTCCATCTTAGTGGAAAGGGGGCAGCAGTTTTCTCAAAGAACCTGCTGCGATCTGTTGAGAGTGGGACAGGTTGCATCTATTTAAACTAGATTCGCAGGGGGACTCACAGAAAACTCTTCTGAAGCTGGGTATAAATGTGTTTGTTTAAACGCAAAGAGCATAGTAAGCAAACGAATTTAACTAAACATTATGGTAGAAGATATTGACCCTCACATAATAGGTATAACCGAATCCTGGACCACCACCGATATATCAGATGCCGAATTGGGACTGACAGGATATGTAATGTTTAGGAAAGATAGAATAGGAAGAAAGGGAGGTTGAGTTATTTTATATATTAAAGAATCTATTCAGGCTTATCAATATAAAATTAGAAAGAGAAGCAGATTGCGAAGAAGCTGTTTGGTATAACATAGTTACAGGAAACTTAACGTTAACAGGGTTAGTTTATCGTAGTCCACACATAAGCATAAAAGAGAATGAAAAAATACAAAACGCTATAAAGGAAGTAAACAAACGGGACTGTATTATTGACCAAGGGCATAAACAATGGAAATCTCTACAGAGTATGGGGAGTCAGGACCACAAGTTTTTAGTTCAAGATACTTTCCTTTCTCAACATGTGCTAGAACCAACCAGGGGTAAGAATGTGTTAGACATAGTTTTGTCCTCACAGAATGAATTAGTTGACAATGTCAAGATATGTGAGCCACTGGGGAGTAGTGATCACAACCAGATACATTTTACCATCAAAGTAAAATCAGAAAGGAATAGTAAAAAGCAGCATAGGAGAAATTTCCAGAAAGGAAGGTACAAGGACATGAGGAAATGTTTAGCAAACATACACTGGAATAACACACTAAAAAATAAGACAGCAACAGAATGCTGGAATATATTAAAGAGTGAATTTAAGTGCATAGTCGATAAATTTGTACCCTTAAAAAAACTAGGGAAACGGTCCAAAAAGAAACACTTATCTAAAGAAGCCATTAGACAAATTAAATATAAACAAATGATGTGGAAGTCATATAGATGTATTGGAAATGATGAAGACTACAACAGTTATAAAGAAGCACTTAACCAAGCTACAGCTGAAATTAGAAATTCAAAGAGAAGCTATGAACAACAATTATCTAGTAATATAAAACATGACAGCAAGAGTTTTTATGCGTTTGTTCGAAGCAAACAGAACATTCAAGATAAGGTCGGTCCTCTAGAAAATAGTGCTGGAAATATAATATCAGAGGGATTCTTTATGTCAGAAGACCTGAATGAGTACTTTAGTTCAGTGTTTACCAGGGAAGATATTAGTTCACTGCCAGTACCAGAGGCTAAGTTCAAGGGGGCAGATTCAGACTATTTAGGACAATTAATTGTAACCCCGGAAATGGTAGCTAAGAAAATAAGGGCTATGAAGGATAATAAATCACCTGGAGTGGATGGGATTCCGTCCAAACTACTACTGGAAATTGTAGAACAAATTAGCGTACCGTTTGCAACAGTTTTCAATTTGTTATTAGAAGAGGGAGTTGTTCCTTAAGAATGGAAAGAGGCAAACATTATACCGTTATTTAAAATCTGTTCGAGAAACAAGTCAGATAACTATAGACCAGTGAGTTTAACATCAGTGTTTTGCAAATTATTAGAAAGACTAATTAAAGATCACATGGTGGATTTTCTTGTTAAACATCACTTGATAAACCCATCTCAACATAGGTTTTTTAAAGCGAGGTCATGCTTAACAAATATGCTGATTGTGTGGATGCTAGTAGCGTTAATATGTTTAAACATTAAATCGACACATACCTCAGAAGGGCGGGATACACATAGATAAAAGGGTCTGACTCTCGATAAGCCAAAGGGCTTCCTTGTCCACCTGCCACCTAGAGTTAATTCTCTGGGTGGCAATCTTGTTAAATGTTGTTAAATCTTGTATGTATGTGTATTTGTATGTACGTATGTACGTATGTATGTAATAAATGTACGTATGCATGTATGTTTGATTGTACGTACGTAGGTATGTATGTATATATGTATGTATGTATGTATGTATGTATGAATGAATATATGAATGAATGAATGCATGAATGAATGACTGAATGAACGTTTATTAAGATTATTGGCAACACTATGTATACAAGACAACCATACAAGTTTAACTATAATACAAGTGAGAATATACAATGTTTGAAGGGGTAAATACGAAGTCATTGACATTTGTGTAAATTTACCTCTGACATATATTTATATATTCTTATATGTATATACATACACACATATGTACATATACGCACACACACACGCATATACATACATATACATACGTATATACATACGTATATACATACGTATATACATACGTATATACATACATATGCATACATATACACACATGTACATACATACGTACATGTATATTGATACATCGATATTATATGAATTTATTCACCCAACCATCCAGCTACAATAATTGAAATCATGTAATCGAATATATGCATGTTAAAAAATTAAAGTATGTTATAAGTACAAATGTTTCACATTATGTAGTTTCCTCAATGACATGATTATAGCTGTGTATGATTTTGTTTAGATTTCCAACACTAGGTATTTCATAAATAAAAGGTTCTTGCATTTACGCTTAAATGCTGTTATAGTATTAATAGTTTTTAAATGGCTACATAAATAATTCCATAATAATTGCACTCCCTTTACACAAAGTAACATTGATCGCATGGTCGAACAGACACTCTCTCGTTCTAAGTCATGATTAGCTTGCATTGAATATGCTATTTCCCGTGTAGTAAACAAACACTGACTATTTGATGGCACACACCTATAGTAAGCTTTGTACATAAATAATAATGTTTTCAGTTCTATGATATCTTGAAATTTTAGAACATGTAATTGTTAGAAAAGTGAGTTTGTATGGTCCAACCGTCTTGCACCAAATATAATGCGGATTACTCTTTTTGTAATAAGAAAATACATTTAGTATTTGTTGGGTACGTGTTTCCCTATATCTCTGCACAGTAATTCATTTAAATACGGCAAAAATAGAGAACTCTGCAGAATACGTCTACTATTTCTATCAAGTAGATTACTACATGTATGCATTATGGCTGTACTTTTTGAAAGCTTTCATTGTACGTATTTTATATAAGCTTTCCAATTTAGTAGATCATCAGTAAACACACCCATAACTTGGAGACTCTTTCGATATTAACATTTTGTATTTTTATATTACCTTCTTTGTTGAGTATACGATTTCCAAATAACATATAATTACTTTTAGATATGTTCAGAGTTAATTTATTTACTGCAAACCATGTATACATTTGGTTCAATACGTTACATACTGTTTCGTTTGGTTTATTGATGTTAATATTTGCATACAAAATATTAGTATCGTCTGTAAAAGAGGATGTATTTTAATATATAATATATGTTACACATATCATTAACGTATAGAATGAATAGTTTGGGGCCCAAGATCGAATCCCGTGGGACACCACATGAAATATTGCGTACAGCAGAATTACAATTGTCAATGGACACAAATTGTTTTCTGTTTTTTAGATATCTATTTAACCACTTAAATGCCACACCACAGATACCAAGAAATCCAATTTTTTACATACTAGTTGGTGATTGACGGTCTCAAATGCCTTTTTTAAATCAAAAAGTAAACACCGATATCATATTTTTTGCATTTAATGATTGGGTTATTCCATCAACAAGATATATTAGTACGTGACATGTTTACATATTTTGTTGAAATCCATATTGGCTTGT
Organism: Escarpia spicata; assembly: GCA_963995525.1. Classification (NCBI taxonomy): domain Eukaryota; kingdom Metazoa; phylum Annelida; class Polychaeta; order Sabellida; family Siboglinidae; genus Escarpia; species Escarpia spicata. Next base: position 13,776,113 of record OZ023213.1, read on the forward strand.
GTGTATCAGTTTGTGTTTGGTATTAAAGCTACATAAACGAGAACTGAACAATTTTTCTAATAGTTTTGAGAATTGTGGGAATAATAGAATAGGCCTAACATTAGTACACATATACTTATTCACAGATTTAAGAAGTGGGCTAACCTTTGCTATTTTAATTTTCTCCGGGAATACTCCAGTAGTGAAATATATACATGTATTACAAATATAAGCAATGGAGGTAATACCTCTTTTAGACCAAATGCATATTGATGTCTTCGCAATCTGTGGATGTTTTACTTTCCAAATTGTTCACAGCTCGGATAACTTCCTTTTCGTTAACTGGAGATATAAATAAATAATTATTATTTCTGTTTTCTGGGTAGTCATAAATATAAAAATTTGTTGGTGCCGTTATATAGTTTGACAGCTCCGGACCGATATTAATAAAATAATTCTGTTAAACATGTTCGCTACATCTTCCTTATTACTAATGGTCACGTTATTATTAACAACGTGATCTGGGCAGTGATTTCCTAAGCGAGGTGTTCCCAATACAGTTTTAAGTACTTTCTAGGTGCCAGCAGTGTAATTTTTTTCTGTTCGAGTAAACTGCTATAATACGGTTTCTTAGTGAATATGAGAATACCTATTAGTTTTTTTATATGATTTATTTCTGGTTTCCGAGATTATTGATCTGGGTTCCGAGATTATTGATTTTTTATACATGCCTTTCTTGAATCCTTTAGTAAACCACGGTTTGTAAAAAAAAACTAACTGTTAATATTTTAGGTCGTACAGTTGACACAGGAGAATATTTGCTGTACATTTGAGAGTAAAATAATGAAGTAAGTTGTCATATGCATTTTCACTACCGATAGCAGTATACCAAGAATTTGACATTAAGTCACACTTCAATGCATTGATGCATTCTTCGTCAAGATGACGAATACATTTGTTAGAATGTTCTTTGCATTACGTTTTATAGTACAATGACACAGAGCAAATATAGGAAGATAATCACTGATATCATTTACCAATAGACCACTATCAATCGTGTACTCAAGTTCAGAAGTAAAAATGTTGTCTATAAAGGTTGCAGAGGTAGTAGTAATTCTGCTAGGTCTATTAATTAAAGGGTATAAACCAAGACTGTACATAAGATCTACAAATTGCTTGGTTCCACTATGAAGCAAACCTATGTATTGAAATCACCACACGCATATATGGTTTTGGTGCAACGTATACGACTAAACAACTGTTCAATATTGTCATTAAATGGTACCGTGTTAGGCCTATACACAGAACTAACTAATGCAGTTTTGTGTAAGTTAATTTCACATTGAATTGAATATGCTAGTACGTTATCAACTATTAGTGACTTTGTTTGGCATAATCGCCCATTTAGCTTCTTGTTAGCATAAATGACCACACCTCCACCTTTTATGTTGTCTCTAAAAACATGAAAAACATCATAATCATTTTACTTAGTTCCTCCTGTTCCTTTCGGGACATCGGGCGACGAGCTTTCTCCATCTACTACGGTCTTTCACAATTCCTTTAGCCTCATTCCAGGTAATTTCCATTTCTGCTAGATCTTCTTTAAATGTCTTGCGCCAGGTCTGTTTCCACCTTCAGGCACCCATTCCATTGCTACATGTGCTGTTCTCTCTCCTGGTAGGCGTAGGATATGTCCCGCTAGTCTTCGTCGTCGAGACTTAACTATGTCATGCAGGCTCTCCAGACCTGTCCTCCTCATCACTTCTTCATTGGTGATGTGCTCTCTCCACAATATACCCAATATGAACCGGAGACATCGTCGGTGGAATATGTCTAGGTTTTTTTTATTTTCTCGCAATATTCTTCCACGTTTCACAGGCATATATCGCTATTGGTATTACGATTGACATGTAATGACATAGTTTTATGTCCTTTCTGATGGTGTTTCTGGACCATACTGTACGTTGTCTTTGGAACACTGCTGATGCCTTGCCTATCCTCGCTCGTACATCTACTTCTGCGTCGCCTTTCCTAGAGATGTAGCTTCCGAGGTAAGGGAAGTTCTCGCCGAATTGCAACTCTTGCTGACCGATCACAATGTGGGGGTCAGATCCATAATCATCAATCGCATATGAAGGAGTTGAGTCGTTGCACGTTTCGCTTATTGCTAGAATATAACATTTTACATTACGTAATTTAAGAAGATGTTATATTTCACTGAAGCTTGTACCCAGACTTTTAGCATTACAATTTGCCAAAGAGACCACCGTCATAGTTTACATTTAGCTCATTATTGTGTGTTGCTGCTCTTTCTTTGTCGTTTCATATGGTTATGTATGCCTGTTGTTTTGCATCAGTCTCCCCCTCTGCTCTGTGTATTTCGCCTTTCCCATTTCCCATTTTATAAATTGTTACCACCAACGCTGTTAAATCTTGTACTTAAATTATTTGGGCGATAATACAGGTCGATTTGATTTTCGCGCTAGCAGGCTTACGTACACAACTATATACTAACAGGCCTTTTCAACGAGATGTTCTTTTATACCCAGAATCGCCCTGCGGGTGAAGACATCTGACTTTTCTTTGCACGGGCACTAAACGTCTTGTTACTTTGCACAGGCCTGCTGAGCGCGAACAATCATACGACCTTTAATATTGCCATTGATTATCGCCAACCCACTCTTTAATAACATAGAAATTTACATTATTTTTAGTACAATTATACAGTTTTAAAATATTTTATTATTTTCAATTATTTATTATTTTATGAGACACTATCATTTTATTCTTCACCATTTTAAGGAAAGTACACTGTCATCAAGACAATGTCACCAGCATTTTTATTGTGTGTTTTATTTTTATCCTGTTCTGCTGCTTCGAGAGGTCACGATTTTACGCTATGCAAGCCACTTAGTCCCCAACGGTTGGCTGTCATTTTAACAGTTTCTCAATACATGAGAACACAAAATTCCTTGTCACATCTTCACAGTTTGCCATGTCTTAATCGTTGCTTTAATAGAAAGTTACTGCCAATCCCCCGCTCTAAGCCAACGTTTAAACTGGCAAGTATTTTACTACTAGCAGGAGATGTAAGTCTTAATCCTGGACCTGTTATCAGGCGTAATATTCGAGTAACCACCACTAACGTTCGATATATTCGAGACAAAACAATCTCGCTTACCGATTTATTAACTTCCAAGACAATAGACATCCTTGCAGTCACTGAGACCTGGCTCAGACCACATAACAAAGCTGCATGCATTGCTGACATTTCTCCTTCCAGTTTCACCTTCCATCATCGCCCACGTTCAGTTGGGCGAGGTGGTGGTGTTGGATTCCTCGTCTCAAAACAGTTCAAAGTTAATTTGCATTCAAACCCTGATTACTCCAGATTTGAGGCCACCTGTGCCGACATTTCCGATTCATCTTTCTCTGCTTATTGTGTGTGCATTTATCGCCCTCCAGGACACCCTGCCCATTTCTTTGAAGAATTCCAGGATCTACTTGAAAATCTGGCAACTATTTATTCAGAATTCTATATACTCGGTGATTTTAATCTTCATCTGGACACACCTTCATCAACAACAAGTATATTTAATGACATTCTGGCATCCTATGACATGAAACAACATGTTACCTTCTCAACACACATACATGGCCACTGGCTCGATCTCTTAATCACCCGTTCAGATTGTAACAATATTCAGATACCTACTGCTTCAGATGGTTTAGCAGACCACCACACTGTCATTGCTGATCTCAAAGTTCCTAGAATTCCCATAGAGTCCAAACACAATGTGTTTTACCGACCGATCCATAAGATTGACATTGCTGCATTAAGAACAGACATCCTTAAATCCGACCTCATCAGTAAGCCCAAAGAACATCTGTCAGATCTGTGTCGACAGTACTGTCAAGTACTCAAAGATTTATTTAATAAACATGCACCCCTGAGATCTAAATCTGTGTCCCAAAAGCCACATGCTCCATGGATGACTCCTGAAATTCTACAATCTAAAAAAGCGCCGGCGATATCTTGAACGTGTATGGCGCAAATCACGATCGCCTATGGACAGATCACGATATTCTAAACAGTGTCACTACTGCAACAGACAAATGGCCAAAGCTAAATCAAATTATTACACAAACATGGTCTCGAGTAACTCTGATAACCCACGTCAGCTATGGAACTGCATAAATCATATTCTACACAGACGGCCGCCTCCATCTCTACCTAGTCATGTGTCAGTCAAATCTCTGTGTGACTCGTTTTCTAGTCATTTCAAAGATACAATAAGTCTTATACGTTCTGCTTTTCCATGTCAAACTTAGTACTGTTAATGTGGACTCCCCACAAGTACATTCCCCACTTGTATTGTTTGAGCCAGCCACAGTTGATGAAGTGAGGAAAATAATAATGTCCTCCCCAAATAAGCCATGCGATCTCGATCCATTACCAACCATACTACTAAAAGCATGTCTTGACTCTTTACTTGGTACAATAACAAATATCATGAATGTATTACTGAGTTCGGGTAAATTCCCAGATGATTTTAAACACGCACATGTAAATCCTGTTCTTAAGAAGATTTCTCTGCCAAAAGATGATTTCAAAAATTATAGGCCAATTTCTGATCTTAGCTTTATTTCTAAGATACATGAGAAAGTCGTAGCAAGCCGTCTAAGGTGTCATATCAGCTCAACTTGTTTATCCAGTGTGCTCCAATCAGCATACAAACATTTTCATTCTACAGAGACTGTTCTCTCCTAAAAGTACACAATTATGTTATATTAAACTTGGATGAAGGCAAAGTAACTGCACTTACCTTGCTTGATCTGTTTGCCGCCTTTGATACCATTGATCACAACACTCTTGTCAAACGTTTATTAATGTGGCATGGCATATCTGGCACAGCTCTGACTTGGTTTTCTTCATATCTAACCAATAGACACCAATGTATAAAGATTGATAATTACTTTTCAACCTCACTCCCCACTTCATGTGGCATTCCCCAGGGTTCCGTTCTTGGGCCTTTGCTTTTCACTCTCTACACTACGCCACTCAGCTCTGTAATCGAAAGTCATAACTTGGATCATCACCTTTATGCAGATGACACACAAATCTACATTTCCTTGGCCACGCCCGATAAAAGTCTACTCTAAACCGACTCAACGATTGTCTTCAAGATGTTTTCTCACGGATGACCTATAGCAAATTAAAGTTAAATGCAGACAAAACTGAATTCCTCATCATTGGTACTCCAATGCAGCGAGGTAAACTTAAGGACTTTTTTCCAACATGCATCCTGAATCAAAATATTACACCAGCAGCAACAGTACGGAATCTAGGAGTGACCTTTGATTGCGACTTCAATTTCAGACAACACATATCCCAAACGTGCCGTTGCTGTTTTTATCATATCCGTGATCTTCGCCGCATTCGCCGACATATGTCGCTTTCTGTCGCTGAGACTATCGCAACAGCTCTTGTTAGCAGCAGATTAGATTATTGCAATTCCCTCCTTCATAATATTGCTATCAAGGATATTGCAAAACTACAACGCGTCCAATTTTTTTTAGCAAGGGTAGTCACACAATCTCCTCAATTCTCCCGCTCAGTGCCACTTTTAAAATCATTGCATTGGCTCCCCGTGCGATATCGCATTATGTTTAAGATCTGCACAATCACCTACCAAGCCCTTTTATCCAAACAACCTAGTTATTTACACTCAATGCTCACACCAGCTAGACAAGCCAGACAACTTCGGTCGTCTAGTCCGAAGTTGCTATCTGTTCCCAGAGTTAAGACAAAGGCTGGAACTCGAACTTTTTCAGTTGCCGCGCCAACTATATGGAATTCGCTTCCCCTTAATGTTAAATCAGCAGAAAATATTGTTACATTTCGTCGTCACCTCAACACCTATCTTTTCAATATCGCCTACCCTCCCTTGCTTCCTAGCATATCCATCCATTTGTTGACGACTTTCGCCTATCACACGAGTACGAGAATGCTTAATCCTTTGGTTTTGGTGCGCCACTGAGCTCGGATTGTCTGAGGATATTGGCGCGTAAGAAGTTATTTATTATTATTATTATTATTAAAACTTTGTTTTAGTGACTGCCAGAAAGTTGACACCAGTAGGTATGATTCACTGCTGACAATTTGATAAGTCGCGTTTGCGAGTCGATAGCATGGGCCAGTTAACGTTGCCCGCTGACATTCGCTGCTTTGGTTCTTCGCTTCATTTCACTTTCCCATAACCCGTAAACTGACGACTTCTTAACCAGTTCTCTCCACGTTTCCCTGTTCTCCACAGCCCTCTGGGTGTCGGCGAACTCCAGTCCTGTCCACTGTTTGATGTTGTCTTCCCACCTCTTTTTTATATACCTCTTCTTCTCCCCCCTCTCACTGTACCTTGCAAAATGTTCTTTGCAAGGCCAGATGGTCCACTTCAGTTTGCACTTCTTGACCGTTGTAAGGACGTTTTTGTATAGTCCGTTGGCTTGTTTGATCTTGTTGCGAACGTCTTTGTTAGTAACATGGTCTCTGTATAATACGCGCAAGATCTTCCAAAAGCAACTCATTTCTATGGCTTGTATCTTCTTCTGTAGTTCTGCTGAGAGGGTCCATGTTTCACAAGGGTATAGAAAGATGGACATGACGAGGGAACGCATCAGCATTATTTTCGAGGTGACGTTGATGTTAATGTCGTCCTTTGTGGGTTTCAACCTTGTAAGTGATGCTGTTGTATGTGTAATCCTGACAAGTATATCAGGTTTGGAACCTTGGACTGTGATGAATGATCCCAAGTACTTGAAGCTTACTGTTTCAAGTCTCTGTCCGTTAACTTTGACCTCTGTGTTGATGCCTTGTGTGTTGTTTGTCAACAGTTTGATCTTTTCGGCGCTGTATGCTCTAGAGGTTTTTGTCGAGGCACTCCACCACGTTTACTAGTTCTTTTTCTTCTCCTTCTAAGGCATCGATGTCATCAGCGAAGCGAAGGTTGGTGATTGTCCTGCCTCCAATGCTGATAGTGTCTTGATGGTTTTTCAAGGCATCATTCATGATCCTTTCGCAAAGATGTTGAAGAGGGTGGGTGATAGTAGACATCCTTGTTGAACTCCCACTGTTGTTCGAAACCAGTCTCCTATGCTGACATTGAAGATGACTGCATTTGTGGCCTGTCATATAGCTGTTCAATGGTTCGGACAAGATTGGAGCCGATGTTGTACTTCCTCATGGTCACCCATAGGGCCGCATGTCATACCATATCAAAGGCCTTCATAAAGTCTATGAAGACATGGTACAGCCTTTGTTTATGTTGAAGATGTTTCTCGCCAATGATTCTAAGGTTGAAGATATGTTCACTGGTGCTCCGTCCTGCTCGAAAACCCGCCTGCTCTTCAGCGATGATCTTTTTCGCCTGGGGTTTGAATCTGTTGAGTAGGATCTTCAGCATGACTTTGCTCGGGTGACTGATGAGGCTGAATCTTCTATAATTTGGCACAATTGTAGGTTGCCATTCTTGGGAAGCGTGATGAGTCAATGGGGTGGGCCATTCTCCTGTCTGCCAGATCTTGTTGCATATTGTTGAGAGGGTGGTGATCAAGGCTTCTCCCCCAACTTGAACCAGTTCTGCTGGTATGTTGTCAATTCCAGTTGACTTACCTTTGTTCAGAGATTACACTGCAACCTCCAAGAATGGGGTAGTCGTCCTCTCGGTGGTCTGTGGACAATGTAGTGTCGCTGGGTCTCCGTTGGTGTTATAGTTGTACAGTTCTGAGCAGTATTCAATCCATCGGTTCATAATATGTTGTTTTTCTGTACGGCAGTTCCCTTATTTGTCTTGGAGATGGTGATTATACCTTTCTTCATTGACGTCAGGTCTTTCACAACTTGGTAAGCCTTCTTGCTGTTGTTCGTGTTCAGACTGTCTTCAATTTCACAACTTTGTTCTGCTATCCAGTTATCTTTTGTTCTTCTCATATGTTGACGTGTGTGTATTTTGTTGCTCCTTCAGGAACAGGTTTTCTCCTTTTCAGTTATCTTCTTTTGTCACCGAGAATGTCTGCTGTGACCCACGGTTTCTTTGTTCGACGATGTATGCCGAGGACCTCGCTGGCTACTTTGGCCACTATTTTGTTGAAGGTGTTGGTCAGCAAGCTCAAGTCACTGTCTTTGTTTATTCAGTATGGTAAGGGGTGCAAATTTCCCACCTATCATTGCTTTGAATGCTTCTGCTACATCAGGATCCTTAAGTTTTATCGATGTTAAATTTGATTCTTGTGTGATTTGGCTTGCTGAACCTCTTCAGGCGAATGTGGAAGGTTGTCATCACCAAGTCATGATTGCTTCCGATATCTGCTCCAGGAAAGCTTCGTGTCCTGGCAATGTTCACGCCTGTGCGAAAGCGCCGTTTCACCAAAATGTCGATCTAATTAAATAAAGTAAGCTTTTCTGTTAAAATTGAGACTCTACTGACTTTTTAAATATACTTTAGTTTTTGACTTACGCCTTAGCTTTAGCTCTGGGCTTTACATTCTTTACTTTTGTTATTTATATTATATATTATTATATGGTTTTGCTCTAATAATTTCTACTGAATATGATAATAGTCTAACATAATTAAGTCACAATTATTCTTATTCGGTGTTTGTTTACTTGTCTTGCTCTGTTGCTGTAAGGGAACGTTTATGCAAACTATTGCCATCTAATCATTTTAATGTGCTTTTAATGTGCTTTGTCCTAATCACACTAGAATACATAATTATATTTCATTTTGCATAGCGTGCCATGTCTTCATGTTTGTTATAATATAAATTTACTGCCAATCCCCCGCTCTACGCCAATATTTAAATTAGCAATAATTGATTAGTAGCAGGATATGTAAGTCTCAATCTTGGACCAGCTATTAGACGAAACATTCAGGTGGCCACTACAAACGTTCGATCTGTACGAGATAAGACAGCCTCACTTTGTGATTTATTAATTTAAAAGAAAATATATATTCTTCTGTAACTGAGACCTGGCTCAGACCACATGATACACCTGCATGCATTGTGACGTTTCCGTGGAGGTGGTGTTATCTTTCTAGTATCACAGCAGTTCAAAGTTAAATTACATTACAACCCTGAATACCAGTTTTGAGTTCATGTATGCTGAAATTTCAGATTCTTCTTTCTCCGCATAATTTGTTTTTATCTATCGCCCTCCAGGACATCTGGCAATTTTTTTTGACAAACATTTTCACAAAAATTCTTGGTTATTTTAATCAACATTTGGATATATCTTCTACAACTACAACTACGTTTGAGGATATTCTGGTATCCTTTGATTTGAAACAACATGTTATCTTTTCGACACATATACATGGCCATTGGTTTGACCTCTTCATAACCCGTTCAACTTGTAATGATATTCAAGCACCTACTGTTTCACATAGGTTACCAGACGACCATACTGTCATTGCTAATATTAACGTTTCTATAACCCCATTGTGTCTTGTGTCATGTGTCTTACAGAGTCATTCACAGGATTGACATTACAGCTTCAATGGCTGATATCCTTTAATCCGACCTTATCACAGATCCAAAAGAACATCTATCTGACTTATATAAAGTGTACTGTCAAATACGCAATACATTACTTAAAAAACATACACCTACAGAATCCAAATGTGTGTCAGAAACGCCACCGGCTCCATGAGTGACTTCCGAAATTATACTGTCTAAAAGGCGTCGTCGTTATTTAGAGCGTGTATGGCACAAATCGCGCTCGCCTTTAGACAGGACGCGCTATTCTAAGCAATGTCACCTCTGTAGCCCACAAATTGTGAAAGCTAAATCAGATTATTATACCATCATGGTCATAAATAAGTCTGATAACCCGAATCAGTTATGGAACTGCATCAATAAGATTCTACATGGACGGCCTGCTCCATCGCTACCTGATCATGTGTCAATTAAGTCTCTATGTGATTCTTTCTCTAGTTACTTTAAGAATACAATCAGTATTATTCGTCCTGCTTTCCCACGTCATACTTTAAGTAATGTCAGTGTGGACTTTCTACAAATAAATTCTGTACTTGTATCATTTGAACCTGCAACAGTTGATGACGTTATGAAAATAATTATGTCCTCCCAAAATAAATCTTGTGCACTTGATCCAATTCCAACAATATTGCTAAAAGCATGTCTCGATACATTAATTTGACCTATACCAAATATTATAAATGCACCACTTTGCTCTGGCTGTTTTCGTGATGATTTAAAATACGCCCATGTCACACCACTTCTTAAGAAGACATCGCCGCATAAACAAGACCTAAACAGTTATATACCTATTTCTAACATCAGCTTTATTTTCAAAATACTAGAAAAGGTAGTAGCAAGTCGTCTAAGGTATCACATTAGCACAAATGTCTTAACTAATGTGTCACAATCAGCACACAGACAGGTTCATTCAACAAAGACTGGCCTCTTAAAGGTTCATAATGACATTAATTTGAACATCGATAATGGTATAGTGACTGCAATTACCTTACTAGATCTCTCTGCCGTTTTTGACACGATTGATCACAACATTCTCAATGAACGCTTAGTAAAGTGGTACTGCATATCTGGCACAGCTCTAAACTGGTTTTCGTCATATTGAACTGATATATATATATATATATATATCAAATTATAAAGATTGGGAACTGTTTTTTAGCTGCACTGCCGACTTTATTTGGTGTTCCCCAGGGTTCTGTTCTTGGGCCTTTGCTTTTTACTCTTTGCACCACGCCACTAAGCTCTGTTATATGAAGACATAACTTGGATCATCATCTTTATGCAGATCTACATTTCGTTGGCTACCCCGGATACAAATCGTTCCCTTAACCAACTTAGTGATTGCCTTCAATATATCTTCCACTGGATGACTGACAAACTTACAATCTTGCCTATCCAACATAGCTCCATAGCGCCTTGACCCATCTATTGATAACTGGAATACTGAGTATGGATTTTGAGATTGAACAATCCTTTTGTTTTGATGCGCCTCTGAGTTTGGTTTTCAAGGATTTAGGCGCAATAGAAGTTATCTTATTATTATTATTATATAGAATTGGGCCAGTTTACCTTTCCACCTGGGAGGTGATACAAACAGAATACTCCAAAACATAGCATATTAAGATATTAGTGGAATTGCCAAATACGACTTCATTGTGTTTTGCTATGGGTCTTTGACATTTGTATAATTTAAGTTTTATAACAAGTGCATCTATTATTAGTATTAATATCTGGTTGTGATGTTTTCCTTCTGGTCTGTGCCAAGTCCATCTTCTGGATGCCAGATGTGTTAGCCACTATTAGTTCAAAGAGCCTTTGTTCCCTCTCATTTGTTTTAGCATTGCAGAATGGTCCGCAAGTGTCTTGCCAGTTGGTCTGAGATCCTCTCCAACGATTACGTTCTAATCTCCTAGAACAATTAGATTGCCATTCTTTTGTGATTCTTCAATGGTATCTTTCAGTTGGTCATATATATTTTCCACCGCACTAACGTCGTAGTCAGACATTTGGACGTTAACTTGTATGACTGTGATGTTGAAGGGAGTGGCCCTAGGGCGGATTGTGATGAGCCTGCTGGAGACGGGGCAACAACGCTTGACAGTATTCACGATGTCTGTATGTTCAAGAAACCCAACGCCATGTTTGTGTTTGTCCTTATTGCCACTGAAACGGGCCTTTTGTCCTTCTACGGTTGATGTTTCCCCATAGGTTTTCTAACGCATCTCGGAGAGTCCAAGCAATTTCCATCGGTATCTCTCCATTCCATGTGTGAGTTCTTTCAATTTCCCTGCAGCTCTCTGTGTCGTGACGTTCCATGTGCTGATGGTGACATTGTCTCTTCCACGGATCTTCTTGGTAGGGGCTTTGGTTCGTTCTGTCCAAAAACGCCGACATGCAAATTTTGCATATACTACGACAGGTGTTGTCCCTGCGCCATCACGATGGACGATCGTTTTATTGTACCTTTGAGATCTCTAGTGAAGGACACTAATTTTACAATAGCAAACCATTGTGGTTGAACATGTAGCAAACCTCGGATATAAGTCATTCGTTTATAACCAATTCACGCATATACCGACAAAATGCAAGTCTCATCAAGTGCCGCCCTCAAAGTGTATATGCCGTCGTCTCAGGACTTCACAATTCGTAGTTTAAAAAAGTATCAGTGCAATTGTTTACATTTTGTATTAATATGTGGACCACGAACTTTGTTTGGGACTGCCACATTTATAATGTTGAAGTCCGTGCTGTTCACCAAGTGTTCAGCCCGGTGATATAAAACTGTGTGTGTTTGTGTCAGCCAGAAGTTGGCGCCAGCAAGTATGATTCACTACATACGATTTGATAAATCATGTTTGCGAGACGATAGCATGGGCCAGTTAACGTCATCCGCTGAGATTCCCTGCTTTGGTTCGTTCTGTTCAAAAACGCCGACATGCAATTTTCGCATATACTACGACAGGTGTTGTCCCTGCGTCATCACACAGGACGATCGTTTTTTACCTGCATTAGTCACACAAATAACTATTACACAAAGACCATGTGTTCTTCAAATTGTCAATCTACGTCTTTCTGTTTAAACTCTACCGCCAAACAGTAATATCATTTTAAAGGATCACTTTTCTAAATTCGTATCGTAACATACCAACAATCCAATATTTCACGTTGAAATTGCGCCAAAAAAAAACCAGAATGACTCAAACATATCAACATACTCAATAAAGTTCTGCTACGAGGGTAACCCTTGTTATGCTCCTCCACGCGAGAGGCCCGTGACACCATATCCCCACATGTCTCCATAACAACACGAGAAGCGGTCGATATAACACATGATGTAAAGGTGTCCTTGACGTATATACCATTGCATATACTGATACATTACCGCTTCTCACAACATTCTTTCTAAAACATATGCAACTGCGACGTAAACAGGCAGCATTTAACATGACAAATTTCAGTTGTTCTTTCTGGGTTGACACTTGGAAATCATACATGCACAAATATTATCATATTTCCATCATATAAGTTTACAAAAAATAACTGTTTTGTTTTGTTAATATGCCAAACCGATACGTTGTCAAAATATGCACACATTGACTTCCGATGTAGAAAATAATTGTCTTTATTTTACTCATTGGGGTGACGTATGATTGAAAGAAGAACCCTACTATGAATTATGCCGAACGTAAATACTGTCAGACATACTGTTTTAAACCACATTTATCTTACTTTAGCCAGTGACCTTTTAATCTACCAATAATCGGCGATCTATAAACAAATATTAAGGTTACTGTTTAAAGTTACTAGCGAAAATGCCCGTCACCTGACGGGATGCCATGACAGTCGTGATAGTAATATTTACCAATTGTACACATAGCATCGTGACATAAAAACCATAAACCGTGCATTCAATGGTCACATCGAGTGGTGAAGCTTTATCCAGGGAACGCAACTGATACATGATGTTCGATTTATCGGAAGCTTGTTGTCGGATGCATGCAATACCGTATACAGCTGTAGACAGCACATATTAAATGGTCAGCGAAAAATAGTTTAGTTTCAAAATATATCTGGTTGTTTGCTGCGTGGCGGGTAGATGTAAGGTTGTATATATATATATATATATATATATATAATTACGTCGAAATGTAATTACAGATTCATCTTAGTTATGCTGTAGAAAAACATATCTGCAAGTAATCTGCACGAATCGGTATTGTTCGCTGATAGCAGGTAGGCATTGCGTGATACCAGCATCTCAGATGTTTTGATGTATGTGGCGAGAACAAATACAAATTATGGCTGATTCGTGCTAGTAACTAGAGCGGCCCGAGGACTTTAATTTACATTAGCGACATCAACAAGTTTGACTGAATAGATTGATGGGAACATCCATTGACATACTAAACATGTATGGGTGTGCGTGTACGCGCGAACGTGATTGCGTGTATGTGGTGGGGTGTCATGTGACTCGAGCGCCAAAATTTAGCCATTAATCTACAAACATTTGGGAAGAAAAACAGCGCCATTAGTTGTTTTAGAAATTTGACGATGACTGAGGATTCTCAGCAGTTTAAAAGTTTTCGCCGTTCATTAGATTGATGTAAATCGATTGCTCATGACGTGTTGCGTATTATGAGCGATTGTTCTGAGGCCGCGACAAGCGTTGGGAACGTTTTACGTAACTTGTGTTAACGCAAATAAATTTTCCAAATTTAATCATATCATAAGTCACGAATAAACGCCACCGGGAAACCATTTTCGGCGACATCCAGAGGGTGAACATTTTTGATAGTTTCACTAAAATTGAATATGTTTTTGAAAGAGGTAGCTGTTCATACACGCTAACTTTGTTGACGTGTACACAAGTGATTATGGGTATAATGGGTATGGCTCTCCGATGTTTCATTGACTCTTTAAAAGGTCAAACCTTACTGCCGTTGTTGACCAGAAATTGCCTGGATTCACTAAAGCAATGATGGTGTTTCATGGCCTAGAGGACATGATTTCACATCGTGATTTTCATAGATAGCGTAAAGTGAAGCAAACCGTCAAGCTGCTGGAAACAGAGGCAGTTCAGACAGTAAGGTTGCGATTGAGGTCATTCACGTCGAGGTTGCCGACGTTACATTTATCAACTCGTTTTTTGCTCTCTGCACGGGCTCAAAATCAGCAATAAAAATAAACCAGAAACAATACCGTCATGCACATTTCGACCTGATTCAACATCCTTCCTAAAAACTAGGTCACGTGTAATCAGTCACTTATAGTTAATGGAATACATCGCTATGTGAGTAGAAACGGAATCACTAACGGATGTTGTCAACTTACATGTATATTGTTGCCAATTTATATTTACAGAAATATTTCGATAGATTACCACCAACGCCGGATTTAGGACTGTTGTGGTTCCTAGGCAGTAACTGACCAGTCATTCTATCATAATATTACTCACTTGTATACAGAGTCACTTAGAATGTTATAGTAATAATAATAATAATAATAATAGAGGTTCTTATTCCCGCGCGATCTCTAACTAATGGTTAATCAATGCGCTCACAATATACAATATAAAAACAATTAAAATAATATATAAATTAGTTATAAATTAATTAATTTACAAAATAAAAAATATATCAATAAATTAACAAGAGTCACTAAAACGTCCTGTAAATAAATCTTGCTACTGTCCACCATAAGTTTGTTTAAATAAATATGTCTTCAGGTGACGTTTAAATAAAAACACAGACGGAGCATCTCGTAGAGTCAGTGGCAGTTCGTTCCATTTGGCCGGACCAGTTATGCCAAACGCTCGCTTGCCGATGGATTTTGATGCTCGTGGAACTGCAAGCTGAAGATGGTCATGAAGCTGCCGAAGACGAGGGTTGCGAGTTCGTTATAACATGGTTCATTCGTACGTAGTGTTCGTAGAAGTTGAAATGTCCAAGTAAAGAATATAGTTGTTTACTTTATAATAACAAACAACAACTAACAAAATAGTATTCAATGCATATATATCGCATTGCTTGATACAGAACAATATAAGTGCATTGT
The DNA here is from genome assembly GCA_963995525.1 of Escarpia spicata. Classification (NCBI taxonomy): domain Eukaryota; kingdom Metazoa; phylum Annelida; class Polychaeta; order Sabellida; family Siboglinidae; genus Escarpia; species Escarpia spicata. Next base: position 13,791,698 of record OZ023213.1, read on the forward strand.
AAAATATGTTATAATAAACTATTATATAGTAGAGCATATTCCGAGGTCCCTATACTAATTACTGCTAATTACTGCTAAAAGACAATCGATATCAACTGGCCTGGTATAGTTTGCTAACAGACTTGTGAGCTCATGAGCCCGATCTTGCTACTTAAAGTATATTTCGCTCTTTAATAGTGATATTGCATACTTAAAATTGTTATCAACATGACGAGCCATGGACAATGTCGCCAACGTGTCACGGAAATATAGTTCTCGTTGATATAGCAGCGACTTTCTCCTTTTTGAAAACTCTCCAAAAAGAATTTTGTGTATCGATAGATTTTCTTTTTGAACTCATTATGACATGTTATCGAGACGATCCCTGAGACTGACGTGTCTGCCGAGCGCAGAGGTGCATCACCGGCTGCCAACGTCGAACCAGCAATGAGTTATTCATCACGCAAGCTAGTAGTAAAATATGCATTTTACTTTTTGTCCTCTGTTACGATATTTACTCGGGCGTATGGACTTTAGAATATACAGGCAGAATAGAGACGATAGTTCTGCTAAACCAAACTTTATTAAACGTGGCTGCCGCGACCAGGGAGCGCCATATTATTTCACTTTCTGGGGAGACATCATTAAGTGATGTTGTTACATCCCCTTCGTTTTACAAGCAACATATACTTAACCAAAATGTACATTAAAATAACAAACTGATTACATATGGATCAGCATCATTGCTTCGTAGAGGTATTAATAAAATAAACTTGCCAAAACCTGAATGCTACATAACTGTATCACAAAACGTTCCCGCTAACACTCCTGATGTCATGCTAATGCCAAAATGGCATGGTCAACATGCAAACGTTTAATTATAAGAATAACACCAGACAACATGTCAAACTCAATTGAACATGGCAAACATGAACATATGGAATAAGATGGAACATCCACAACTCAACATACTTGCGTGTTCGCATCAATCAAGTCTGTACTCATCAATGTTCATGTAAGTATCATCAGCATTTATTTACACACAACGCAGTCCTTGTATGAACACATGGACGGAGCATCCACAAGTTAACATACAGGCGAGTCCGCATCAATCAAGTCTGCACTAATCAATGTTCATGTAATTATCATCAACTGTTAATCTATATACAACATAGGCCTTGTGTTTGCTAGGTAGCTTGGACTTATTGATTCTCTTGGACTTCCTGGGTGTCGTAGGGTCACTCTGGTATTGTTGTTCAACCGGTGTGTTCGGCGGAATTTCAACCAGTGTGTTGGCTTGAATTGGTTCTACTGGAGCGATTAGAGAATCATCTTGGGACGGGGTATCTTCAATTTTATTGGACTTTTCATCCAGTTGTCTCACCACCTTCGCTTTCTTCCGTGACTTGCCTCCAAGCATGAACTGCTTCATTCGGACGGTATCGCCTTGATGCAGATGTGGTAATCTGTAGCAGATTTTTCATATTATTTGGCTTGACGGCGTTGTGTCTTCTTCAACACATCTGTTTCATGTTGCTGCACAAACTGCCGCGACTCCAGAAGACTTTGAGTTGTTGGAAGAATTGTTTTCGTCCACCTACCTAGTAGCCTCTGTGCAGGACTACTATCCATTCCTTGAGGTGTGGTGTTGCGAATATTCAGCAATGCTAAATATTGGTCATCACCAGCGCATTGTGCTTTCTTGATCGTCTTCTTTGTAGCTTTCACTGATGATTCTACCTTGCCGTTCGTGCGACTGTGGTGTGAACATGTCGTCACATGTTCGAATCCCCATTTCTTACTGAAATGAGCGAACTCATCTGACACCAGCTGTGGACCATTGTCAGTAACTACAGTGTCCGGGATTCCCATCCTAGCAGAGTGAGCTTTGATCTTTTTGATTACTGCCTTGGAGCCAGTGGTTGGTAGGTAATCTATTTCCCAGAAGTTCGATCTGTAGTGAGTGGTGACTAAGTAGTCCTTTCCTTGGTAGGAGAACAGGTCGACACCGACCTTCTGCAATGAACGGTCCGGCACATCATGGCTCATCAGAGTTCCCTTAGTCTGAGAACGTTCGAGCTCACAACAGGCTTCACACGTTTGAATGTACTCTTTGATTTCTGCATCCATGCCAAGGCCAGCACACCAACTCCCTTGCTCTTCTTAGGCATCCTTCAACATGGCCTACGTGAACATCCTTCTTAATTTGTGATCTCATGGATTGCGGAATCACAAGTCTTTCGCCGCGGACCACCAACCCATCAGTGACAGCCAACTCATCTCTGAAGGGGTAATAAGGCACAGTAGGTGGTGGAACTGTCAGCAATTGTAGATTGGCATCTTGATCTATGGCATTACGAATGTCCTGGCCAACATCTTCTCTCATAGGCAGATAGTTCACAACGTGGATAGTTTCGAACTCAGTGGTCGGTTGTTCCAGTCCAGTTGGCAGGAAGGCACGTGACAGGGTGTCTGCGAGATACATCTTCTTACCTTCTAGGTTCTTGACATCGATGTCATACGCAAGTGCACATAGGAGCTTGCCCTGTAGACGTTTGGGTGCTCTGTCCAGAAGTTTCTTTGTTATTGCCTCAAGTGGCTGCTTGTGGTCACTGTAGACAAGGATGGGGCGACCATAAATGAACTGATGCCAGTTCTCAAGAGCAAAAACAACGGCCAGAGTATCTTTTTCTATAATGATATATCTGGTCTCTGTGTCAGTCAAAACACGACTGGCGTTAACAATTGGTCTTCTTTCCTGAAGTAGTGCACATCCCAGGCCATAGTTGCTAACATCATACTGAATGACCAGTTGCTTACTCGGGTCAAAGTAAGCCAGAGTGGGTGCCTCAGCCAGGAGTTGTTGTGAGCACCTCCCCACATCCAGGCAACATCTCGTTGTACAAGAGCAGCAATGGGACGGAATACATCAGTCAATTTGGGTACGTATCTCGCCAGGTAAGTTACTGTACCTCTTAGCCTGTCCACAGCTTCCCTGTCACACGGACTCTTCACCTTCAGAACAGCTTCGACCTTGGATGAGTCAGATTTCAGACTACCAGCTGTGACAAAGAAGAAAAAGCCTAAGAACTGGATTACATTCTCATTGAAACGACAATTATCACGGTTCAGTTTGATCCCATGTTCCTTGCATCTTTGGAGCAGCTTCTGGATTTTGACACAGATATCCGAATCTTCAGATCCTATATTGCGCCTCTAACGAATATTCAACCGACACGACGTACAACACCATCTGTATGCCGATGATACGCACTTATACGTTGATTTTCCACCGTTTGAACATACAAATGCTTTCACCAAAACGGAGGCTTGCATCAGTGAAGTTAAAACGTGGCTCTATGACAACGGACTGGTTCTCAACGAGAGCAAAACGGAAGCAATTGTTATACGTTCATCGAGCTTGCGCTGACCAAACCCATTGATCATGTCGACATATGCGGACAATATGTAGCGACATCGACCATCGTCCGTGACCTTGGTGTTGCAATCGATGCTGATTTATCGATGGCGACGCAGGTGGCAAATGTATATCCAAGTGTTTACTACCATCTCTCGAGAATTGCTCGTGTACGAGAGGCAATGACGACCAGTGTCTGCAAATGTATTGTTCATGCACTTGTGACATCCATAATTGATTATGGAAATGCGATGCTATTTAGTATACGTGACCGTCTGCTGCACCGTCTAGAGAGAGTCCAACGGTCAGCCGCTCGTGTTGTGATGCAACTTCGACGAGGTGACCGGCGATCTATCACTGCGGTCATACAACAACTACACTGGCTGCCTGTGAGAAAGCGCATTGAGTACAAGTTATTCATGGTTGTACACCGGGCACTGTATGCAGGCACGCCAGTGTATCTCGCGTCACTGCTACATCGTCACTCGCCACGCAGGACCCTACGCTCTGGCGGTGGTCTGCTTCTGGACGTTCCACGCGTGACCCTAGAACGTTATGGTCGCCGGGCGTTTGCATGTGCTGGACCGACAATGTGGAACTCTCTGCCTATGGAACTACGCGCGATTGGGAACACTAGGCAGTTTGGAAAATTATTGAAGACATATCTGTTCTCAAACTAATATAATCAGACATAATTTAACCTTTGTATTATTCATGCGTATAGTTTTAATTAATTATTAGTCTTATTTATCTCAGAATCACATTTTGGTATCTAATACAATTATTTAATGTAATTTATACTTTTATTGATTTATTTATTTTATCCAGTATGTTCAACTGTTCAGCATTTTTGCTAATCGTTTATTTTATCATTGCATTTACCCGTAATTTTACTATACATAGGTTTATCTATCTATCTATCTATATATATATATATATATATATATATATATACTAGGATTTTGCTTCCTACTTTATTTATTTTTCTTATTTAATTCTCTTAAATGCGTTTTATGCTTCTTAGATGATTGCCGATTTGTAAACACCCGTGAACGGGTCATTAGTCCCGGATTTGATGGTGTGTAAATAAAGTTTATTATTATTATTACAAATTACTAAATTATCCTTAAATGTTAAAAAGTCAAAATATGTGTTGTTCAAAAATGTAAATAAACGATTATTGTCACTAACGATAAACATAGACAATATTTTATTGACAGAGTGCGTGCATTTAATTTATTGGTTTAGCCAATGACGAACATCTAAATTAGAAAAATCATGTAGAAAATATCTCAAATAAATGCTCTAAAACAATAGGTGTACTCAATAAATTAAAATATTTGTTGCCAATAAAAGTTAGAAAGCTGTTATATAACTCCTTAATATTGCCATATATTAATCATGGAATAATGATACGGGGACACAAATGTAGAAGAATTTTAAAACTTCAAAAGAAGGCAATACGTATGATAAGCTTAACAAAGTACAATGCGCACACAGAACCTGTTTTTAAAAGCCTAAAATTACAAACAACGCCTAACATTGCAACATAATTTTAATATTCACAATCATAATACATGTAGACAAAATATTAAATACATACATACACAATAAACAATACCGCAACAATACTGAAAAGCAAGATCTACACTCACATTCTACAGGGTTTCGTGGCTTATGCCAAAATGTATTATATACAATCATACAAAGATTACTGTGTTATAACAAACTGTCGCATTTGTCAAAATAATGGCGTGTAAGTGTACTTTTAGTAGATGCATATTTGTAATTATATATAATAACACAATATTGATGGGCGCTATTATTTTCTTTTTTGTTTTGTTTTGTTTGTTTACTTTTGAGTAATGATTAATTTATTTTCAATTAAGGGAGTGTTTAAATAAGTGTTGTAGAAAATATTGTATTATATTTTGGGTGGCCCCTGCGTGAGCGACCAAAATTGGTCTTAGTAGGGGTGTCCCGTCCCTTTGCTGACGCTACTTTTTGATTCACACTAATGTACTGTTTTGAATAGTTTATTTCGTGATTGTTTTTCTGTTGTAGTGAAAATAATGTTGCAATATATTGTTTGCATATGATTGATGTATATTTATTATCGATCAATATTGTGTCACTGGGACAAATAAACATTTCCTTCCTTCCTTCCTTCCTTCCTTCCTTCCTTCCTTCCTTCCTTCCTTCCTTCCTTCCTTCCTTCCTTCCTTCCTTCCTTCCTTCCTTATATTTAAATTTGATCACTACCGGTAACGTTAGAATTCGTGATAGGATAGATAGTCAGCTGTGTAATTAAAATCGGCTGTAACATAAAGTGTGCTGTAGTACACAGGACATAGGCTGTATACAAACTAAGTTAGTGAAGTTATTAAATACATTCTGATATGGCGCCTTGCAAGCGGCAGGTCAAGGCACAGCGACACTTGGTGTGCGATCACTGCCACAGCTGGGTGGATTTTGCTTTGTTAGGCTGTGGAAAGTCATGGGCATAAATCAAGGAGGAGGGATTCACCTTTCAGTGGTATGGTGTAGGAAGGTGGAGTGTCCGCAGGATGAGATAGAATACAGTGAGACTGAAGGAGCAGGGATGTGGCAAAACAAACTGAGCAAAGGAAACTGAGAAGAGGGACGGTGATTGGTGGGGAAGAAATTGGAGTATCGTTGACAGAAAACGTGACAGGCGTGAAGGTGACAGGGGAGAAGGTGACCGTAAAGAAGGAGGTAGGAGGGGAAAGGAACGGGAGAGGAGAGAAGACAATGTGAAGGGAGGAACGATGAAAGGATGAAAGGACGTGAGAGGAAATGTGCTAGAAGAGAAGATGACAGGAGCAATGGAACGGAAGAGAAGGTGACACGAGAGAAGACGGCAGGAGGAAAAGACAACAACAGACAGATGCAAACCGGAGAGGGAGCTACTCTGAGGCAGTGATTGAGGGGGTAATGAGAAAAGAGAGGGTGTTCATGGGCGACTCTATTCTGAGAAAGAAAAAAAAGACACTTAGCGAGGAAGGACGTAGTTGTTTGTCTACCGGGGAATGGGATAGAGCATATGACTGAAAGGGTAGAGAAGATATGGGGCATGGTAAGAGAGGGTCTATACTAGTACACGTATGGACATATAATGCAGACAGTGAGGAAACAATTGGGATAATACAGAAGAACAGACAGTTAGTGAGGAAGCTAAAGAAGACAAGAGTTGAATAGATTATTGTATCAGGAATGTTATTATTAATGAGAGGAAGGGGGCCAACATATAGAAACTGCAAGAGGATGGCGAACAACTCACTAGTTGAGCAGGTGTGTGAAGAAGAGGGGGTAGGATTCACATATTTTTTGGGATACTTTGTTGGGAGGGAAGATATGAACATGAGAGATGGCCTACATATAAATGGAAAGGGACAGCAGTTTTCTCAGAGAACCTGTTGCGATCTGCTGACAGTGGGGCAGGTTTCAAGTATTTAAACTAGATTCGCAGGGGGGACTCACAGAGAAGCCTGAAACGGGAGGCATAGTTAAAGACAGCATAAATGAATCAGCAAAGAACAGTCGGGAAAACTGTTGTGAAGCTGGAAATAAACGTGTTTGTTTAAATGCATGGAGTATGGTAAACAAAATAAATGAACTAAACATCATGGTAGACGATATTGACCCTCACATAATAGGTATAACCGAATCCTGGACCACCACCGATATATCAGATGCCGAATTGGGACTGACTGGATATGTAATGTCTAGGAAAGATAGAATTGGAAGAAGGGAAGGTGGAGTTATTGTATATATAAAAGAATCTGTCCAAGCTTATGAAATAAAATTAGACAGAGAAGCAGATTGCGAAGAAGCTGTTTGGTGTAACATAGTTAGAAGAAACTCAACGTTAACGGTTGGGTTTGTTTATCTAAGTCCAAACATAAACGTAGAAAAGAATAACAAAGTACAAAACGCTATAAGGGAAGTGAGCAAACGGGATTGTGTTATTAAGGAGGATTTTAACCACGGGCATATACAATGGAAATCTCTACAGAGTACGGGTAGTGAGAACCACACGTTTTTAGTTTTAGTACAGTATAGTATCCTTTGTCAACATGTGTTAGAACCAACTAGGGGTTAGAATGTGTCAGACATAGTTTTTTCCTCACAGAATGAATTAGTTAACAATGTCAAGATATATGAGCCACTGTGGAGTAGTGATCACAACCAGATACACTTGATCACCAAATTAAATCATAAAGGAATAGGAAAAAGCAGTACAGGAAAAATTTCCACAAAGGAAGATGTAAGGACATGAGGAAATATTTAGCAAAGATAGACTGGAATAACATACTGAAGAATAAGACAGCAACAGAATGCTGGAATATCTTTAAGAGTGAATTTGAGCGTAACGCCTATAAATTTGTTCCCTTGAAAAAACAAGGGAAACGGTCCAAAAAGAAACACTTATCGAAAGAAGCCATTAGACAAATTAAGTACAAATAAATTATGTGGAAGTCATACAGATATATTTGGAATGATGAATACAACAACATTTATAAATAAGCACTAAACCAAGCTACAGCTGAAATTGGAAATTCAAAGAGAAACAATGAATAAAAATTAGCTCGTAATATAAACATATTAGAAAAAGACCTGAATGAGTATTTTAGTTTGGTGTTTACCAGGGAAGATATTAGTTCACTGCCAGTACCAGAGGCTAAGTTTAAGGGGGCAGAATCAGACTATGTAGGACAGTTAATTGTAAGCTCGGAAATGGTAGCTAAGAAAAAAGGGCTATGAAGGATAATAAATCACCTGAAGTGGATGTGATTCCGCCCAAACTACTATTGGAAATTGTGAAACAAATTAGCATACCGCTTGCAACAGTTTTTTAATTTGTAATTAGAAGAGGGAATGGTTCCTTTAGAATGGAAAGAAGCAAACGTTATACCGTTATTTAAAAAAAGGTTAGAAAAACATGTCAGAGAACAATAGACCTGTGCGTTTAACATCGGTAATTTGCAAATTATTAGAACGACTAATTAAAAATCACATGGTCGATTTTCTTGTAAAGCAAAACTTGATAAACCTATCTCAACATGGGTTTCTAAAAGCGAGGTCATGCTTAACATATATGTTATGTTTTTGGAAGATATCTCTAAGTGGGTAGATGATCACAAATAGTTATCTTCTACACTTATTAACACATTATTAATAAAGCTTTAGACAACGTTCCACATCAAATATTACTGCTTAAACTAAAGGCCCATGGCATAGGAAATTGTACAATTATCTGGATAGAAAAGTGGCTGATTGACAGAAGACAACAGGTAGTAGTTGATGGGAGGCTTCAAACTGGAAATCAGTTTTGAGTGCCGTACTACAGGGATCAGTACTGGGACCTATATTATTCTTAATATATATGAACAATTTGGATGATGATATAACAAGCAAGGTGTTGACATTTCGGATGATACAAAAGTGTTTAGAATGATTAAACGTGATGGAGGTAGACAGCATTTACAAAATGATCTTGACAGGTTGATCAAATGGTCTGAAAATTGGCAAATGTTGTTCAATTTTAGGAAATGTAAATGCATCCAAACAGGACATGGGAACGAAGATGTAGAATATACAATGGGGGTACTGTACTAAGTACTACTGTAAACAAAGGACATATGGGTAACCATTATTGCTGAGATGAAGGTTTCAAAGCAGTGCGGAATTGCCGTTTCAAAGGGCAATCAAATCTTTTGAATACTTATTTAGAATATTGTATACAAACGTGGAGGCCATATTGCAAGAAGGACATATATATATATATGCTAGAAAGAGTACAGAGGAGAGCGAAAAAAAAGCTACCAAAAAGTGGGATCTTAATTATGAAATACGCCTAAGAGAATGTGGTTTAACAACACTAGAGACCAGGAGATTGCGATGAGATCAGATAGAAGTGTTAAAAATATTGTATGGTTAAGATGAAAATATTGATAGAAATATGTTTTTCTCAGTTAAGAAAGATAGAAAAACTAAAGGACATGAAGTTACATTAATATAAGAGCAGCTTAGATATTATCTGCTGATAATATGTGTGTGTGTGTGTGCGTGTGTGCGTGTGTGCGTGTGTGCGTGTGTGCGTGTGTGCGTGTGTGCGTGTGTGCGTGTGTGCGTGTGTGCGTGTGTGCGTGTGTGCGTGCGTGTGTGTATATGTATGTGCGTGTGTGTATGTATGTATGTATGTATGTATGTATGTATGCATGCATGTATGTATGTATGCATGTACATATGTATGTATGTATGTATGCATGCATGTGTGTATCTATGCATGTATGTATCCATGCATGTATGTATGTATGTATGTATGTATGTATGTATGTATGTATGTATGTATGTATGTATGTATGTATGTATGTATGCATGTATGCATGTATGCATGTATGTATGTATGTATGTATGTATGTATGTATGTATGTGTGTATGTGTGTATGTGTGTATGTGTGTATGTGTGTATGTGTGTATGTGTGTATGTGTGTATGTGTGTATGTGTGTATGTGTGTATGTGTGTATGTGTGTATGTGTGTATGTGTGTATGTGTGTATGTATGTATGTATGTATGTATGTATGTATGTATGTATGTATGTATGTATGTATAGGTGTATGTGTGGCAGTGTGTGTGTGTGTGTGGGTATGTGTGCACGTGTGTGCGCGTGAGTGCGCGTGTGTATGTGTTCGTTGTTTGTGTGTTTGTTCTTGTGTGTGTGTGTGTATGTGTGTGTGTGTGTGTGTGTGTGTGTGTGTGTGTGTGCGTGTGTGTGTGTGTTTGGGTGTTTGTAAGTTGGTGATCAGTGTCAGTGTATGTACACTCTATGTGCAACGTGTAATGTGAGAGTGTTGATGTGGGTGTGTTTGTGTGTAGCGTGTGTGCCTGCTGCCACGTCTTTTTATGAGTATATTTCTACATATGGCATATTTCGGAGAGTACAACGCATCTAGTGTGTGTGAATGTTCTTTTGTCGAGAGATTCGAATTCAATACAGCTTACGTCTAGCTAACACGTGTTCAAAACATAACCCCGCTAATACGCCACTTGTGCTCATGTCCGTGGGTAATATAACACGTAATTGTTATTTTGTTAGGGAGACAGTAATATAATGCCCTCCTAGTGTACTATACAACATCGTTGCATGTGGACTCTACGGAAACATGCAGTGCTAAATTACTATAAAAAGGTCGTTGCTACGACGACCCACCATCGTTTCGTTTGAAAGGTCAAACGCTCTCTAACTGTCCTAATTTCTCTTGAATAAAACATTTTCTTTTTTCTTTTTCAAAGTCCTTAGTGGGTTATTGCCATAAAATCTAGCTTATTGCATTCTTTCTGTGAACCGATTCCATATGTTGTGGTAGTTTTGCCACTCCGTCCCACTCATCCATGTTGTGGTAGTTTTGCCATTCCGTCCCACTCATCCATGTTGTGGTAGTTTTGCCACTCTGTCCCACTCATCCATGTTCATCGGTGCCCTTTTGAATATAAATCTTCCACTATCGTGGGTTCAACATGCCCGTTTTCTTTTGAACACTATCTCTCCTTCTCAGTTTTGATCGTTCTTGTCTCCTTCTTCCAATCAATTGTCTTCCATGTTCTTTATATCAATCGCAATACACTTATTGTTTAAAAGTGTAAATCTGATATCAGTCTATCTTCCTCCACTCTCCAATACGTTATCTTCATATCCGCATCTTCCCTACGTTTTATGAATACATACTCTCTGAACGTATTTTATATGTGGTACGTGTAGTTTATCTTCATGTTTACGGAAGTGTCCACAACTCATATACGCACGTTGAAACTACGTTGGTGCCCAACACTTTGCTCCGCGCAATGCCGTCCACTCTCTTCAATGAGTATGCTTCTAATTGAATCTTCCTCGGAACTTCGCTACTAATTTATAATTTGTTAAGTCCCAAGCGACAGCATTCCGTCCAAGTAGATAATATCTGGTACAAAACCAGGAAAACATTTATAAAATGATATTATCAACTGCGTCAATTAAAGTCATGTTTCACCATTGCTGAAAATATCTATTAAACACAACTAAATTATGTCATCCCAAATATAAAATTCGTGCAATGTTATATTATTCTGGAATATATAAATGAATAGCCAATCAAAGTTTACAAATGTGTTCTGAAATATGTATGATTTGTTTTACATTTATTATGTAGCGTGTCAGAGTGCGCTTAATATGCTCGACACCGCGGCGCCATCCTTAAAACATGCTGGTTGACACGCCTACAAATGCGTCAGAGCTGCAGGGTTAACATTTATCCTCCGCCACCCCTTGCCAGGGTATGTGTAGGATGGAATCGTCCACACATTATTTATGTAGCCAGTGAGGTATATAAGGCGACAGGATGCATCAGACATCACCAACTGCTCAAGTGAAGGTCATTCGTCGTCTCTAGCAGGGTAAGTACATTAACTGGTTGCGCTGGTAATAAAAGCATGCAATGTTTGTATGCTAACTATGGAGTATTTTAGTAGTGACCACATCGTCTTGAAAATTGCCACTCTACGTCGTGGTACATTTCAGAATGTCTGTGCGTCATATCTCGAAGCATATATATGTTATGTTTGTACTTCATAATTATAACAAAGTTTGATAAAATCCTATGTAAATCATACAAAAGAAAAAATCGAAAGGAGATACATAAAAGTACAAAACATTTATAATATGAATCATTTGCCAACAATTGAAAATGGCTTTCTGTATTATATTAATTTCATAAATTGTACAGTTTAATGTATAACACGTATAAAACATTACTGATATTTTTCGAACATAATAGGGTAACTCTAAACAGGTTTTGGCACTTGATCTTTAACACGAAATCTTTAAACTATGATTTCAATGTATTTCAGATTGTGTCTTTCTGCAACCATGTCGAAGATTCTCGTAGCCTTGATGGTGGTGGCCATTGGTGTCGCTGTGCAAGGTGAGACATTTTGTTCTTCCTCATGCTTGCGTTGTAAAGTTGGGTTAGGTTTAGATATACGATTGGTGTGTAGCTGTTTTTGTTGGTGCACAGCACAGTGCCCTATAAGCCTACCCCTTGCCAATATGTTAATACCTCTTCCTTCGTCTTTCTAAAATCCATTTTTACGTTTCATCTCAGCTGCAGTATCCATATTTTCGTGAGGGTTCGATGTTTCTCCACTTCTACTCTCTTCAGTAGTTTGCCTGATCCGTTCTTGCCATGTTACCTGTTCCCATCATCCGGCTTCGTTCAAAACATGTTGCTACGCTCTACTACATCTCGATAATGTCGCCAAATAACTAATTCAATCAATATACATTGAAATAACTATGCCTAAAATTACAAGTAAATCTCCGGATCATTTTAAATGTATTAACTAGGGCATGCCTACGCCGATGATCATCAGGTTTGCTGTCGTTTCCATCCTGATTCTATGGACAGTAACCGTGAGTCCATGGAACGATGCATCAGAGACATCAATAGGTGGATGCAAGGAATGAAACTAAAAATGAACAACTCTAAGACAGGGTACATTCTAATTGGCACTCCGCAACAACTAGCAAAATGCACCAACACGGGCATTAACATCGGGGGCTATGAGGTACGTGCACTGAATTGTGTGCGAAATTTGGGCGCTTATTTTGATAAACACATGTCTATGGAAGAACATGTTAACTTCAAATGTCGGGCAGCTTATGCACAACTTGATAGCATCGGAAAAATCAGAAAATATCTTGATCAACAGAGTACAGAGAAACTTATACATGCTCTGGTCCACAGCCATATTGACTATTGTAATGCCCTTTTGATCGGCTTACCAAAATACCTCATACAGAAATTACAAATGGTTCAAAACACCGCAGCCAGAGTGTTGTGCAGAATCGGAAAATATGACCATATCACTCCAGTACTAAAGTCACTTCACTGGTTGCCGGTGGAATTTCGCATTAAATATAAGATTTGCTTACTGACATTTAATTCATTACATGGCCATGGACCAGAATATGTGTTGGAAATGCTGACTCCTAGAAGCATCCATTACGGTCTAAGATCGCAGGATGATCTCAAACTAGATGTACCAAGGACAAAAAGGAAAACTCTGGGAGATTGTGCTTTTAAAGTTGCTGCACCAAAGATATTCGCAGCTGCAACAATGTCAGTGTTTTTAAGAGCAAACTGAAGACTCACTATTTTAGAATTGCATACATTTAACTTATTGATTTTACTAATTTAAATAGAGCTTTACACTTATTAGATAATTATATAAACTATGTTCGATGTTTCTATTGAAATTATTAATTTTATCATTTTATAGTTTTACCTTTTTATATCAATATTTGTATTATGTTGAATGCTTGTGTTGTTTTAGTTTTCTACCATGCCATCTATTGTACTGTACAGCACCATATAATATTATTGTATAAATATGGTGCTATAGAAATCAATAAACATTTACATTTAACTAAATGAATATTCAAAATATTAAATGCATGTTTCAACTTAACAAACACATTGAAAAGAAAACATTAAGTATTTGATCATTATATTTACCTATCGAGAAACTTGTTTTTTCATATGTATACATTAAGTGTTTTGTTTCGCATTTTAAAGGATGCAGAGATTCTTGCTTCGGAAAAACAAATGGGCCATACGTTTCATACTGCGGCCCTTGTCAACGTTACTATGTGTGCTACAAATTTGTGCTGACCTACAAATACTGCTCAGACAACACCCAGTGTCTCATCAAGGATAGATGCGGTAAGTATTACAAACATTTGACGGCAACATTGTTTACTTATTGTGTTCACATCACGTCCGGCTCTTGATATGACGTTACATGTGACAATCTACTTATAATTGAGCTTGCGAATGTCTACGGGTAGGTTATCGTTTCCCTTTTAGACGGCTTGAACCTCGAACATTCTGGGATTAATCTACAATCCCCAGTATAGCACGTAAGACCTATACATTTTCTAAATATCCCATATATTTCAAAACTGCCACCGTTACCTCTCTTGTGGTAAATAAGTTTTTTTTCTCAGAATGTTCTATCATTTGGCAAGTAATACTATCGTGACTGTCGTTTATCAATGCATTCCGTCATGGGACTAGTAATTATAATACCACAATCCATGCATACTGGACTATATATATCTTAAACACCTTAGAAAAATAATTATTTCAATACGGACTTGACCAAAGTTATGATAAGTTGCAAAATATTGATGCGACTTGTTATTTGTACGCATGACGTCTCCACATGTCCAGTTTTAATGTCAATTTATCACTTTTGCTAATATTGCACTTGTCCACCTTTACAGGATTGTGCAAAGACACTTGCTTTAGAAAGCCTGACGGAGACTACCAGTCACTGGACAACCCGCGTCCATTCTTCTACTCTTGCCTGAACGGATTCCTCTCCTACAAGACGTGCCACCCCAACGAGGTCT
>OZ023213.1:13809068-13834068 GCA_963995525.1 Escarpia spicata
TTTAGCTCACTTAAACATAAGTGCATAATTTCCAATGTAGTAAGGATTTTACAAATATTTCAATTATGTTACCAATAAATGATGACAAAATATCAAAGAATAAATAAGTTTGCATAATTTAGAATCTAGCAAATAGTTACAATCACATCTGGCATAATAATTACATTAATAATTACACAAGTAACTAAATTAAAACTCAATGTATTATTTATTTATTACTAAGAACGTCCACGTACATAACAATTTGTCAAAAAGCACTGTTCTCTTTAATTTGGTAGAACATAGTTTGGGATAACTAATAAATCCTTGTAAGCTGTGTGTTAATATTATGTTCCTTGTGTGATGCACAATATTGTTTATTTGTAATGGAATGTCATACCTAATGCATCGTTTGGCAAATTCATGTTTAGCCCTACTTGTATGGAAGTTGTCATGTATTCGTGTATTAAAGTTGTGAACATTTCTATTTAAAGTAAATGGTAAGTTTTGCAAATATACTGGTAACGTCATGTGCACATATTTATAATAAGATTTTAATTACCGAAATTGCAGCTTGTCTGCTATTTTACGAATGTTTCGTATTTTAAACAGCGGCTCGGTATGTGAATTATATTTAATTAAGCATAATATTATAGTTGCTTTTCTGTAGATTGATGATTCTGTTACATTTAAAACCCTATATCAGTAGGCCATAATTTACATACGGTAACATCCATGAGTTATACAAAATAACTTATATATTTAATGGCAAGCGTCGTTCTAATTTGTTTAATATCCCAACCAATTTAGAACATTTGATTGAAATATTGTTAATATGAATGTTCCAGCTTAAGTTTTCTTGCAATGTTATGTCAAATGTCAGCGTCAAACTATGGTAAACTTGTGATAATCGAGGAAAGTGTAATGGTCTAACAATTGGATAGGAAGTGAATAATGTATGATTTCAAGCAACGATTTCACAGTGTGTGTCAGCCGATAAAACACAACACTTAAAAAATATTTGAACTTCTCATTACATATCAAGAAACGCTTCATTTTCTTGGTGAATATTTCGGCCGACTAACTTCATCGTCATTATTGACATGGTTTATGACCGAGATTTGCGGTCTCGGTGATCATTTGACATATGCCTGTCACGAGGACCGGCTAAGGTCGTGACCATCATCTCAGTTCAATACTTTATAAAGGATTTAGGAAAAGGATAATTTGTTTAGGAGATAAATCAGTTAAAATCGATCGAACAAAATGAACCTGCCTTGAAATGAGACGTACTTGTCGACGAAGGCAGAATTTATTGGACACAATATTTGTAGCAATGTTTTTGTGATATGTGTTTACAACGTCAAATACCAGACTCTGGGTTACCGTAATGTTAGTCCATTAAAACAAAATATAGAGTAAAATAATGCTAATTTAATAAGATAAACAATGTTCTCCGTGTCAGCACCGTGCGATGTTTCGGCATATTTACTGCTGTGTGGTGACGTACTAACGTATTCCGCGGGCGCACACACCTGGTCCACTCTAATATTAAAACACCACCTGGGCCATGATACTACCACAGCACCACTGAATCAAACTGGCGCACGATATTAACATGACACCATCCTATCAACAAGCACAACACCGCCCTATGACCCTCGTCCACGATATTGCCACACCTCCCAGATCGAGCATCCCATTGCCACCTTGAACCACACAAAAATTTAATCATATTGGACCACTGCACCAATTAAATGAAGCGATTACGATAGTTGTATTTTAAAATATATGTCTCGTATTAACCAAAATGATATCTCCATACATCATAATAACCGGAACGTTTTGAATGTAGCTTAACCAAGTTGTTTATCAAATCCTGTCCCACGGTATACTGGCGATGATCTGCTTGATACTCAACTCAGAAGAGGATGATATGTATATAAGAGAATAATGAGTTTACATTATGAAGACAAATGCAACTAATGAATGTGTATATTTTGGATTATCGATAAGAGGTCCCGTCATCTATGGACAATCAAAGTAATACGCACACCTTGGAACTGTAAGTTTTTGTCAGCTCTAAATTGTGTAAAGTGAATATAAGGAACATTGGAACTACTTAGCCTAGTCAAAATAAATCCCGTACAGCTAGAGTCCACAGTGAAAGTTATTCCAAAAATCGAGCATATTTTGCGAACACGGCCATTGATATACTCCACGCGTTGTTTCGACCGGGGTGTTTATTTCCTGCGGATTATCATAGCAACACAACATTTACTTTTTATATGTGTCGGCACCCATTACACGATTGATGTATGAGGCGTTACAGTAGCAGACACTCGTCCTTCACTTCGCACGGAAAGTGGTAAAACACACATTGCCGCAAAAAATCTAACCAAAGTAAAACATATCCTTTGACTCGATCAACGTTGGCATTATAGCATCCTTGCAACCCCACGAACTGGAGTTGTTTGTTCCAGTTTTAGCTGATATTTTCTTTGACAATTTTTGTTGTTGTTGCTGTTGTGTGTATGTGTGCCTGTGTGCGTATCTGTATGTGTGTATGCGTGCATACGTGCATTTGTATGCATGTGCTTTGACGGTATTTGACCACAGCATGAAAGATTTGTGAACACAGTAGGACAACCCAGGAGAGGATAAAATACGTGTGACGTAAAGACTGTTTTACGATAAACTAGCTATATGGTTACCATGTGAGTGTTTTCATCAAGTGAAGAGATAAGCTAAAATAACATAAAACAAGATGCATATATAATTAAGCACGTGCATCTGATGATTGCGTACACCCTTAAAGCCCCCCAATACACACACACACGCACACGCACACGCACACGCACACGCACACGCACACGCACACGCACACGCACACGCACACGCACACGCACACGCACACGCACACGCACACCCACACGCACACACACACACACACACACACACACACACACACACACACACACACACACACTCACACACACACACACACACACACACACCCACACGCACACACACACCCACACGCACACGCACACACACACACACACTCACACACACACACACACACACACACACACACACACACACACACACACACACACACACACACACACAGTTGTAAAAAGGTAAGTTCTTATATAGCGCAGTATCCAGACCTCAGCTTAAAACACCTACACTTTACTCCCTTGTAGATCTGTTCAATTAAACACCATCTCGAAATATCTGGGATACATCCAGCCTCGCTGCAATTAATGCACGAAGACTATTCGTACACAAATATGCATCATTGTCTATAACCAGGCACCAATACATGCAGCTGAGTGAACTAGATCAACGTAGAATGAACGAATTTGCCTTAGGTTCGACACCGCAGCACAGGATTCGAACCCAGGTTCCCTCGGTCGAGACTCAGTCACTGCACCATTGCGGTCCACACAAGTGTTTGTTGGCATGTTAAATGTCACCTTATCGATAAAAGCCTTACTTAGTATTTTACTTCCAAGACATTTGATAATGTATCTGATTGTTTGTTTATTCTTATTCCGTGGGATCAATTCAAGGAATATTTGCTGCACCTTCCCCGTGACATGCTGCTTCAGCTGATTGGGAATATTATATATTTCTCAGAAGGTTTGATCCTCCTCGGTTCCGGAAATGACACTGGTACGTATCGAAGAATTTTCAGTAAAGGTAAATGCCTTATTATGTAGCGCGGCTTGCTTTCATTGGAACTACGCAAAGATGTACGCACTTCACTTTATGGCAGAATGTTCATTATTCGTGCACCATCTCGAAATATCTGGTACGCGTAAATCACTTTACATTTAATGTAAAGAGATTATTCATTCACAAAATCTTCACCTTTTCATATAGCTAAGCAAATATTTATTCACCTAAGCGACAAAATTAATTAAATTGCATAAGTGTTGGAACAGTTGAACCTGGATAGAGTGGCCGATATATTAAAATCTACACATCCACATCCCGCGAAGAATGACAATAATGGAAAAACAGTTCCCCAGTAGTGTATATGCTCGTCAAATTGAAAAACATTAATTTAATGAAGTAACATGTGGGATATCCTGTTCTTGCTACATCGTCTTCCAAGTAGAGAACAAACTGAAAACATAGAAGATAAAGGCAAATTAGATAGACTGAAAACGAAGTATAGGAAACGGCAATCACAGGGTCTCAAAACTTAAGTATGAAAGGATCGAACCAATATTGATTGCAATATGATCCGATAACAGAAAAGCAAATCCAATCCCGTTCCCAACTAACCGTTGTTATTGAAAGAGAAAATATTCTGGATGTTTTATACCAGAAAACATTCACAAGAATCGTATGATCTTAGCCAAGTTTCCCGATCTTATTTTATTTTAGATAAATAAAAAATCACCCAAAGAAGCTGTCTCGACATGGTGGTAGCATCGACTGCTGAATTACTTTCACCTTATCGCATTGCATAAATTCACAATCCCACGTTCATATTCAGACTGTACAATTGAAGTATATGTATGTCCGAAAATGTAATATATGCTGATGGAGGTACAAGCAACGCCGCAGTTGGATGCTTAAGAGATTATAAAATTTTAGATGTTAGGCCAATTTAGATAGGTGGCAAGTGATAATATAATAACATTATTTTAAAACCGTCAATTCCGGGGCTGCTGCCCCATTCTCGGATGTGAACAAACACAGTACATTCTTAGTAGCTTTAAATTATTTGAGGTAAAACGTGGTAGTTGTAAATGTTAAAATAAATAATAATGTTAATATGTTGTAGAATATTAAGAAACTATGCAAAATGTCCACATGCATAATAGTTATAATTAATTATGCATTATATATATATATATATATATGCGAATGTAGTTTACTTGTAAAATTTACTTACTTATATATATATATGTATATAAGTAAGTAAATTTTACAAGTAAACTACATTCGTAGCAATATAGTTTTACATGTGACATAGAAAAACGGTAATACTGTCAATATTGCAATCCAATGTCAGAAATGAAAGAAAACCATTAAGCGGAAAAGAACGATGTGTTTAGTTGCGTCTTAAATTGAGGGAGGTTGCCGTTGTGACGAATGCTCATAGACAGTTTATTCCACAAGCCAAGTTGTGATGTTACTTGTCCATGGATCATATTTTACAGACACTGGTGGCGAATGAATCCCGTATCTTCACAATTCGAGACAGATGATAAAAAGCGCTGCGACATACGTTCGATACTTAAGAGGTCAACGACAGACCAGTGTCAATGACGATTCAGGGAAATCGGATAACGGCGTCAACGAACTAGCCACATATGTTAATGCGGTTTAACGTATTAGGAGTAGACAGTCTTGTTGAAAAGATACTATTGGCTTCTGAGTTATTGTCATTCATGGTGAGGCCATTGTAACATAGCCATGTTTTCAAGTCCTGTATGCAGGCCTCCATGCGCGCGAGAGCTTCAGTGAGATCCGTTTGTGGATCATGATGTACAGCTGATTGCCATCGGCATACAGGTGAATGTTGTGTTGGTGTAATAGTTTCGTTAAAAAAGCAATGTACGCGTTATTAGAGTCTTTGTATATTAATAAAATTGTCTATAAAGTTAGGCTACTGTAAAAAGCTTCAAACTATTAAAAATCTCCACTGATCGCATAGCCCGTAATAGGTGCAGCAAGTCTGCGTATAATTACCTCAGATGTAACAAGGTTGCATCTAGTAAAGACAACCATATCTATGATTACGTACACCAGACTGAGCAGTTGTAGATTTCGTTTGTTTTCATTTTATCATGACATATTTGAAGTTGTTCTAGTCGATTTATTATTATTACGCTTTTTTTCGTTGAACAAATGCATTACTTCATGTAACCATTTATATTTGTACATTTGATGAATCATTAAAGTTCCTGCTGTGAGA
Organism: Escarpia spicata; assembly: GCA_963995525.1. Lineage (NCBI taxonomy): Eukaryota > Metazoa > Annelida > Polychaeta > Sabellida > Siboglinidae > Escarpia > Escarpia spicata. The sequence continues at coordinate 13,814,989 of OZ023213.1, forward strand.
CGTATCATGTGACTGTCTTCTGATTGTATAGAACCTTGATCGGGTAGCACGTATAATATGCCACTTTCTTAAATGTTTTTATACATACATTGCTTTACACAGGCACACATTTACATATACTGACACACATGCACACATACACACATACACACACACACACACACACACACACACACACACACACACACACACACACACACACACACACACACACACACACACACACACACACACACACACACACACACACACACACACACACACACACACACACACACACACACACACACACACACACATACACACACACACATACACTCATACACACATACACACATACACACACACACACACACACATACACACATACACACATACACACTTACGCACGCACACGCACACGCACACATTGCTACATTATTCGAAGATTGTGCGCACATAAGTAGTAGTAGTAGTAGTAATAGTAGTAGTAGTAGTAGTAGTTGTTGTTGTTGTTGTATAATTAGCAGTAGTAGTAGTAGTAGTAGTAGTAGTAGTAGTATTAGCAGTAGTAGTAGTAGTAGTAGTTAATGGTATTAATAGTAGTAATAATAGTTGTAGTAGTAGTAGTAGTTGTAGTAGTAGTAGTAGTAGTAGACGTTGTGGTAGTAATAATAGTAGTAGTAGTAGTAGTTGTTGTTGTAGTAGTAGTAGTAGTAGACGTTGTGGTAGTAATAATAGTAGTGGTAGTAGTAGTAGTAGTAGTAGTAGTAGTATCAGCAGCAGCAACCACCACAATTTGTAGTTTTCAACAATTTACATTTAGCTCAATTAAACACTTTCGAAAAATAATAACACAAGTGCATAATTTCCTATGCAGTAAGGATTTGACAAGAATTTCAATTATGTTAACAATAAATGACAATGACAACACAATCTCAAAGAATTAATAAGTTTACATAGTTTAGAATCTAGAAAATAGTTACAATTACATATTATTTAATACTAATTACAGTATTAATTACACAATTAACGAAATTAAAACACAATGTATTATTTATTGATTATTAAGAACGTCCACTTATATATAAAAAAATTAAAAGAGCGCCGTTCTCTTTAATTTTGTAGAAAGCATAGTTTGGCATAACTAATAAATCCTTGTGAGCTATGTGTTAACATTTTGTTCCTTATGTAATGCTCCGTATTGTTCATGTATAATGAAATGTCATACCTAATGCGTCGTTTGGGAATTTAATAAAATAAACTTTGTTCTCCGTGTCAGTACCAGGCGATGTTTCGGCATATTTACTGTTGTGTGGTGACGTACTAACGTATTCCCATACATGCACGCACGCACACACACCTGATCCACTATAATATAATAAAAACACCACCATATCACCATGATCCACGATACTACCACAACACTACCATTTCACCTGGTCCACGATACTACCGCATCACTTAATCAAACTGGTCCACGATGCTAACACGACCATCCTACCAACGTAGTCCACGATAGTACCACAAAACCGACCTATGACCCTCGTCCACGATATTGCCACACTTCCCAGATCGAGCATCTCATTGCCACATTGAACCGCAAAAAATGTAATCATATCGGGCCACTGCACCAATTAAATGAAGCGATTACGATAGTTGTATTTTAAAATATATGTCTCGTATTAACCTAAATAATATCTCCATACATCATAATAACCGGAACGTTTTGAATATAGCTTAACCAAGTTGTTTATAAAATCCTGACCCACAGTATACTGGCGATGATCTGCTTGATACTCAACTCAGAAGAGGATGATATGTATATAAGATAATAATGAGTTTATATTATGAAGAATAATGCAAAAAATGAATGTGCTTATTATGGATTATCGATAAGAGGTCCCGTCATGTATGAAAAATCAAAGTAATAAGCACACCTTCGAACTGTATTTCTGGCCTGTTCTAAATTGTGTACCAATGAATATAAGGATCACTGAAACTACTTAGCATAGTCACAATAAATCCCATACAGCGAGAATCTACATTGAAAGATATTCCCAAAATTGAGCATATTTTGCGAATACGGCTATTGAATTACACCACAAGTCTAAGCGTTTTTTCAACATGGGCGTTCACTTCCTGCAGAAAATTAATTATTATAGCAACACAAAATGTATATTTTCATATGTGTCGGTTGACATCCATTACATGATTCATGTATGAGGCGTTACAGTAGCAGACATTCGTCCTTCACTTCTCACGGAAGGTGGTAAAACACACGTTGCCGAGTCAATCTAAACAACGTAACACATATCCATTGACTCGATCAACTATAGCATCATGGCATCCTTGCAACCCAACGAACTGCAACTTGGTCCAGTTTTAGCAGATATTTTCGTTCACAAGTCTTTAGGTATTCCTAATTAAGCAATAATTAAGCACGCGCATCTGATGTCTGCGTACACCCTTACAGCCCCCCATGAGCACACTCAACCATACATACACATACACATACGCACACGCACACACACACAACTGTAAAAAAGGTAACTTCTTATATAGCGCAATATTCAGTTTTCAGGACTGCTAATAGCGCTTACACTTTACTCCCTGGTAGATCTGTCCAATTAACAAAACATCTCGAATTCTCTGGGAAGCTTCCAGCCTCGCTGCAATTAAAGCGCTAAGACTGTTCGTACACAAATACCCACCACTGTCTATAACCAGGCACCCATTCATACAGCTGAGTGAACTACAGCAACGTAGAATGAACGAACTTGCCACACCGTAGCACAGGATTCGATCCCAGGTTATCTCGGTCGAGACTCAGTCACTGCACCATTGCGGTGCACACAAGTGTTTGTTGGCATGTTAAATGTCATCTTATCGATAAAAGCCTTACATTTAATAGTTTACTTCCAAGACATTTGATAATGTACCTGAGAGTTTGTTTATTCTTATTCCGTCGGATCAATTCAAAGAATAGTTTATCCACCTTCCCCATGACATGCTGCTTCCGCAGATTGGGAATATTATATATTTCTCAGAAAATTCGTACCTCCTCGGTTCCGGAAGTGACACTGGAGCGAATCGAGGCTTTTTCAGTAAAGGTAAATGCATATTATATAGCGCGGCTTGCTTTCATTAGTACGGCTCAAAGATGTACGCACTTCACTTTCTGGCAGAATGTTCATTATTCGTGCACCATCTCGACATATCTGGCAAGCGTAAGTCACATTACATTTAATGTAGAGAGATAGTTATTCAGCTAAGCGACAGAGTAATTAAATTGCGTAAGTCTTGGAACAGTATCAATAGGAATCGAACCTGGATAGACTGGCCGATATATTAAACACTATACATCCACATCCCGCGAAGAATGACAATAATGGTATAGTGTATATGTTTGCCAGTAATGGGAGGAAGGGGGGTCAAGATACAGAAACTGTAAGAGGATGGCGATCAACGCACTAGTTGAGCAGATGTGTGAGGAAGAGGGCGTGGGATTCATAGATATATGGGGGTACTTTGTTGGGAGAGAAGATATGTACATGAGAGATGGCCTCCATCTAAGTGGAAAGGGGGCAGCAGTATTCTCAAAGAATCAGCTGCGATCTGTTGACAGTGGGACAGGTTGCATCTATTTAAACTAAATTCGCAGGGGGGACTCGCAGAGAAGCCTGAAACTGGAGGCATAAATAACGAAAGCAAAAATAATTCAGCAAAGAACAGTCTGGAAAACAGGTATAACCGAATCATAGGCAACCACCGATGTATCAGATGCCGAATTGGGACTGACAGGATATGTAATATTTAGGAAAGATAGAATAGGAAGAAGGGGAGGTGGAGTTATTTTATATATTAAAGAATCTATCCAGGCTGATGAAATAAAATTAGACAGAGAAGCAGATTGCGAAGAAGCTGTTTGGTGTAACATATTTACAGGAAACTCAACGTTAACGGTTGGATTAGTTTATCGAAGTCCAAACATAAGCATAGAAGAGAATGAAAAAATACAAAACGCTATACGGGAAGTGAGCAAACGGGACTGTGTTATTATGGGGGATTTTAACCATGGGCATGTAATATGGAAATCTTTACAGAATATGGATAGTGAGGACCACACGTTTTTAGTTTTAGTACAAGATAGTTTCCTTTCTCAACATGTGCTAGAACCAACCAGGGGAGAGAATGTGTTAGACTTAGTTTTGTCCTCACAGAATTAATTAGTTGACAATGTTAAATTGTGTGAGCCTCTGGGAAGTAGTGATCACAACCAGATACATTTTACCATCAAAATAAAACCAGAAAGAAATAATAAAAAAACAGTTCAGGAGAAATGTCCACAAAGGAACATATAAGGAAATGAGGAAATATTTAGCAAAGATAGACTGGAATAACACACTGAAGAATAGGACAGCAACAGAATGCTGGAATATCTTAAAGAATGAAATAGAGTGCATCGTAGATAAATTTGTTCCCTTAAAAAAACAACGGAAACGGACCAGAAAGAAATACTTATCGAAAGAAGCCATTAGAAAAATTAAGTATAAACAAATGGTGTGGAAGTCATATAGACGTACTGGAAATGGCGAAGACTACAGCATTTATAAAGAAGCACTAAAACAAGCTACAGCTGAAATTAGAAATTCAAAGAGAAGCTATGAACATAAATTAGCTTGTAATATAAAACATGACAGCAATAGTTTTTATGCGTATGTTCGAAGCAAACAGAAAGTTCAGGATAAGGTCGGTCCCCTAGAAGATAGTGCTGGAAATATAATATCAGAAGGATTCTTAATGGCAGAAGACCTGAATGAGTATTTTAGTTCAGTGTTCACCAGAGAAGACACTAGTTCACTGCCAATACCAGAGGCTAAGTTCAAGGGGGCAGAATCAGACTATTTAAGACAGTTAATTGTAACCCCAGAAATGGTAGCTAAGAAAATTAGGGCTATGAAGGATAATAAATCACCTGGAGTGGATGGCATTCCACCCAAACTACTATTGGAAATTGTAGAACAAATTAGCATACCGCTTGCAACAGTTTTCAACTTGTCATTAGAAGAGGGAGTGGTTAATTTAGAATGGAAAGAAGCAAACATTATACCGTTATTTAAAAAAGGTTCGAGAAACAAGTCAAATAATTATAGACCAGTTAGTTTAACATCGGTGATTTGTAAATTATTAGAAAGACTAATTAAAGATCACATGGTGAATTTTCTTGTTAAACATAACTTGATAAACCCATCTCAACATGGGTTTCTAAAAGCGAGGTCATGCTTAACAAATATGTTATGTTTTTTGGAAGATATCACTAAGTGGGTAGATGTTGGATCACCAATAGATATCATATACTTAGATTTTCAAAAAGCTTTCGACAAAGTGCCACATCAAAGATTACTGCTTAAACTAAAGGCCCATGGCATAGGAAATGGTAGAATTAACTGGATAGAAAAAGGGCTGATTGACAGAAGACAACGGGTAGTTGTTGATGGGGAGGCTTCAAACTGGAAATCAGTTTTGAGTGGGGTTCCACAGGGATCAGTACTGGGACCTATAATATTCTTAATATATATATAAACGATTTGGTCGATGATATAGCTAGCAAGGTGTTGAAATTTGCAGATAATACAAAAGTGTTTAGAAGGATTAAAAGTGATGGAGATAGACAGCATTTACAAGATGATCTTGACAGGTTGATCAAATGGTCAGAAAAGTGGAAAATGTTGTTCAATTTTGGGAAATGTAAATGCCTTCACACACGACATGGAAACGAATATGTAGAATATACAATGGGGAGAACTGAACTGGAAAAGACTTAGGGTTGACAATTAGTGCTGACATGAAGGTTTCAGAGCAGTGTGGAATTGCAGCTTCAAAAGGAAATCAAATCCTTGGATTGATTAGGCGATATATAGCATATAAAGAAAAAGAACTAATAATACCGCTGTACAAAACAATAGTTAGGCCTCATTTAGAATATTGTATACAAGCGTGGAGGCCATACCGCAAGAAGGACATAGATATGCTAGAAAGAGTACAGAGGAGAGCGACTAAAATGATACCAAAACTGAGGGCTCTTAATTATGAAAAACGCCTAAAAGAATGTGGTTTAACAACACTAGAGACCAGGAGAATGAGAGGAGATCAGATAGAAGTGTTTAAAATATTGAATGGTTATGAAAATATTGATAGCAATATGTTTTTTTTCAGTTAAGAAAGATAGAAAGACTAGATAACATGAAGTTACATAAGTAAAGAAGCAGTGTAGATTAGACGTAAGAAAGTTCTCATTTTCACAAAGGACTGTGAATGAATGGAACAGATTATCTGATGATTGTGTGGGTGCTAGAAGTGTGAATATGTAAAAATAAAATCGACACATACCTCAGAAGGGCTGGATATATGTATATAAAAGGGTTGGACTCTCGATAAGCCAAAGGGCTTCCTTGTCCACCTGCCATCTAGAGTTAATTCTCTGGATGGCATTCTTGTTAAATCTTGATAAATCTTATAAAATTTAAAAACATTAATTTAGTGAACTAACATGTGGGATATGTTGTTCTTGATACACCGTCTACCAAGTAGAGAACAAACTTAAAACCTAGAAGATGAAGGCAAATTAAACAGAGCGAAATCGATGTATAGGAAATGGCAAATACGGTGTGTCAAAACATGTGTATGAAAGGATCGAACGAACATTGATTGCAATATGATCCGTTAACAGAAAAACCAATTCAATCCTGTTCCAACTAACCGTCGTTATTGAAAGAGAAACTATTCTGGACATTTTATATCAGAAAATATGCCCAAGTATGATCTTAGCCAAGTTTCCCTATCTTATTTTAGATAAATAACAAATCACCCAAAGATGCTGTCTCGTCATGGTGGTAGCATCGACAGCTGAATCACTTTCACCTGATCGCATTGCATAAATTCACAATCCCAAGTTCATATTCAGAGTGTTCAATTGAAGTTTATGTGTGTCCGAAAATGTAATATATGCTGATGGAGGTACAAGCAACGCCGCAGTTGGATGCTTAAGAGATTATAACAATTTCAGACATTAGGCCAATTTAGATAGGTGGCAAATGATAATATAATAAACATATTTCAACAACGTCAATTCCGGGGCTACTGCCCCATTCTCGGGTGTGAGCAAACATAGTGCATTCTAAGTAGCTTCAAATTACTTGAGGTAAAACGTGGTAGTTGTAAATGAGAAAATAATAATACTGTTATGTTGTAGAATATTAAGAAGCTGTGCAATATGTCCACATATATAAATTATAATTAATTATGTGTAATATATATATATATAAACTTTACATATAAAATACATTCGTAGCAATATAGTTATATATGTGAAGTAGAAAAAGGCGAATACTGTCAACATTACAATAATAATAAATAAGACCAATAAAATGTAATAACATAGTTGAAAATCCAAAGTGTCAGAAATGAAAAAATCCAATAAGTGGAGAGAAACAATGTATTTAATTGTATCTTAAATTGAGGGGCGTTGCCGTTGCTACGAATGCCCATAGGCAGTTTATTCCACAGAGTGTTGTATGTTAACCCTTGAAATTTCCGATAGTAACCCGCTTGCAGAGCGAAGAGAACGGCGTGGTGCGTACTGATGAAGTAGTGCCGCAAGGTTCTCTGGCGTACCATTGTAGAATGCCCTGTGCACAATGACCAGTATATTGTACTCAGTCCGTCTCTTAACAGAAAGTCAGTGTAGTTGCCGCAGGACCGTTGTCATGGACTGCCGACCACACCGCCAAATATGCATGACAATGCGAGCCGCTGACCGCTTTACTATTTCCAGACGATGCACGAGACGATCGGTTATTCCAATTACCATCGCACTACCATAATCAAGACACTTTAGTCAATGGATCAAATTTTACAGACACTGGTGGCGAGAGAATCCCGTTCTTCGCTGTTCGAGACAGATTATAATAGGCGCTGTGACATGCGTTCCATACTTGAGAGGCCAACAACAGATCAGAGTCAATAACAAATCACAGAAATCGGATAAAGGCAGATGTGTCAACGAACTAGTCACATATGTTAATGCGGTTTAACGTATTAGGACACAGTCTTGTTGAACAGACATCATTGGCTTCTGAGTTATTCTCATTCATGGTGAGGCCATTGTCACATAGCCATGTTTTCACTTCCTGTATGCAGGCCTCCATGCGCCCTATAGCTTCTAAGTGGTCCGTGATGTACAGATGGTGTTGAATGTCGTGCTGGTGTAGTAGTTTCAATAAAGAAGCAATGTACGCGTTAAGTAGAGACTATGTACATTAAAAACATTATCTGTAAAGTTAGACTACTGTAAAACGCTTCAAGCTATTAAAAATCTCCACTGATCGCATAGCTTGTAATAGGTGCAGCAAGTCTGCATATTATTACCTCAGATACAACAAAGATGCATATTGTAAAGACAACCATATTTATGATTACGCACACCATATTGTGCATTTGTAGATTTCATTTGTTTTAATATTAACATGCCATATTGGAATTTGTACTAATCGATTGGTTATTATTACGCATTTTATCGGTATAACGTAATGCATTATTTTATTGCGTCTTCCACCAGGGCGAACATTATCCTAAATGTTATCACCGCTTCTCTTCTATTGCATGCGAAGTGTATACTCGTTCGTATGATTAATAGACTAGCTGATGCCGAAGTGAAAAGATCGTAACCCGAGTGAAACCGGGAAGACCCGAAGGTATTTTGAAATGGACCAATCGGCGACTGAGCCTCAGACTGAGCTAAATAACACAATTGCGTGACATTCAACGCAAGACCCGAACAATGGTACTGGAACGAATGTCAAAGACACACGTCATGCCGTTATTCTTTACAGGTTATCCATATTGCGCGACACCCACGTCGTGTACACTGCGAGCACCTGGTTCACATAAAAAGACTTGTATACGTGATGTATTAACAATTTCACCGAATCAATGCCTCCTTTTCAAGTGTCCATCGCGTGCCATCAAACTACTCAAACTGCGATGTGCGTGTCCTTGTTTACTTTTACATGACAGAGTGTACTAGAGCTAAATCAAGTGGGCGGCAAAGTGAATATCATTTCATAAGCACGAACGTGGATTTTTTCGAGTAAGGCGCGAACCATATGGGGCCGTTGATAAGAGTTGCATACTATTTAAGTATAATAACATGTTCTTGTCTTAAGTATGATAATAACAGCGGGCTGTTTGTAGTAATATGGCAGAAAACAATTATGTGACTTTAATTCACCATATAGTATTTTGGTGTAAAAAACGGGAATGTATAATGTATTTAAGAAATAGGAACTTAGCTCTCCGTAGTATTCATCCGTCTGTTGGCAACGTTTGGAAAGACGGCGGACTGGGTTTTCTCGTAAGCCGTATAAATGTGGATGTCAACTTGTAAAGGGTGATGGCCAGGAGCAAAACACGATTTAATACACGACGTGGTCATCGACATTAAATTATGTCTTACTGTTGCTGCTTTAAATTATTGATACGGAGGTTAACCATCCGATTTGTATTGATGTGCAACTCAGCTAGGAGCTGTATTCTTATTATCAATATTTACGTTAAATATGTTGCAAAATAATGTAGGTACCATCGAATATACAAAGCCTTTAAGGCACCAGTTTTAACATGTGCGTAAGCCTCACAAATTAACCCTTCTTTTACAGCAACTGTTCTTTACGGTATGGTCGAACAGGACCACTCGTAAACAAGCCTGGTAACAAATTGACAATGACGTCACTGGTGTCATGCCACTAAATGTAGGCGGAGCGATGCTACGAAAATGTTGCGATAGCAGGTGAGCTGATATATGTCTTCCTTACACCCCTTGTTTCATTGGATTCACCCCAGTTGATTTGTGTGAATAGATGGCTATATAACAGGACATGCAGCAGGTGCAATTCACCAACTGTTCCAGTGAAGGTCATCAAGCAGGGTATGTACATATCGCTATGCGGCAGTAAGATTAAAAGCAGGATATCAGACTTACAACTGTCTATTATATGGCTATATAATTATGTTGATATTATTGTGACTTACTCTACTTTTTATGTGACACTTAGTGGTCATACTAGGATTCGTGTTAATAAGTTAATATTCCAAAATCTCTAGGTTTGTTAGATTTTGTAAGTTGTGAATTATATACGCGTTGAAAAATTGTGTTATTCCTTAACTGTATTTCGGCGGATTATTGTAATGTGACTTAAGCGCATATAGTGATACCTAAGTTAACCAATGTGAATTGTTTTTAATTTCAGACTGCGTCATTACTGTCATAATGTTGAAGCTTCTCACAGTTCTGGTGGTGCTTAGCGTCGCCTGCACCGCAACAGGTAAAGCCGCAAAGTTTCAAATTCATCAACGTAATTCCACACCGTGAATCATTTTACAGTTTACAAACGCAAGCGTGTTCACATGGGACTTTCTTATATGATCTCTAAATTGTTTCGAAATGTTATAATGCATACGAAAACATTTATTTTAAGGCAGTGCCAACCAAATGATCCACTACTAAATATTGTAACAGGCATTTTTTTATAAACCACAATCAAATCAAATCAAATCGTGACATTTATATTGCGCCGTTCCAACAATCGTTGCTCACGGCGCAGTACAGAATGTTCGGGAAAACAGGTAAGTCTTAAGGTTTGATTTAAAATGGCAGTTATCATTGCTTGATTCATAAAATATCCAAGTGATTTCTATATTCACAACTATTATTGGGTAATATTGAATTAAATATTATATCAAAGTAAATCGCCCGAGAATTGACCTTGTCGGTGACGAAATAAAACAACTAATTGAACAAACATAAGTCTGCGTGTAATTACCAGTGGTAATCCACCTGCTTTCTAGACTGATAAAATATATGACAAAATGCAACAGTTTATATAGTTTTATTGTACCTAACGTTTGATCTAATTTAAACTGCTAAACTATTTCTAAGATAAGATATACCACAAAAGGCGTAAATAATGAGACGTAATAATACACTTAATTCGTGCCTAAATGTCATGTAGCTGCCATTGTAGGAGACGGTTGTACAGTAAAAAAACGAAACCAAACAAACCTTGTCATAATACACGATTTATTAGTTACCGCGCCAAAGTGTAAAACAATTGTAGCGGAATTCATATCATAAAAACACATGACATTTTTTAAACACATTTACTGATTGAGTTTAGCGAAATCAAAGATAGTGTTGAAGATAGCGTTCTCTACCGCCCCAGTCGGCTTTTGTGTAGGTGTGAACAGTTGCATCACTGCGTCTGTAGTTAAGGAATCTATACAGCACAGTTTTATTGCACAGCTCATATTGCCAACGTAATTCACTAACTCGGATATATGTGATTAGGGTGCAAGAATTCGTGCGTCGGCAAACCAGACAATGGCTGCTACTCTTCGTGGTGCGGCCCGTGTAACTACTACTACAAGTGTGTCAGTGAAGTCGTTGTCGAACAATGGTGCCAGGCGTCTTACTGCTACCTCAACGGACGCTGCCGTAAGTGTCATATATTGACATTACTAAATAACAAATTCGCGTCGATTTAATACCGTCTGTTGTCTCTATAAGTGGCGCAAGTATTTGTGATGATAGACCAAGCAGTTGTGTATGATACTTAAGTAAGAGATAATCTAGCCTACTACGTAAATCGACTCATGAATAAATAGTCCCCGCTAATTTATGACACAAGTTTGGCTATATTGTTGCAAATCTATTCATTACCGTTTTTGTTAGCATTTAAATGCATCGGTGTTTTAAATTATGTTGTTGCCGGTGGTAGTATATATATTAGAAAGTAACGTTACACGGACGTCATTACATGGTCAGGCTTTCTTAATGCTAGGACCATGCGGTGACTCTTGCGCATGGAGACCCGACGGCCTGTACCCGTCAGTGAACCGTCCCCGTCCCTACTACTACCAGTGCGAGGGAGGAGAGCTTTATTACCGCGAATGTGAGAAGTTCCAGGTGTTCAACCCATGGACTAGGGAATGCGGTGAGTGATAGGCCCATGCATGTAATGTATACGTGTTGTACCCCCTAAGCTACATAAGAAGATGTATACATCTAAATGATCGCGATGTATCATAATTTGCACACATGAAACTTCATTGGAACAACAAGTAAACTTTTTGCTTTGACTAACGTCATTTGTTTCACAAGGCTAATTACAAAATACTACTACCACAACCAACACAACAACTAAGACAGCAACGACATCAACAACAACTACAACTACAACCACGTGCGTCACCATCACCACGAACACAACCACACAAATAACCACCACCACAATCGCAACCATCAAAACAACAACCACATTCGACAAAACCACACTCTCACCACCACCTATCCAGCGCAACCACAAAAACCAGCAATATTGTCACTCTTGGTATCAGAACTACTACTATGTTATGAGAAATTACAGGTGCTTATTCCTGTCTATTTTTTATATTCAGAATGCTTTGAGGGCGCCTGCCTGCACGGAAACGGATGGAGAGCGTCCTTCTGCAGAGGCAAGAATTGGCGTGTGTACTGCAGCGGTGGCTTTGCAAGGCGATACCGCCGTTGCCCTCGACCCCGACCCTACGTGTGTTGTGTCACCTACACGTGCGTGTCCACCTGTGTCTCGTACTATGGACGCGGCGGTTGTTGCCGCGGCTAGAGGCCTGACGATACAGACAGGGTGAAAGAGAGAGAGAGACTCGCAGGTAATTAACATCAACATCTTTACTTGATAGACTCTGATGTCACATTATGTGTGTGTGTTTGTGTGTGTGTGTGTGTGTGTGTGTGTGTGTGTGTGTGTGTGTGTGTGTGTGTGTGTGTGTGTTTGTGTTTGTGTTTGTCTGTGTGTGTATACACAAACATATGCATAGAGGCATGCATATACATAGGCATGCATAGGTCCAGACGTTCATGCATCGAGGCATTGATACAAATTTGCACATGTACGTTCTTGCATACGTACACACACATTAACACACACACGCATTCACACTTACATGCATACACACTTACATGCATACACACTTACATGCATACACACATGCACACACCCACACGCATGCGCGCCCACACACACACAAACATACGGATTTTTAACATTATGTTCCAATATTGCAGATTTGACAACTAGACATTCAGCGAAGACCACCTCGCTTAGACCAGATGACGCCGTTCCTTCATATTTGAATCCATCCCCTTCTGTCGCCTTCGACAGATCTCAGGACATCAAGTGATGCACGAAACTAGATCCACCAGGCCTACATCCAAATATGTATTTGTATACTTTGATGTAGCCTTGTATTCAATAAAGTTCCTGCTGTGTAATGAATGAAATACCTTTATTGGTTTGAAAAAATGAGATTGTTTTGAATGGACGCAAATGTTTATATGTAGACATGGTATCAAAGAACAACATATGGACGATTATGAGTTATATTGGTACAAGAGGATAAGAACGAGGAATTTTGGAAGACCAAGAGAAAGGAAACAAAAGAGATAAAGAGGTTGTGAGGATGGCAGATTCGAAATGCTGACCAGAATCAACAACGTATCATTCGGCAAAATTAAATAAATAAATTGCAATTACTATTTAGAAGCACATGTACGTCATAAAATATAAGTCATCATGAACCTAAAATATCATTTTATGTTAATATAATAATACGCATGGTGCAACCATATTTAACAAAATATATAATATACATAACTACTTACTTTTAACAACTAAATTACATCGCTTAATTGTGCGTCAATGACAGTAAAGGCACGTATAATACTACTAGGTTTTATAAATAAAATAAATAAATAAAATAAAATTGCTCTCAGGCGCTTTACATACATGCACACGTATATAATAGTATTTTACATAAAAAGAAATGCTAACTAAAATTAAACATGTAAAAATATAACATTACCTTACATATACAAAAAAAATATTAAGAAAGAGAGATCATTAAATAAAACTTTAAAATAAATACTCATATTAAGACATTCTTAAAAACTACTATAAATACATTCATTTATACAAGAAGAATAACCATAAATATGCTAAGAAACTAATAAAACAAATATATATTTATCAACAGAAAGTACAATAATAGACAATATCCCCAATAGTTATGAATACAATAGCAAAAAATATGGTTAGCTGTTGCAGGTGAGCCGATATTTTTATTAAATCCAACAACATTCACGTGAGGCGCAACAGTCAATTGGACGCATGCTAGTTTGTTTAGTTACGCCATTATTTCACACATATTTTCGTGACTTTATATATTAAGAACATAACCAAGAATTGTTGTATATTGAATACGCAAAATATTGGGCAGCTGCCTCGTACAGTAGCCCGTTCCCTGCCTGTTCGCTTGTTATGCGGTTGTGCCCCTATAAAATGTCCCCTATAGAACGAGAAGAATGTTTACAATCGTCAACGTACGAAATGTAATGCATAAACATAAATTATTACACAATATCATTTGTAGATTGATTTTATATTACAATATTATCAGTGAGTGTGTGTGTGGGGATGCCTAATGTATGGAGAGATAGCATCCTCACGCCTATCTACAAAGACAAAGGAGAACATATGAACTGCTGTAGCTATAGAGGAATCAAGTTGCTTAGCCATACCCTGAAACTTTGGGAGCGTGTAATCAATTAAAGGCTCAGAGACATTGTGAGCATTTCGGATGGTCAGTTTGGTTTTAGGCCTGGGGTTGGAATCACGGATGCCATATTTGTCATCATGACCCAATGCGAGAAGTACCGAGAGAGCAATAAGCCTCTAGATATGGTGTTCGTCAATCTTGAAAGGCGTACGACACCGTACCTTGCGAAATACTATGGAGATGCATGAGGAAGCGGAACATCCATGAAGCCTATATAACAATAGTGCAGGACATGTTCCAAGGTGCTACCATGTGTGTGAAATCAAAGCGAGGAACCAGCGACAAATTCGAAGTCGACATTTACCTACACCAAGGTTCAGCGCTTAGCCCGTTCCTATTCATAATGCTGGTTGACACGATACCTCAGGAAGTGTGCTCTAAGCCACCATGGGAACTACTCTATGCGGACGACATGGTAATCAACGACACGAATGTGAATGTTGGACAATGAAGACCAACAACAAGAGGAAAGTTGCTACCACAGAGATAAGGATGCTTCGTGAGATCCTCGGACTATAAAGGCTGGATTACATCCGAAATGAAGAAATAAAACAGAACCTCCCGCCAATCGACGATATCATGCGAAGTGGCCGCCTACGATGGTTCGGCCATGTGCAACGACGAGATGAGAACAACGTCGTCCGCAGTATGATGAGCTTAGCGTTACCAGGAGTCAGACGACGAGGACGCACAAGGAAGACGTGGAAACAACAAATCAAAGAGGACATGAGGGATGTAGGTGTCACAGTGGATATGGCCCTAGATCGCATGGAGTGGATGAGGAGGACTAGGTCGACCCCTTGTTGATAGGAATAAGGCCGTCAATGTGAGCAAGGTGAGCAAGTGTGTGTGGGGGGAAAGAGGGGGGAGAGAGAGACAGACAGATAGACAGAGACACACATATAGCAGACAAAGAGAGGGACACAGACAGAGAGACAGAGAGAGCGAGAGGGAGAGCCAGGGGGCCGAGAGAGGGAGAGCGAGAGGTGAGAGAGAGGGAGAGAGGGTGAGAGAAAGGGAGAGAGAGAGGGGAGAGTGAGTGAGTGAGAGAGAGAGAGAGAGAGAGAGAGAGAGAGAGAGATAGAGATGAAGATATATATATATATATATATATATATAGAGAGAGAGAGAGAGAGAGAGAGAGAGATAGATAGAGAGAGAGAGAGAGAGAGAGAGAGAGAGAGACACACACATAGAGAGAGAGAGAGAGAGAGAGAGAGAGAGAGAGAGAGAGAGAGAGAGAGAGAGAGAGAGAGAGAGAGAGAGAGAGAGAGAGAGAGAGAGAGAGAGAGAGAGAGAGAGAGAGAGAGAGAGAGAGAGAGAGAGAGAGAGAGAGAGAGAGAGAGAGAGAGAGAGAGAGAGAGAGAGAGAGAGAGAGAGAGAGAGAGAAGAGAGAGAGAGAGAGAGAGAGAGAGAGAGAGAGAGAGAGAGAGAGAGAGAGAGAGAGAGAGAGAGAGAGAGAGAGAGAGAGAGAGAGAGAGAGAGAGAGAGAGAGAGAGAGAGAGAGAGAGAGAGAGAGAGAGAGAGAGAGAGAGAGAGAGAGAGAGAGAGAGAGAGAGAGAGAGAGAGAGAGAGAGAGAGAGAGAGAGAGAGAGAGAGAGAGAGAGAGAGAGAGAGAGAGAGAGAGAGAGAGAGAAGAGAGAGAGAGAGAGAGGAGAGTACCCAGAAATTCACTGTCAGATGGTGTCAGAGCTTTTCAAGATTTTTTACTGTCTTAAATGGTGTTAAACAAGGTGGAATCCTTTCTCCCCACTTGTTTAATGTGTACATGGATGACTTAAGTGTAAATGTTAACAAATTACAAATTGGATGTCTTTATGCAGGCACCATAAAGAATCATTTGATGTATGCAGATGATCTCTGTAATTTTTCACCTAGTGTTTCTGGGTTGAGAAAACTAACAGATTGTTGTGGCAAGTATGGCGAAATGTTTAACATAAAATATAATGCCAACAAATCATATTGTATGGTTATTGACAACACACCTCTGGACATGAAAAATATCATCCTGTCACTCTCAATAATCGTCCGTTACCTCACACTATTAAATGTAAATATCTGGGTCATATAATTAACAATAATCTTACTGACGATGACGACATTGCCAGACATCGCTTTGTGTTGCCGCCATACATATCGTCTCGTGTCTTTACATCATTATATATAGTTATTCTTATGTGTGCGTCGAGATTTTAGTTCTGTGTTACACATCATGCAATGATCAATTATAAACTTACTACAGTACGTTGTAAAATTCGGCATTTCAAAGGGATATACGGGGTGGTTGAGATTGATACAATAATGCCCCAATATGCGATTTCTTTGAAAATGTGACATTTTGTAGACATTTCTGCAAACGTTTCGATGTCATTCATTGTAGTTTACAAACATAACTGACGTCGTTTCGCATAGAAAAATGTTTTTACCATCAGGTTTATCATCAAGACATCGCGTACTTAGCAAAACAGGGACACCTACTTGCCGTTTGGTGAAGTGTTTATGCCACTCGGAGTGGCAAGTTTCGTTAGACGAATACGTCCGCTTGTGCCATCGTAGAAACCGGCATTGCCAACGCGAACGCCAAAGGAAAATTCCAAGATCATGTTAAATTCGTAGTAGTTGACGAAGTAGAAATTGTCTTCTCCTGTCGCCAGGATGTCGACGGGGCTAACGGGTCACAGGAAAATGTGATCACATCATTAACTTAGATTTATATATTTCATTCACGAAGATATACCACATATATTATCAGTATTTGTTTACGCCTTTCTAGAAAGAAATCGACTGAGTTCAATACTGTAGTTTCCTAATCGGAAATTTCCTCAGAATAGTAGAAGTGTGAATTACGACGTGAACCTGAATCTGAAAGGCCATTTCAGGGTTAACAATATCAAGCCGGTTCACGGGTAAAATGATTTAGTATTAGAGAGTGTCTGCAAGCATACCGATATCGATTCCCTTCCCTATCCCTAACGCGCTGTGCGTACTACGTCATCGCTTGTCGTGTTTATGCGATCGGTTAAGTGTCGATCGGATAGGTAAATACGTAACCGGCAGGGGTGATCGGTAAGCGCAATCCCTATCCATTTTACGTTCAAATTATGTATGAATCAAAGTAAACATTATGACAGCATTGTACATACAACTGGTTTTGACTGATTAGCCGCCTCGTTTTAATTGCAGTTGTGTTTAATGCATCAGAACAAAATATGTTTAAAGACTTGTCTCAGCATGGAATATATAACGGTAGGGGCACAAATCGTGCGTGCAATCGTTTTTGTTGTTTTCACAAAACATTATCAAATTCCTCCGTAAGATATCTATGTGCTAAATCTCTAACACATATTCCATTAAATTTATGCAAATAAACTGTTAGAAAAGTTGTCTTGGGTGAAGTACTTACGAATATAAACAGGCAAATCCAAATCTCGTAACATGCGCTAAAAGCCGCGCTTCCTATCTTCGCTGTGAAGTGCTTTTGTACATAATTCCAAAATGATTTAGATGCATTATGGTCTGTCCATTTGAGCTTGTGATTGAGATCACATATCCAGCTGAAAAAGGCATAAATGTACGATACGTTGGCGAGTGCAACGCTGTGATGCAGACACTCCTGACGGTTACCTATCTCCAGCAATCGACACCGATTGCGCAGCGCGTTAGGGATAGGGAAGGGAATCGAGATCGGTATGCTTGCAGACATTCTCTATTGTCTAAATTTCTACATGGTAGTAGTTAATAAAGATGATGTGGTTTAGTAACACTGACGTACTGATTGTTGGGTCCTTGTACGTTCGAACGTGGTACAACTTTCGTCTCTTCTCGTCGAAACGAAACTTTTCTACTGACGCTGTATTATTTCCAGGATGATTGGCAACAAATATGTAGACTAAGTCTGAAAACAAGAAATACGATAAGCCATGACGAATAATTTAAAATATACGTTATAACTGCGAATATTCTGACTGACATAATTAGTTAGATAAGTATACTGTATGTGATCGAACATAAATGAATACTTACGTCGTACGTATGCACATAAATACTGATTTCGAGTAAGTGATGCTAACGGTGACATATTTTATTATCAGAGACAATAAAGGAAAACATCTTATATTGGAAGAAGCCTTACTGCGATTAGTGTTTCTCCAGATGCTTAGACCAATAGGAGAGAAACCGGTTCTGTCGAGGTCCCCTACGATGTCAAGCGCGTGTGCCCCATCTAAGCGCTTCTTGAAGTCAAACAGAAATATGTTGCCACGAACGTTTGCGTCCATGCCCTGTCCAACAACAAGGATGATATTAGTGTTTTTTTAATTGTTTGTTGTTAAATAAAATTGTGTATTACAACTAATGTCCACCAAATTA
>OZ023213.1:13839068-13893768 GCA_963995525.1 Escarpia spicata
ACATCAAATAGAAGTGTTATAGGGGAAGATTGAGCCACTTTTCATGTTGTCAACTATGAACCTTGAAAACAATACAGTTCTTAACATTACAATTGCACTATCATCAAATAAACAACGTATGTATGTCCTTTATTACGATTGTTGCATTAATGGAACTGAGATATATCAATTTCCAAATATGCGAACATTAGTGGAAGCATGCAAAGTGGCTCCAGGTATCCCAACCGCATATCCTTTGATCCACCATATGGGGTCCTTTGAGCCATAACAACACTTTTACAAATAAAAGCGATCGACTTATTTAACGTGTTTTTTATTACACTAGACATCTGGCATTATGTGAAACGTACGATTTATGCATCCACTAACGTTTGCATAACTATCAGTTCCGTAATACTAATTTATATCGTTAGTTACACCTCGGACTATTTACTATTTATTGTAACACATATTCATAACTGATGTTGATTTGCATTCCATATATACAGGAACTGTTTAATTAATGTTGTTCTCTTTGTAGGACATCGCTCTCCAGTCGGTCTGGAAACCCTAATTAGAATAACTGATTATTCTGACACATAACGGATGTTACAAACAATAGTTTTTTTGACGAACTCTTCTCTTCGTGGGGATATTAAAATTCAACGAACGTTTTCAATGGTTAGTAATTATATAAAAGAAAGTAAAATAAGTAAACATTAAAGGTAAGTTCTTTTATAGCGATGTACCCAATCATCACGCAAGCTGAAAACGCTTTACTCTTTACTCCGTGGCGGACCTGTTCAATCGAAAACCATCTCAAAGTCTATGGAAAATATTCAGCCACGTCGCAGACTATTCGAATACCCTCCGTTGTCTATGTCTAGGTACTCCTTCATATAACTGAATGAATTGGAACTACGTAGATCAAAAGAACTCGCCGAATGTTCGAAATAGCAGTATCAGGATTGGAACCAGGGTTTTCTTGATTGAAAGTCCAAAGCGCTAAAGACTGCGCCACAGCGTTCCACAATTAATATTTTAATTAGCAACTTATCAATGATATTGTAGCATCCAGGAAACGGCTTAATTTATGTCACGCTAAACTTAATGTATCGTAATATACCCATAGTCGAACGCTACCCATATTCGAACGCTACACACATCCCTTATCGAACGCAAGCACATGTGATGGTTGCACTGGATCCAAGAAACGGTCCATAGGATTTCACAGTTTCCAGCTTGTGGGTGTCTGACCACAAATGTAGATGCAAAAGGAGTTTTATCATAAATCAGACTCGAATGTAACAAGAACTAGTTAAGTTATTGACAGAAAATGCATCACTTAGTGTCAATATACTATTGTCAACAACCTACCACTAAGTATGGGCCATGTATAAAGAATACAACAAAAACATAATAAAAAACGCATACAATCTTGGCACAACACATAACATCAATCGCGATTTTACGCGCCGTTAATTGTCGTAATTAGTCAAATGGTCCTACAACAATTGTAATTTGCATGACCTACTTCTACACAACACGCAAAATTAAAATCCTGAAAACTATCAACACAGCTTAAAGTTCCTCTATTGTCATAGGTTCCAACCGTTCCCTAACTACCAACAACATGTTTCAGAAGGTTATGTAGAACTTACGTTGCGTGACTGCACAAGAGTGTTACGTAGGCAGCTGTACAGACAACGACAATAAGTCGCGGCATGGTTGTGTCGGCCGAAGAACTTTGAAGAAACTGAGTAGCGAACAATAACAACCACAGCGAGAGAGGCGGCGACGATCGACGTGACCAGACACTTCTCAAGCGGCGCTTACGTCAGATAACCGCGCCCCAATTCATCAGTCGCGGGAGGCTGTTGCGTCGCGCGTTTTGATTAAATGTAGATGTTTACTAGGTGCAAACACGTGGGATGGGCAGCGTTGACAGGAGCTGATACTAGAGCTATATGTATGTGTGTTTTGTGTGTGGGGGGAAGCCAACGTAATAATAATAATACCAACAATAAGGTAACGTCTTTTGGGCCTAATTCTTCGGAAACCAAGTACAGAGGCGCATCAAAACAAAAGGGTTAGACAATCTCAAAATCGATAAGCAGTATTCAAGTTGTC
The DNA here is from genome assembly GCA_963995525.1 of Escarpia spicata. NCBI lineage: Eukaryota > Metazoa > Annelida > Polychaeta > Sabellida > Siboglinidae > Escarpia > Escarpia spicata. Next base: position 13,841,178 of record OZ023213.1, read on the forward strand.
AACAGATGGCTGGATACGCTGAGCTGATTTAAGAAGCAATTAGTATTAGGAGTAGATCAAGAAACGTACATTTGTGTATCATCTGCATAAAGGTGGCGACTCAAATTATTACTCGACGCCAATGAGCGCAGTTGCTCAATGGTGTCCACACTCTTTAACGTTCTGTTGTCTACATGCTAGATATGATAAATAAACAACTGATAATTTGCCTAATCAGTTGTACCAAAGGCAAAAAATAGATCAAGTAAAGTAAGTGCAACGATTTACATTTGTCAAAATTTAGAGTTACATTAATTGTATACTTGTTTTGCCATTACATACTATATGTGAGACTACACAGATTCATTAATTCAATATGGCTGCCGTTAATGTAAGATGGCTGCCAAAAAAATTACAACCATGGTTTATGCATTAACTTACCTAACACCATCCCCAAAATACATTTGCAAAATTCCATGAGAAACTTACACGAAATGATACAGAGACATAGACTAAGCAGGAGCATGACATATCTTCATAAGGGGATGAAACGAAAGTCGTAGGTAATAAGCAGCGTTGCTAATGTAAAAGTGTTGTTATAACTCAAAGGAACCCACATGGTGGCTCATGGGACCACATGGTTTAGTCCCTTGAACCACTTCACATGCGTCCATAAATTTTCATATATTGGTAAATTGGCATATCCTAGCCTTACACATTTCACGACGACTCTCTTGGGTGACATGTAGATGTATATGATAATGGAATTATAATGTTAAAAAATGTATTAATGTTGAGTATTTTGTTGAAAACATGAAAACGGCTCAAAGTTGCCAACCTTCCTCAAAACACCTCTAGATATATGTGTACTTGCATCTGAGGTAAATTTAGTGCAACACTAACATTATGCATTACTATATAAATGGTGTTCGATTTATTTCGTATCTCGATCATGATGTAAGTTTAGTAAAACCAAAAGTCATTTCGTGTACTACTCTACTCGGTACCCCCCCCCCCCCCTATTCCCGGTGTATCCGTGTTATGTTCATGCAGCGCTTTCTCTGTTTGTACTGAATTTACGCCAACTATAGGGTAGGTTGGTATTGGGCAATCAAATTTATTAACACAGGGATTGCCACTGTGCACATATAATATATACAATAGTCACATCTTGTGCACAGCCAGGTACATCCAGATTACAGAGTGATGGACCACACATGTTATGTACGACACATTTTGTACATTTAGAATAATCATACTAGACATTTACCAAACAACCCTTGATTGCTGTTATATTCACTTGTGATAATGTTTGTGTCACGCCTGCCAGCCACACGCAGCTAATGTTATTACGAGACACGACATGATAGGTATTATATTCACATAATACAGAGTGGTAATTTCCACAATAATTCGACGATTGATAGAGAATATACATTTTGAAACACTGCTTGTCAATAGTGACTCGTGGTTCATAGCTTTATGAATACTGTTCTTGGACTTTTGCTTTATGTTAGCCAATAATGGTAAATTATCTAATGACATTGTGATAATATCACAGTACGTACGAAGTGCTACCCACACAACTTTCCAAGTGTATTACGCCATGCTACGTACGTAATGCCAACACTCTTACCCTGAAGCTCCCGCAGTGGCGCACCGTAGTAAGAGCAGCAATATTGTTTGAATAATGTGCACATTACCGTCGTCTTAACATTACCAAAATCGTCCAGGAACATATTACAACCTTTCCAGAATTTACCTGTGGTATCGCCGACTAAGGTCACTGTATTAACAGTGTATATAATTTTATGATAATGATGACCCAACTGTACATCATCCTGAATACTCTACAACTCGATGTCGCTCAAACCTATTGTTTTATTGTCATCGTTACAACTACGGCTTCTAAAACAAGACACCTACTCTTACACCGTTAACGTTTACGTAATATTCGTCTGCACATTGTTCACTAGATCTCGATTAATACTCTCGAGTCCAGACCTTGTAAGTGTAATATCGTCTGCATATCAGTGGTTGCAGATGTGGCTGAATAACATGTTCATCAGTACGACCACTGCCCTGCCTGGTAGCGCTGCGCGTGATATTAAAAGCGACGTTCATTTGAGAGCTACTTTTAACATTTTGAGACAGTAACAAAATATATTGAACAGCATTTGAACCTCTCACACACGACAGTTTTTGGATCGTAGTCCGAGGCTTATCCTGAGGACAGAACCCTTGTTTGGTTGATGACGACGTGTCTAAAATGTGGTGTTATAATAAGGCGTAATTTAGAATAAAAACATTGTAACTTCAACGGATGCCTATTTAGCTGAAGTACTGTATACGAAATGTAGAATACATGCAGAACGATGTCAGAACTTAAAGCCTCAGTATTTCGAACAGAGCGACCATCTTGGAACTAGATCTTTGGTAGTATTTCCATACGGTTGTGTTTAAATTCGTGCCTTTTATCCTACATCCTGACACCATCCTCGAAGAGTCAGAAGGTCCTGCCGCAGTATGTGTGCTGTATGTCCAACAGCACCTTCACCAGAGTGCAACTCGTGTACTTTTGTCTAATTGGTCGGCATACTGAATATATCTGATAATGTGCATAATTTTCTTGTATAGTTAGTGACTATGGCGAAAGGTGAAGTGAGCGTGGCGAATAAAAACGGACTGCAGAGTACAAATTACACACGCAGACCGCGGATTAGAAACTACAAACACGGACTGCAGAGTAAAATCATATTTCGCCACACCCGCGTGACCCTTATAGATATTACCTAAAATTGTTACCCTTCAAAATTGAATTTGTCTGAGGATTGCTATCTGCACAAGTACGCGTAGTAAGTCGGTCAAATTTATGTGGGAGACTTATGAAAAATATGAACTATTTTGAGTACTTAAATTGCTGCAGAAATTGTGTCAATAAACAAAGATTATAACATACTGTGTAACAGTGACTGTGTAACATATCGAGTCAATTTGTATATAGCTAACTTTTACAAGATTTTGTAATATTGACACTTTCTCTTGGGTGACTGGCAACAAGAATATGTGTTGTACGTGTAAGACTCCCAAATAAACGTTTTCGTGAGTATGCGACATGGCATCTTGCAGTATGGAAAACACCTTCTGAATAACATTTCATTAATGCACAAATGGTCTCGAATGTATCGCTTAATTAACAAACATTTCTAACTACATAATATGTAGACACGTTACTCCTAACAAAATAAGATACACAATAGTCATTTTTTACTAAACCATAGACCGTTGGTATCTTTTTCCGTATTGTAGTGCTTAAATTTGTGCTTGTTTGAAAAACCGTGGGTCCTATATACGCTTTGAATAATACTAAACTTCATAACCTGGCATTCACAACCAAAAAGGGACACAAATAAACGTTGTACTTTGATTTTAATAATATTTATGTATATTTTTATAGTACATACGTAATAACTTATAAGTATCATCTATATTCCACGCTATGAATAATACTACAATTCATAACCTGGCATTGGCAACAGAAAAGGGATAAAAAAAAACATTATACTTTGATTATAATAATATTTCTGTATCTTGTTACAGTACATAGGCAATAACCTACAATACATACTTTTTCACAGTTAGAAATTTATTCTTTTGTGTGATGAACTATAAAAAATAGGTCAATCATGTCTTGGAATAGGTTACACATGGTAACTGACCCGTAAATATTTATAAAACCTACGTATAGCTTACAATCATTATCAAATAAAATAGGAACTTCTCTGTTAAATCAGTCAAACAGTCGGCTATCTGCGTAGGTACAGTAATTATTTTTACCTCTAGCACTTGCTTACAATTTTCATTTGTTCATAACAAATTGCGGGACATTGGTGAAAATGACGTAATTAAATAATTACGCGTGGAAAATTGGTCAAACTGGTAATAATTAGGTTATCAGGCATTCGGAACTTGCGCGTATATAAATAATTTCGTTCACTGACGTCATTAAATAAGTACGCTTGGTAGTTCGGTCAAACCGGTAATAATTCGCCTAGCCGACATTTGGAACTTTCGTCTATGTAAATAATATCGTTCAATTACGTTATTAAATAAGTACCTGTGGTAGTTCGGTTCAACTTGTAGTAATTCGGCTAACCAACATTCGGAACTTACGCGTATGTATATAATATCGTTCAATGACGTCATTGAATAATTGCGCGTGGTAGTTCGGTCCATCAGGTAGTAATTCGGCTAGCCAACATTCTGAGCTTGCGCGCCTGTATATAATTTCGTTCAATGACGTCATTAGTGTAGGACTGGCCAAGTGTAGACAAGTGTGTATCGAAAAACTGTCTGACTGTTTTATTATAGACATATGTTAAACTATCCGACATCAATTTGGGTCAGAGTAGAGTCCCTGTATAAACAGAGTAGTAACAACTCAGAAAACCCTGAACAGTAGTTCGCAACAATCCACCGAATCATAATCAATCATTATTACGCCCTATATGTTTACAGTTAGACATTGAATAAAGTCCCCGAAACGCCTATATTTATAACTAACTTCACTATTAATGTCCTCTAGTGCGCATGCCTATAACCATGTGTCAGTCATACTTTCCTCGGAATTTATCCTTTACAATTCGAAATTGAGCAATAATCCATTATTTCATAGTACCTAGCTAAGTGTACTGAACTAAACAACTGTACTGTACTAGACAAATGACTAGAATAAATACCACATTGGAAGTATTGACTTGTATCCCTTATGCATAAATGTTATAGTCTTACGTATCATGTATATTCGTCGACACACTTCCGGGAATGATAGAACTGTAGAGGCAGCCATTACAGTCACATGACTCCAGGACTCAGCACACTGTCAGTTTTCCCATTGGCGACCATGTTATCGTTTTGTGTGATTATAAGAAAACGTGACCTACAAAGTTTCCTAAACTTCTCACCTGCTGTTATTATCATCTCATTGACAGGCTGGTCGAGTTTAGTCAAAATATAATATTTCGAGCTCTCGTAAAATGCCTGTATGTGTGACACCCGTCAATATTTACGAATGGATGCAGGCAGTAATCCGGCTAAAGGGTCAACTAGCCAAACTTAACAGCTTCTACAATCACACCGGGAAATCTGACTACACAAATGCACTTATGTCAGAGCAGGTGAATTTTGTAAACAAAATCATTTCTAAAAAAATTGCACTTTTTTCGTGACGAAGCAGGAAGTCCAACATTGTCCTGACCTCTCTAGGTGTGACGGCACATCTGGCGTAGAGTCCCTAGTGTATAACTGGTGTACTACGTTAAGTGGTGGCGCCATCTAACGTGTCAACAAATTCACTAATCAGAACTTATATTTAGACCAGCTAGTTGCACGAAGTAAACTTAGACCAGCTAGTTGTACGAACTAAACTTCTACCACTCTCTTCAGTCCACCGAATACACAGGTGAATTACACTGTGTCGGACACCGTTGAATGAAACTACAGACGAGACATCGCATGAGACTACGGATGAGAAAACAGACGAGACAACGAAGGAGATATTTACAAATTTACCGCTCTGAAACACAAAATTGAGGAGGAGAAGGGGATATACTTATAAATCAGTCAACACACTGTAACATGTGTAGGTATTGCTAGTTGTATTATGGAGAAATAGACAGGTACAAATGGGAGCAAGAAAGCAAATAGAAAGGCAAAGTACCCCCTTCAAAATTTATTTCAGTTTCGTATTTATTTAATTTAATTAGAAAACAAAAGAACACTGTTACTCTCATTTTTCTAAAAACTGTTTCTGGTAGGTTTCTGGACGTGCCTTCTTTAACCACTAATTTAGATGATTTTCTGACATTTTAAAGTTCCTTTGATGAAAAATACATTTTAAGTTGGGCTAATATGCAAATGCTAGATTCTCAGTTAGTATAATATTTGGTGAACAACGTTACTTTTTTAAAAACATTATTCCTGTCGGTTACCCACATGTTAAGCTCGACGACGTGCTTTCAAATAAAGATTTAACATATATAGAGAATGACCGGTCCCGTTACTGTAAACCTCCTTACGAAGATAATCTATGTTTATTCCGTGCCCTTGCAATTAATTGAGGGGCTGACATTTCTATCTAGAGCCCCATGATGACATTTTGTATAAAATGTACCAAGACGCAACATGTGACGCACCATCTATGAGTCATTTTCCCAGTTTGAAGTTAAACAATTTATACGACATTAAAAAGATTTTCCATGTCAATATTTACGTGTATGAAATACTTGATCATCACGACAATTTAATAGCCTGTCATTTACCGGGTCGTTCAACTTGTAAATTGTCCGATAGTTTAAACCTTTTCGAAACCCATTTTCTTATATTCACAAAATCTTCATGCATACACTCGTTCCTATTAATGCATTAAATGCGACAAACTTTGGCATACCTTAAAGTTATTAAAGAGACACCAGCAATCTTATAAAGAGGAGCTAAACCGAATTTTCCCTGATGGTGTATTTAATGTTGAGGAAACCATCTTTCAAAAACTTGACGAAATGGGTATACGTGTTGATGACAAATACCGCTACTATCCGTTTCGTACCACTTTTTGGAATTTTGAAAGCACGTTATAAAACCGTTTTCGACGATTTGAACCAAGAACTAAAAGATATTCAATCCCCGGAGGCTAGATTACTTGAACCTTCCTTCGATGAGATGCTAGAGGCCGAACAAGACGGGACGTAACACGAATTTCCTGTGTCTCAAAACGGAAGGTTTGAATTTGTTGGACATTATAACATTTATTAGATCCCGGTTTTAGTTAAATGATACATTTATGAAAACGTACGGGTGTACACAGACTAACGGTTACTTTCCTTACTAGTGGGTGGCTTCTTTGAGTAAGCTTAACCGTGAATCCCTTCCTCCAAAGGAAGCTTTTCACAGTGACTTAAAACACAAAGACATATCTGACGAACATTATGCGTACTGCGACAATATGCTGAGGTTGTAGAAATGTGGGAATGTCAGTGGAAGGAAATTCGGAAAAATCCCGATGTTAGGCATTTTCTAAATTTACAATTTCCTCACCGTAACTTGAAGTGGGAAATGACCCAAGATAAAATGTTGGAAGATATCGTTGAATATCGCATTTTTGGTATGGTATAGTGCGACATTTCGGTTGCCGATCATCTTCAAGACTATTTTCGTGAAATGCAACCAATATTAAAAAATACTGATATTACGCCGACGACCTCGGTGATTTCATGCGTGCATTTGCCGAAGAAAATACTATTTTATAGATTCCTCGCCGTACCCCTGTGGCTTCTTATTTCATTAAAAACATATCTTAGCCAGCGCTCTGTTAAATGGTACACGAAACACGAACTGGTCGTATCTCACGTGTATCAAGTTTTTTAATATGTATTTCAAGTATTTCGCCGATGCCGTCTCGGATGCACGCCGCGAAGGTGACGTGCATCCGGACAAGGCCATCATTGCCGACACGAAGAAATTACATGGAAACAGACTGTGCCATTAAGGACCGCCACAGTAACATTATATTTTGCGACAGTAAAACGGCGAACCGTGGAGTTAATAGTCACCGGTTTCGCCAACTAGATCAAATTATGGAATCCGTGTACCGTGTGGTTTGATGATTTACCAGTACGCGAAATTGCGAATGCTGAAATTTTATTATGATTTTTTAGATTACTACATCGAGCACCCTCTCTTCCAATATTATTGTGAAATGAACATGAATTCCGCATATTTGAGTCTATATTTTTCGTCTTTAAATGAATTTATTCCGACACCTTAACGAAAAGAGTTCTTTATACACAGGGCATAATGGTTTCCTCCCGTTTGTTGTGACGTGCACGCACTCGCACACGCACACGCACACGCACACGAACACGCACACGCACACGCACACGCACACGCACACGCACACGCACACGCACACGCACACGCACACGCACACGCACACGCACGCGCTTATGTTATGTGACTTATCGGTTGGTAAGGAAAGAATGGGTAACTTTCAAATCAAATCAAATCGTGACATTTATATTGCGCCGTTCCAACAATCGTTGCTCACGGCGCCGTACAGAATGTTCGGGAAAACAAGTAAGTCTTAAGGTTTGATTTAAAATCAGTGTTTGTCATTGTTGTTGCAGTCAACTTTTGCGGCAGCAAGTTCCATAGTGTTGGGGCTGCCACGCAAAAGGATCTATCACCCCAGCGACGCGTTGCACGTGGTACACATAAATGATTGTGTTCACTGGAGCGCAACAATCGAGTTGGCTGACGTCTATTCTAACATTTGGTGATATACTGTGGTGCACAGCCAGTCAGTGCTCGGTGCGTGAGTAGAAGTATCTTATACTCTACTCTAACTGGTATCGGCAGCCAGTGCAGCTTGATCAATAGAGGTGTGACATGACAGAACTTCCTGGCGCCGTCGACAAGGCGAGCCGCCCAGTTCTGTACTCTCTGCAACCGTTCTAGTTGTTTCACAGGCAATCGGTGGAGTAATGCATTGCCAACGTCAAGTCTGCTGGTAACAAACGCATGTATGACTTGTTCTGTCGCTGCAGGTGTTAGATAACGTCTTATTCTTGCAATATTTCGGATATGGAAAATTGCAGATTTACAGACAGCAGTCACGTGCGTCTCCATTTTCATCTCTGCATCGAACTGTACACCAAGATTCCGTACATTCTGAGTTACAGTGACCAAACAGTCTCCAATGCATAGTGTGCGCAGCTCAATTTTTCTTAGTTGTTGCGCAGAGCCGAACACGATGACTTCTGTCTTTGAGTCATTCAACTTAAAAAAGTTTTTCATCATCCACGTCCTGATCTCAGCTACACATTCTTCAATACGGACGACAGCCGCAGCAATGTTCTCTTGGTGGGGTTTCACTGGAATGTAGATTTGAGTATCATCCGCGTAGAAATGACACATCAAATTGTACTTGCGAATAATCTTAGCAACTGGTGCTACATAGATGGAGAACAGCTGAGGACCCAGCACGGAGCCTTGTGGTACCCCGTATACCAGAGGACGAGCAGGCGATGTAGTACCATGAATGTGGACTGACTGGACTCTGTCTCTCAGGTATGACTTAATCCAGTCCAGTGCATCTTGGACCACTACGATATCATGCGAGAGTCTATGCAACATCACTTCATGGTCGACGGTGTCAAACGCAGCCGATAGATCCAGGAGAACCATGATGACAACATTCTGATTGTCCATTGCGTGCAGGAACTTTGGAACCGTGCTGCATTGCGCGTGCACGCCACAGCAAACGGACACCTGGGGTCCATTTCACTAACATTCTTAAGAGCTCTTAAGCCCGATTTTGCTCCATAAAATCAAGTGTTCTCCTTACCTAGGAGCAAAAATAAAAAACTGCGTTTCACTAACATTTCATCCTGGATACGGTCCATAAAACGGTCCTAAAAATGTCAGTTTCTAAGACGACGTTACACCACTCTTTAACTATCATAAACAGCTAGATTTTACTAACTGCGTGTTAATTTCGGTCCACTTCCACGCAGAGAACCAGTTGTTCACAGCCAAATAAATCTTCGAAATGTTAGCGATTAAAAGATTGCTAAAGCATGATTTATTTACACGACATTAGTGTGCGTAGCGGTTTACGGCTTCGCGAAGGTCAAGGTTGTTGTGATATTTGTTAATCAATGTTGAGCAAAGTTTAAGCTCTATCTAACTTAACCTGCGCACTACTGCCCTTCATGTCTTTATACGCGACAGCATAATTTCGGTTTAAGTTGTTGGCGCTCTCAACTGAAAATTGTCAGCAATGACGGTGGCTTCTGGAAGATTTCGTTTCAATTCTTCGCACAGTGAACAAAAGATCAAATGTTGTTGTTGTGTGGTTGTCGGGCCGAATTTAAACAAAATTGACAACTGTTCAATCTCTTTTGCCAAATTGTACCAAATGTGTAAATTATCGATTATCATGATGGAAATGTCGCTTTTGTCTTAAGAGTAATTTAACGATCACGTTAGTGAAACGCACTTTGAAAATACTCCTTGATTTTTCCATCAGATTCTGTTCTAGGATGGGTTTTCCTTAAGAGCTTAATATCTTAGTGAAACGGTCCCCTTATATTCCGGAACGTTCATCGTTGGTTTTTTTACTCTAAACGACGAATACAGCCCGATGGAATATCTGCCTCCCAATGCCTAGTTTAATACACACGCAAGTATACATTCTCGTGAGCTAACCCTCCTCATGTAACATCCGGTCTTAGTGTAACCGTTATCACGTATGATGTTTATCGACCACTGACTCCTATATGCCAATTATCAAACAGTGTATATTTACATTTCACATTAGCATTGGTACAAATATCATTGTTGCATCACCATGTTTTTTTACTTAGGTGGGGTACTGGGTAATACAACAACTAAATGTATACACACACACGCATACCCCCCCCCCCCCCCCACACACACATATCAGCCATTCCAAGCTCACGCATACATCATATCAATTTTTTCAAGGTGTTGAAAACAGGAACATTTTACAGAGATATATATATTTGGGGATAATAATTATGAAATATTCCATGGATATGTGACTTCCTTCCTATCACCATTGTCCAGGATGACACCCCCCTGAATGCCCTAAAATACAGTGCAATACGCTTATAACGAACTACTTTGTGGGTAGCTAACGAGTTCGTTATATCCATGAATTCGTTATATGCGTGTACGCGTTAACCCCCTAGGAGGCAGTGTTGTATGTGACATTTTAAAAACTATTCGCCAGGTGTCTATCAAACGCATAGTCTCGCTTAACCGACTCTCGCCTGGCTGCGTGACTTCGCCAGAACGATAGTCTGGCTCAGAGTCGCGTATTGACTGCCCATTGTTGACAGACATGAAAGCTGCCACCTATTGAATATGCATGTGATTAAAATGTAGTTAGGAAATCTACCTCTAGGTCTGTCACGGAAGTAACACCACACAAGTCTTTTGTTTTTGTTTCCTAGGACATACCTAATCTAGAAATGTTTGACATGTTTATGAATCTCCTACAATTAGAGTAACTGAGGCATGTATAATGTAAGTGTTTTATTGTTGTAAATAAATGCACATCAAAGTCTGTCACGGAAGTCACGCTGATTTCTCATGGAAATCACACTATACAAGTAACTCATTACTTGGTTAAGCATGTATGATCATACACATTATGGACTTTTTAAACAGAAATACTATATTATGTTCCCTGAGTTAATACTCTTGAGCCATGACGCCACTTACTCACACTGTCTCTCCGTGAGACAATATAAGCATGTGGGTATCTGCCGAATACAAAGTTAGCACAAGGAGATCGACAAAATCTTTCAAGAAAAGCAAATATGGGAATGTTTTAAGTGAACAAAAGAAAACCAGCTAGGACGTGTGTGTAAGAAGGAAGCAGATAAATTAAACAGAGAAAATATGTGAAAACTTCTGAAACCTTAATTTATGTAATATAAGAAAATATTACAATGTACGTTATTCAGTCAATATTTACTATCACAACCTTTGCACGACATTGTGCATGTTATTAACATATACCATTATATATATAATTAATATGTTGTTCTTGAATTAAATAATTACCTTTCTTTCTAGGTGCTGCAGCTAAATGACAAGGATGTTTGTTTGAATTTCCTGTACATGTGTGGTAATTTCTGTAACTGGGTTCTTATCGAGGATAATCATACATGTCCAATACCAACCCCGGATAAAGTTACTAATATTAGTTCAGGGGTCAACGTTTTCTGCTGACACTGTAAGAAGCCAAAAAATTAGCTTTGAACATGCATGACAGACTAACCAAAGATCTGTTTATTTCAAGTATCCCAAGCCTCCATTCAACAAACCACTGGCCGGCTTAAAACAAATGTACCAACATTCAAAAAGGCGGGAAAGAGAGAAAGAGGGAAAGTTCAAAACTACCGTCACATCTCCCCAACATCTGTCTTGTGCAAACTCCTTGAGCACATAGTCCCGCTACCTATTACTCTGGTCTTTACCTATTTTGTTGAGTTCTGATATGAAATATTGTTCCAGAATGTGCGTTCAAGAAATGTTGTTGCTGTATTTTCCCTTCATGTAAAACAAGACCTTAAAATGAAAGGCTAAATGTGTAATGTTGTATGGGATCCCAGCCTACCGATGACGCCGATGCGCGCGAATTTTGTAGTGGCATCAAGTCTTGCGAGAGACTAATTAATAAGTTGTTATTATGAGGCGTAACTTGTCCAGAACAACAGGACATATTTTTTCTCGTATTTAATTAAACCGCTCATACATGGATAATGAAATGTTTGTCAAAAATATACGTGTTTTCAGTGTGCTATGTAAACCTGAATATGGCGGCTCATTTTTGTTTGGCCAGTGTCGTTTAAGTTTTACTAAATCATTAATTCGATGTTATGTATACATACCTTTCCGACGTGTCGTCGGGTTATGACCCGATGGATGGGCTAGTACACCCTGTACTTCTTCCATTTCCATTTCTTCCATTTAACTTTCTCCCGCGCGTTCCGATCATTCTGAGCACAATGCTCTGATTGGTTAAATTAATTGCCGCGATAAACGATTAACACGATCCTAGCGGGTATAAAAGCTCGGTATTTCTGGTAATGATGTATTTTCACAACATAACAGTGTGTTTTGTTACCAAAATTGGCGAGTGTCGTAATAAACATTATAAAAAGTTCTAATACACGCATGATTTTCCGGTGGATGGCACACACAAGTGGATGAAGTGATGTTCACAATATTTTAGGCCTATGATCTACACTACGTTGGCTATCAGAAAACATCATATACGGTATATTTACGGGGTAACTTCTAACAGTAGCAAAACATAAACGGCAAAAGGTGTACAACAGAAAAAACCCATCTCGGATGGTTGCATGAAAACAACAAAATGTCAAAGCTGTTCGCGTGACGCTTTGTTTTTACAATCACTACTGGAGACATAAAAATTAGATTCTTTCAGAAATAAAACATCGGCGTACGTAGTTATAACACGACCAACTATTATGTAGTTCTAACGCGACCAACACACATTATAGGGAACAATGTCACGCACATTAAAGTGGCACATGTCTGTTTTTCTATGTACCTTGCAACAATGCTCAAAGAAGCTTCCATAATGTTATTTTCAAAAGGAGATAATCTACGAACAAGTCCTGGTGTAGATACAAACTTGTTTAATTTATCCCAGTTTCGTTAAGAAAAACTATATAAAAGGTGTACCACCCATTAATGGTGGAACCTAACCGGGAACATGTTTTCTTAAATGGCCAGCAAGTTCTGATTGCCTATAATTTCACTTATCTTGAAAGTACCATCTCTGACGAGACTAACATAGTAATGGAACTGGAGACGCGCACAGCGAGGGCACCATCAATTTACTGTCGACTGTGCAACCGTTTATATAAAACTCGCTATGTAGCAGTCACGACGAAGACTCATATTTACAGTGGAAAAGTACTCCCAATGCAGCCCTAAGGAACAGACGCCTTGGCTCCAAACGAAAGCATGTAACGAAGGTGCACGCCGTCCTGAAGAGGCACCTTTGGTCGATAATAAGAATAACACGGATAAACCAAATAACAAACACAGAAGTACTCAATAGGGCGAACTAATACTCATACAAACAACACTCAAATGGACAGGACACATGGTTCGCATGGGATACCATAGCTTCCAAAACAAACTCTGTTTTTACAGTTATCTGAAGGAAATGCGACAGAGCAGCCGGACATGAAACGAACATAAACAAGACATGGATTCGAAACTATGGTACACACTTAACCAAGACGGACCAATCTGGAGATGACTCCTACGTAGGGTACCAGGCACACAGCACTGTCGCAACCGAGACTGAGAGCGAGATAGTTGTTGCAATCGAAATTACACGAAAGCCGCTAGGTTGATCAACCATGTAACCGTTATCAGTAGTAGCGAAACATGTACAATGCCCCCAATAAACACACATATCAAACATACGTTTTCATATACTGTATGCTTATTATGATGTACTATTAAATTTTGTATGTGCACATCATAAGAAAGGCCACCAAAAGTATGACGTGGTGGTACCAGAATCATAGAGATATATCTTCATATTCGAGGTTTAGCTCACACGAAGAAATGTTCGTCTCTTCGCCTTATTTACGTGAAACCAATCCAGTTTGAACGATTCCATGCATTTAATTGTGTCTGTCATGAATGGTTGGTGAGCTACCGAACGCAAGGTTTGTTTGCTAGCAGGGTCGGAGTTATGTAGAAAACATACACACAATATTATGGAATAAAAATAAAGTGCAAATAGTGTAAACCAGAAAAACGCTAACTCGCAAAAAAGGAACGGCAAAATATCAAAGCTGTTCGCGTGACAGTGCCTTTTAAAAATCACTGCCTGAGATCTAGTTTATTTGGCAACCATTATGTTGAACATAGTGGTTATGGCCTGTCGCTAAAAAAGGGTGTGTGTTGGTCTAACGCCACAACGCCACAACGCCAATAATATGATATAAATTAAAGGGAACGATGCCACCCACATTGAAATGCACGCGTCTTTTGTTGCTATCGAAATGCATCTTTTTATTACTAGAGAACTGCTAGGATGCACAAGTCTTTTGCGAGCGCTCGGGCGTGCGTGTGTGCGCGTGTGCGCGTGTGCGCGTGTGCGCGTGTGCGCGTGTGCGCGTGTGCGTGTGTGCGTGTGTGCGTGTGTGCGTGTGTGCGTGTGTGCGTGTGTGCGTGTGTGCGTGTGTGCGTGTGTGCGTGTGTGCGTGTGTGCGTGTGTGCGAGTGTGCGTGTGTGCGTGTGTGCGTGTGTGCGTGGGTGCGTGTGTGCGTGGGTGCGTGTGTGTGTGCGTGCGTGCGTGCATGCGTGTGTGCGTGTGTGCTTGTGTGCGTGTGTGCGTGTGTGCGTGTGTGCGTGTGTGCGTGTGTGTGTGCGTGTGTGCGCGTGTGCGTGTATGCGTGTGTGCGTGTCTGTGTATTTGTATGCGTGGGTGGGTACACGCACGCCTGCGTTTGACGCGCTTATGGATATTTTAGTATTGCTAATCAGCCTACATTCTCTATTCAATCATGTCCAAGTTGAAACATACATAGTTCGATAAAACACCCATTAAATCATTTATTTTTGTGTGCATACATTTCGGCTAATATCACAGATTAACACTTTACTGAAATATGTATTTGATGTCTTAAATTGTACATTTGTATGGAACGTTTATCTGATTTTTCGATCGCCATTGTATGAACAACTGTTTACACCTGCCTTTTTTATTTAGCACACTAGGTGAAATCCGTCGTAAACAATACATGTTTACCAGTGCGAGGTGGTAAAATTTCACATTTTCTTTTATAAACATTTAGTAAAACCTTGTGGCGAAATGTACAGCTGGCAAAGTGACTATGGTGTTGAGTAATTTATAATACAGTTAAACTATCATGTCATCTTGCTTTCCTACGTACTCCGCTTGACGAGGTGACATGATGACGTATGTCCAGTGTTTTCTTTCTGAAATGGCGTTAGTAAGACAATTCCCACCGAGACCGGTGTCCATCTCGATTGTGCTTCTCATGGTCGTGTTAGGACGACTTCTCCTCCGATGGTTTCGACGGTTTCCATGAGAGAACAGTGTTTGCTATTTCAACGCGGCGCATGAACTGTCCTGTCAGACGTATACGACGTAGCCTAACGGTAGTGGAGTTCTATTGTAGATTGCCGTACAATTCCTGGTTAGTGATGTCATAAATTCAAGACAATCGTGATCCTGATTTGATGATGCATAGATGGGGGTATTTGTGTCTTTCAAACGCCGTATTTTATACAATGCGTGACTTGCTTCCCTAACATGGGCTTTTCTACTTCGACAGTCACGTTGAGAGTTTGAACCTACATCTGGTTTGATCAGATGAAGCATGGATTTCAGCCGTCGAATAAATTGTGATTCGATAATAGAATAGAAAGCATGCCAGCTTGGTTTCCAATTCTTCAAATTAAGATGATCGTCTCTTTTGAGCGCTTGATGCGAGTCTGTAAACCTGACGGCGACATTTTCCAAAACATCCTGAGGTAGATTATTCTGTCCTTATTGGGTATGACGTAGTCAGCTGATGAACCAAACCACATCCCAGTCCAGTTATAGTTTACTCAGCCAGTCCATGCCACGCAACCTTGGACGTTGCCATGGGAGAGCACTGATATTGGTCGCCACTGTTAGCTTCTACCATGACGTTGATAATACCCGTGATCTTTATTCATTCTTCTGTGTACGAGAGAGGTAAAACAGGTAAAGGTAAATTCTTATAAAGCGCATTATCCAGTCATCAGTATAAATCAAAGCACATTACACTTTACTCCCTGGCAGACCAGTTCAATCGAACATCGTCTCGACTTGTATGGGAGGCATTCAACCACGAATTAATGTGCGAAGATATTTCGTATACAAATATCCATCACTTTATACAGCGAGGTACTCTTTCATACAGCAGGGTGCACTGAAGCGATGTAGAGTAAACGAACTTGCCCAAGGTTCGACACCGCCGCACAGGATTCGAACCTGATTCCACGGTAAGGGTCACTTACAGATCCTTTTCGAAATTAAGGTCGGCTTCTCTCAACAATCATCGTTGAATGACCGGAGTCAGTTATTGGCCATATTTTTCAGTTCGGATATAAAATCACGTATTGGTTGTTCCTTCCTTCATGTACACATAGTTGAAGTTGTGCCGCACACTTTAACGTGGTCATACGTCAGGTCAGCCTGCACCGGTGGCGAGTATTCGTCCTAGACACTAGGCCGATTTAGGTTGGACAACATGAGTCGGCGCAATATTGAAATATAGCTTGATATGCAATTTGAAATCACAATTCGCATGATCTTCATTACACAAAAAAACGCATCTGTCCTTCGGTGTCCTAGTCTGCCACACATGAAACTTGTGTGGATAGTTTCTTGGTTGCTAATTAATGAGATCGGAATTGCGTAATTATTTTAGTGGTTTTATATACCAATGAGAATGGTAACACCTATGACCTGACAGTTTCAACATGTGTACTAAGGTTTTACAAGTAAAAATTTAGAGCCACCTAGCGGATTTCACACCTGATCGCCTAAGCCTAGATTAACGTATCGACAAACATCGACCTGGACAGAGTGTAGAATTTGTTACGTATGCGTACATATGTCTTCCGACTAATGTAACCCAATCGGTAATTATTCACGCGGTTTAATTCACATCACGTAACATCGGCGTACTGTTATCATGTGTATTAAAGCAAATATATATGTGTGTGTGTGTGTGTGTGTGTGTTTGTGTGTGTGTTTGTGTGTGTGTGTGTGTGTGTGTGTGTGTGTGTGTGTGTGTGTGTGTGTGTGTGTGTGTGTGTGTGTGTGTGTGTGTGTATATATATACACACATACGTATATTAATGTATAACTAAATTAATGTATAACACACGTATAATTGCACTAACATAACAAACATCATTGTGCATTATTGATCAAAAACTGCAGATAAAACTATTATAATAAGGAAACATATCTAAATTGATTTGTTTTCTTGTTTTCGTCCTGACATGAACGTGATAAGTATAACTAGTTTCGTCAGGCAAGGCAAGCCCATACATGGCAGAAGCACGATTAACCGATAAAACTTACGTTCCCGATAAAATCCCAAATGAAAGATGGTGTTTTTGTTTGAGGATCGGTTTTAAGCAAAAACATACACATACAGAATATTTATTGAGAAAACTAGAAAAATTCCATCCCGGAGAGACAACTGCAAAATTTCAAAGCTCTTTGCGTGACAACTTATTTTTAGAATCACTGCTGGTGAAATATTCTCCAGCGGTGTCTAAATCTAAATTAAGTCGTTTTTATTCCGTTTCCAGCTGAATATCGGAACACATACTTTGATAGTTTACGACACGCAGTTTTTATGTTTTTACTTTTGATGTTACGGTCGTTGTGTATTGTTGTGTGTATGTGTGTATGTGTGTATGTGTGTATGTGTGCGTGTGTGTGTGAGAGTGTGTGTTTGTGTGTCTGTCTGTCAGAGCGAGAGAGGGAGAGATAGAGAGATAGAGAGAGAGAGAGAGAGAGAGAGAGAGAGAGAGAGAGGGAGGGAGAGAGAGAGAGAGAACGAAAGCGAGAGAGAGAGAGAGAGAGAGAGAGAGAGAGAGAGAGAGAGAGAGAGAGAGAGAGAAAAGCGAGAGAGAGAGAGAGAGCGAGAGAGAGAGAGAGAGAGAGAGAGAGAGAGAGAGAGAGAGAGAGAGAGAGAGAGAGAGAGAGAGAGAGAGAGAGAGAGAGAGAGAGAGAGAGAGAGAGAGAGAGAGAGAGAGAGAGAGAGAGAGAGAGAGAGAGAGAGAGAGAGAGAGAGAGAGAGAGAGAGAGAGAGAGAGAGAGAGAGAGAGAGAGAGAGAGAGAGAGAGAGAGAGAGAGAGAGAGAGAATGTTACAATGCACTAACACACACGCCTGTATTTTAGTAATGTATCATCGTTATGATTTTGATACTGCCAATACCAGATGTTTGTTGTACCATTGCGTGTACCCTATTGTTTTCAATATCTTGCTATGCAAGTATTATCTTATGTATTTAAGTGAATAAACACCCAGTGTATATTACCTAGCTGAGTGTATTGGTCACATAATTCCTTGCAAAGGTGTTGACAAACTCACCGATAGGAGAATGCCGTACGAGCCAAGTATAATATGCACATCGCATGTTAGGAATTGAATGTCTACGCAGCAACGACGTATCGTGATCGTGTGATCTGGTAACCTGGTATAGTGACCGTGTTGTCACAATGACAAACGTACAAAGAGCATGGCAGCAATTGTGTCTGTAAAAATCAGAAACTCGTCCAAAACTTTGTTTTGTCTTTGGTAGATGGCGCCACTTGTGAGAATAAAACTAGGAACTCTCCTCTACGAGACTTTTTAGACGGTGGTAAAAATTATCCATAGCTGCGACGAGGCACCACCAATCATCACATTAATATGCTTGAACTCATGTTGGGTGAGATAGCACATTTACGCCCTGGTATCACTATCCTAGTGGAACGCTATGATGAAACATCTGCAGCGTATGACATGCAGTATCATCAAGACAGAAATCCAAGGTAATGGACAAAAGCCTTAAAATGTATCCAGCTTCAAATATCTGGGTGCAATTTCCACATATGAAGGGTTCAAAAATTAGGTGCTATCCTGGGCTGGCAAAACTGAAAACCATATGGAACGATATTAATATATCACCAAATCCCAAAATCAGACTGATGCGTTTCCTTGTGATGTTAACCAACAATGCTTGCGAGACAAGGGCCATTTAAGATTAGAGCAAACCTGCAAAGAACCAACCAGGCCATATAATGGAAGTGAGAGGCCACCAACTAAGATGCCCGCAGTAGAATCACGCCAAGCTTTGGCCCCGTTGAAGTCCTCCTGTCAAGCGTCAAGAAACGGAAAATAAAGTGGTAGTGTCATGTTATGAGAACAACCGGCCTTGCAAAGACTATACTGTAAAGCACTATGCTAGGAGAGAGTGCGAGGCAGACACAGGACAAGGCGGAAAGACAATATTCAGGAGTGTACTGATGGTAAAAGTCGGCACCTCCCAGAGGGCAGCAGAAAATTTAAAGACGTAGTGGGTGTTGTCAGGGAATTATTAGTGGTGCCCCAACGACCACATGATTACGCTAAAGAAAAAGAACCACCTATGAAAACTTTATATAAATTGAATGCATATGGCAATTCATCCGACTACATCCTGGATTTCAAGCAACGAGAGCACATTTTCAGATTTTTAACACACACACACACACACACACACACACACACACACACACACACACACACACACACACACACACACACACACACACACACACACACACACACACACACACACACACACACACACACACACACACACACACACACACACACACACACACACACACACACACACTCACACACACACACACATACACACACACACACACACACACACACACACACACACACACACATACACACACACACACACACTGTATATTATGATTTTATATATGACTCAAAGTCATTACGCGAGGTGGCGTCACCGTCTTTCTTCCTCGCCTAAGTTCGCTTTCACTAGAGCCCAGTTTGACTGATTACTTAACCGAACAGCGATCGCTTTGGACAATATCAATCTAAATCACCTTGTTAGGCCAATCTTACGTCACGCTGTCCCTGGCGGCAGGTGGCGTAAGCTGTTGTCGTCGCATAGGTGATCAGGTATGGAATCTGCTAGGTGGCTCTACTTTTTTTTACATTTAATACCGTGATAAATCTGTGGAAACTATCCGGCCAAAGGTGTTACCATTCTCATTGGTATATAAAACCACTAAAATAATTACTCAATTCTGAGTTCATTAATTAACAACCAAGAAACTATCCACATAAGTTTTATGTGTGGCAGACTAACGTGGAACGCTGAAGGACTGATGTGTTGTTTTGTGTAATAAAGATCATGCGAACTTTGATTTGAAATTTCATATCAAATTGTATCTCAATGTTGCGCCGACTCATTTGTCAAACGAAAATCGGCCTGGTGTTTAGGATGATCACTCGCCACGGGTGCCGGCTGATCTGACCTATGATCACGTTAAAGTGTGCGGCACAACATCAATTATGTGGACATGAAGGAAGGAACAATCAATATGTGACTTTATATGTGAACTGGAAAACTGGCCAGTAACTAACATCAGCCATTCAACAATGATTGTTAAGAGAAGCCGACTTTAATTTAGAAGAGGCTCTGTAAGTGACCCTTACCGCGCAGTTAATATTGGTTGTGTACAAAAGTACAAAAAGTCGATTGTAAATACATCGCCTGAAATTACACCAGAAACCATATTTCAGATATGGTAAAACGTCTTATGCAGCGGACGAGTATCGTTACAAGGATGCACAAAGTCCATTCTGGAAACACATACCATGAGTACCTCTTTCGAAAAACAAAAAGTTGTTGAGAGAAAAAGTAACCGCACTCACCAGCTGACAGCACCGGTACAAAACCGATCGAAAAATCCTCGAGAAACATACATGTCCAGCACGGGACCACGTCCCGATCCGATCATTACCCACAAACAAACATATGGGAAGGTAGCTCCGATTGAAACACTGCAAAACAAACTAGTGAAAATCTACATGGTCTGATGTGCTCTACTCCTGGAGCGCAATAGCGCTGCTGTAAGAGCTTCGGATTCTCGACTTAAAGAACCCGGGTTCGAATCATGTGCGGCCGTGTCGAAACTTTGGCAAGTTCGTTTACTCTACATAGCTTCAGTTCATTCTGCTGTATGAACGATTACCTGGCTACAGAAAGTGGTGATATTTGTATGCGAAATGTCTTCGCACATTAGTCGCAGTATGGCTGAATGCTTCCCATAGAAGTCGTGATGGTGTTCTATTGAACAGGTCTGCCAGGGAGTAAAGTGTAAAGCGCTTTGAGCTATCCTGATGACTGGATACTGCACTATAACAGAACTTACCATTACTTTTTTATTTCTAACATACACAGAAGAATGAATAAAGATCACGGGTATCATCAACGTCATGGCAGAAGATAACAATGGGGATCAATATCAGTATCCTCTCACGGTTATCCCCTGCCAACGGTCCAAGATTGCTTGCGTCGCATGGACTGTCTGAGTTAACTCTAACTGGATAGGAGTGTGGCTTGGTTCGTCAGCTGAATACGTCATACCCAAAACGGACCGAATACTCTCTATCTCAGGGTGTATCGCCGTCAGGTTTAAAGCGCTCAAAAGAGACGATCACCTGTATCTAAAGAAGATATGAACTCCGCTTCCACGATGGCCGTCTCTGCAGTACACGAGGGACCGTCCCCGATGTTGGCGATAGTGATAGCGCTACTGATTTATTTATCATCTCAGAACATCGGTGTCCGATATCAGATGAAATTACTTTCATCTGGCTTCAGCTCCCACACCTCGGTCTAAAGTTTGTTAACATTGATATGATGATATGCATATATTAACGGTATCGGCCGAAGCATAAAATATCGATGTACGGCACGAGACGAAACTGACTCTGACCCACTTCCCCAAACGACTGTTATTTCGTCTGATATCGGTCTGCGACGTTCTGAGATGATCCCGTAGTTAGTGAATAGCTTTACGAATTATACCAACACAATGACATGAAGCACATTACGAGTGTTCCACATCACCGTACCTCCAAAAACCTCACCGAACGAGTTGTCTCTATTGTAGCAGAAAGAGTAATGCGTCTGCACTAAGGTGACTTGGGAACCAAGCTAGCATGCTTTATTCGATTATCATATCATATCTTATTCGACGGCTGAAATCTAGACTTCACCTGATCAAACCAGATGTAGTTTCAACCTCTCAACGTGATTTTCCTATTAGTAAAGCCCATGTTAGGGAAGTTATTCATGCGTTGTATAACGTACGGCGTTTGAAACACGCAAACACACCCAACTATGCATCATCAGATCAGGACCACAATTGGAGCTACCCTTTTGTTATTATGGTTATGAATCGTGGATGGTGACCAACATATTCTAGAAAACAAATAAAAACTATTACACCACACCAATACACAACCTTTACAATGTGTCTTGGAATCATGACATCACTAATCACGAATGTTATGGCAATCTACAACGGATCTCCAATACCGTGAGGCTACGTCGTATATGGCTGGCAGAACAGGTGACGCGCCGCGATGAAATAGCAAACACTGTTCTGTCATGGAAACCGTTGAACCCTCCACATAACTACTGCCAAGTAAATTATATCTCCTGCAGTGATTTTAAAAACCCTCTGTCACGCGAACAGCTTTGACATTTTGCCGTTCCCTTTTTGCAAGGTACCGTTTTTCTGGTTTACACTATTTGCACTTTCCTACTAGCTGCTATTAACATTTACTTCATAAATATTGTGTATGTTTTCTATAGAACTCCCACCCGGCTAGCGAACAAACATTGCGTTCCGTAGCCCACCATGCATTCATGACACCATTACAATCGCACACTTACACACTTAATAAACACATATAATCTATGTATGCGAACAGTTTCGTACGTTACACATTTGTGTTTCGAATGCACCTTGGCAAGGATCAATAAGTATTTTGTAGATGCAGTTTTAAATGGATTAAACGGCGTTGCATTTTGCATACATCAAAATATCGTAGTCTTCAATGAACATACAAAATTAATGTTTCGCTCTTCAATTAATTAAGATAGTAGTGTAAAACAAACAATTTGCTATACGTGGATAATTACAACATGAAAGTTATATTGATGATGTTTGAACTACATGATATGATGACAAGGGCAACTGTATATTATTCCCTTAAAATGAACACATTCTCCAGGCATGAGCATGTGTCTTTTTGTGTGCTCGATTGCGTGGTGACTGAGTGTATTGTTTGCACTTTGCATGTCACTGTACAATCACGCGAAGACGGCCAAGAAAAACAATTCTGTGTAGCAGCGGAGGTAAATATATACATATTTACTACTAACTACCCCTTGACATTCCATATTTTGCATGGAACCTTCCAAACATGATTGCTTTCACGAAGAGGAATATAAGGCGAAGAGGTGCGGCAAACACCACCAGTTTCGCCAGTGGAAGTCATTCGTTGTCTCTAGCAGGGTAAGTGCGCTAACTGGTGTCATATGCACTTGCATTCTTACACATTGGTCACACGTCCATACTTCATTTTATTATTTTCACAGTGTACTGCATACAATGCTAGCTTGTTTTAATTTATATTTATATTGTCTCATAGTTCTGAAATCGTGTATTGAATGTGCTATGCTATAGCTTACAATGTCTTAATTTTGTTAATTTACTTTAACGTTTAACATGATGGCGTCGTAGTTTGAAGATATGACCTATACAGACTCTAACATAGCGTAACACTTTGAGTATATGACTTTTACAAAGATGATTATTATTCAATGTTGTGAGAATTGTAATAAGCAATACATAGGGTATTTCATATGTTGAATAGTGTATATGTATTTTTTTAGAGCGCCTCCTTTCTGCCACCATGTCGAAGATTCTCGAAGGCCTGATAGTTGCGACCATTGCTGTTATCGTGCAAGGTGAGACAATACGTCGTTTTAAGGAAATTGAACATAATGTTTACGCTACCAGATGCAAATGCAGAAGGATGGATTTGTCTTATCGAGAATCCAACATTGTTTCCTTATATTAGTCCATCCTTCCGCAGTATATGTAGCTTTAAAAAAAGATTTTGTTTCTAGCACCCAAACAGTCGGCAGATTTTGTGTTCCATTAATTAAGTATCCTCTTTGAGAATTAATGCTTTGTTACGTAACATCTACAACGTTCCATTACCAAAATCACGTTTTCTAATCAATCCATCATTCTAAACTGAGAAAAATATACGTATTTTAATATTTTAATAACCATTCAATGTATTATCCATTTATATCTGATCTCATATAAGTCTCCTGGGGACGGTTTCACGAAGCGGCTAGGAACGGTATTATGTTATACTCACAGCTCAAACAGAGTGTATGCGGTTTAACTAAACCACTTAGCATCACATGTACGACAATTACGTAGCTTGGCACAATAGGGCATGTAAATGTGTCACAATACTCGAGTTTCCGCGCGAGTGAAGCAGACTAGCGTCATGCACTATTATTGCCCACTGATTTTAGCTCTGCGGAAGCCATGAAACAGTTGTTGACGTTAAGATAATCGGTTTATTGTAGCTTTGTCAAATATCCTATGGCGTTGTCACTTCAGTTTTATATGAATTAATCATCAGGGAAATTAAAAATGCAGAGAAAGAGCCGGGCAGGTGTCGAAGAAGGTCATATACTGAAATTGTTTTCATGCCGACATTTTTTGTCGTCTAAATGATATAATTAGTAATATTTAGTTAACGTAACAAGAACCATTATATATTAACATGTGAAAAATAACAGATGGATTACATAACATGATTAAAAAGTATGTAAGAAATGGGAGTTAAAACGAGATACAACGTATTATCACTGGTCGTAAAAGCCGCGAATGTTAAAATGTTTTAAATTGTTATTTCAAAACAGTTCGGTAACCATTTATATCTTAACAGTTGCCTAAATAAACACAATCACCAAAAGGTATGCATTAATTCAATAACATATCGTACTGGGCGAAAGAATACATAGTAGTCACCACCGTGGCTCGTCAGATCGTGATAACAATTCGATTAAGATGCATGATTACCACGAACATTCTTAACCGCAATATTTTCCCCACTACTTCAAGTTGTGATCACTGTATAAGCTGGCGTAAATGGAGTCGATGTCGCCAGATGACTCCAGATCGAAAACGAGGCGCGAGACTTACAAGCCCCACCGACTCCATTTACGCCAGCTTAAATCATGGGGATATGTTTTGTTTTCCAACAATAATGGACAACACACAGCGTAAATGTTGGTAAAGTGTTGCCTGTCATCGTTTTGTTTAATAGAAGACGTTTTCCTCAGCATGAATGAGGTACGAAGACAAGGTTAATTTGGCCAATTTCGTGCACCTTGTCATATACAATGATGCAGTACAACCAACGTATATGAACCGAATAGTGTTTACACTGAATGAGTATTGTGGTGGCACTGGTAGGCCAACCAGGCGTATTGACAATAGCAAGTCAGAATACCAAGTTGCTACGAAATTGGACGTCGTACGAAGTTCGCTGACACAACTATAAATTGGGCACCAGTTATATTTTGTAACAATGTTATCTCTACCGTGTAGTAATTTATAGTTAAAAGAATGTTGACATCTGCATCTGATGCCATTTTGGATACATTTAATGAAAATTGTAGTAATAGTATTAAATTAAATTATTGGCACTTGAACACGTTGCCTTACTGTTGATCAGTACAACGAACATGTACTTGACTTAAGGCTGGTGTAAACCTACAGGATTTGTGTTTAAAGAAATGAAAATCTGATATAAGCATTAATTTGACTACATGGTCAAATCTACAGACAAATGAAGGGTAATCAGATCAGACTTTGCAAATTAAACAAAAAACAGAAACAATACTACACAATTTCAGGGAGTAAATTATTTATTAATTCATGCGTTAAAAATGAGTTAGAGAGACATGTTGCAAGCACTGTGTAAACCACACTTACTTACAATAACATAAGTTTCAACAAGATATTATACCACGTGAACTCTCAGTGCTCATTGCATATTAAGTAAATGCCAGTAACCATGTATGGAATAACAGATATGGGGTTTGGACATAATACATTTAGACATACATCATAAGTTTGTCACAACAATCATCTCCAATGCTATAGTCAGTTTTGTAAAAATGTCTCAAATATATCCACTTTCAATTAGCTAACGACATAATCCATTTTGCTTTAACTAGACCTACTCATCATAGTCAAAGTCAAGCAACTAGCAGGAACAAGAACATATCCCCTTAATGCTGTTATCCATGAATATTATCGTCGCCGTCGTTGCATATGTTCACACAACGCCTCCTCAACTAGTTGGCACTGTTCTGGGCTAGTCTCAGTGTGTCAGTGTAGTTCATACATGCTACCCTTCACAGGCAAACAAGTGATGTGCACTGCACATCTGTATAGTGAGCTTAGACGCATTTGCAGCATACAACAAGGAATATAGTTTGTCCAGAAATGGGTCAGTCATTCATTTGATGGTGAGCTTGTCGTTTAACAAAGTCCACCAATGATCACCAGGGAAGAACAAATCAGTTGAGCACAAGTAAAACGTAGCTTGGTAAGAGCCAAAACAAGCCCTGCCTGAATGAGATGGCACTTATTAAGCAGCATCCTGCAATGAATGCAGCTTTGTTCACATAATATCATAGTGATCACGAATCACGGTGCAGACTGCATTTCACGGCACTCGATTTTGCATGTCCATAAAACAACTATTTCGACCCGTCGGTCGATGAATCTGGTGGGCTGAATTCAGAATCCCAAGATGATGCATAGGCCAGCTTATTTTGGATGTATCAGGGTGTCACTGAAATAAGAAAATAAGCAGATGGCTGTCTTCGTGAGGGGGGAATTAGGCAAATAGTGTAACAAGTGTACAACACGTATTTAAGTATAATACAATAGCTAATATGATATACTATTTGTAACTAGTGGTGTACATATTATGGCATAGTTATTTGTAATGCACAAAATAGTATTAAACAATTGGTTGTTAACAACAGCCCTGAGTAAGGTTTTCATACACGCATAGCGATTTTGTGCAGTGTCAGTGGCAACTTTCTTTTCTTTACTTAATCGAATGTTATTAATGTAGCATATTGGTTCGTGTGTAAATATTGTAATGGACATATATGAAACTTGCGTAACCCAGTAAGTGCTATAATACTAGTGTGTACAGTTAGGACATCGCGAAATTCCGTGGCAATGCTGTAATGATTCATTTTCTCAAACATATAGAGTTTATATTAAATGGTGACATCATGCTAACCAGGTTCACTGGCAATTGTAGCTGCCAGTTCAACATATATTTTCACCAAAACATTCAAATAGTAGAGAAAATACCATGGGGCTACCGAATTTGACGATGCACGAAATTTGCACACACCATACAATGCCAAGTGAAGTGCTTAAATTCATAGTAACAACATTATCTAGTTCAGCAATTTTACAAACAAAAAGAGTAAATTTAATTGAAATAGTGTTTTGCATGACTGTTGGTGAACTCAACGATATAAAATATCCTTGATCAGACGCCGAGGTTGAGCCAGTGTGGGCGTGGCCGTGTTGCACATTTTAAATTGCAGGGAATAGTATCTGGTCATGAATCTCACCGTCCAAATTCAGCCATGTATGTTGACATTCACAATATCTACTCCATGTATGATGTGTAATCTGCCGGGTAGGGCTATTTCCGACGTGTGCGGAACGTGGGATTGGTTCAGTTTCAAAATTACTCCTCGCAAACGAAACAAAATTGTGCACCATAAACGTTAGTGAAACTTTTAAACTGGCACAAAGTTTTAGTTAAACCTTTTCTTGGAAGTGTAACATATCGCGTACTCTGATTATCAATGTTTAGTTCTTAATCCCCGAGAAGTCGGAACGGGATTACATAAAAAATGGGTTCATTTTGCTGCCTACACATTTAAACAAAATATACGCCGGAATGTCCCAAAAAAACATGTGTTTTCTGATGGCTTAACGGATGTTTTGCTAGGCAACAGGTCACGTGATGAATAGGTCAATTGACCTATCCATCGGATATAGTCTACGTCGTATATTTTGTTGACAGTATTGTCGAAAAATTGTTTTTTCCCGACAAAAATATCAGGAAAAGTTTTTAAAGTAACAACCTTATGCGGGAATGTTTGATTTATGATATGTCATGCAGCAGTAGTAATATAATTCACGTCAGTGGGTAACGCTGCTGAAGTGTCCAGTTACCGCGGGAAGGACTGTCGCAAGGAGTTATTAAACGGGAGGTGCCGCGGGGTGGGACACTGACGACCACGTAAACGTACCCAATGGCAACTAATATCAACAACTGACTCGCGCATGCGCAGAAACGTCAACACGATCATATTTAACCCCGGATAAATGTAAGCTCGACACCGTGGCTTGGAACAATTGACCTATCCATCCCGTGACCTCTTGCCTAGCAAAATCTCTGTCAAGCCATCAGAAAACACATGTTGGGTTCGGACGTTCCGTGTTACAGTTTGCTGAAATTCTGGTCACAAATGTGTTTTTTATACGGGGGGTGCTGCATAAAGCAATGTTTTAAAAAGTGACAACTGTATTAAAAAGAAACACATTAATTATTATATTTAAATTAAAAACAATGATTTTGTGTGTATTTTCTTTGTATTTCCATTGATTGTTTTAATTAATATTTAATACAGATATCTTAACGTAATTACTCAGTTATCGTAATAGCACACACAGTAATTATGAATATGTGTATCAGTATTATACATTACAAATACAGTTATCATTAAAATGCATCTACTGTCATAATTTAAATATAAAATACTTTAAATACAAATATTGAGTAACTATCTTCTCAAACATATATGCATCGACCTCGACAAAATTGAAGTTGTAGAAAAGTGTATATATGTCATATAGTTGATGAATGTCAGGCTCTAATAATTTGTCCAGACAACAAAAATAGTGCTCATAGTGATTCAACCTCCCTTATGCACCATAGATCAACAATTAATAGGGTGGCTATTTATTATTTTATTCATTAACACACATATGTATGTTTGCATTAATATATGACGATTTCAGGAGGGTGTAATTATTTTTTAGTGTTAATCGAATACTATGGTTTGACTTTAAACCATATTAATTTACGCTGATTTCATAACTATAATCTATCGTTTCTGCAATAATTG
This sequence comes from Escarpia spicata, assembly GCA_963995525.1. Lineage (NCBI taxonomy): Eukaryota > Metazoa > Annelida > Polychaeta > Sabellida > Siboglinidae > Escarpia > Escarpia spicata. The sequence goes on from OZ023213.1 coordinate 13,870,675, forward strand.
TACTTGCACTCCTCTGTACTGTTTTAGCATATGTGCGTGTATATTTATGTGTGTGTGTGTGTGTGTGTGTGTGTGTGTGTGTGTGTGTGTGTGTGTGTGTGTGTGTGTGTGTGTGTGTGTGTGTGTGTGTGTGTGTGTGTGTGTGTGTGCTTCTATCGAATTCTTTGAAATAACTATATAACTTCCAAGATGGTCTTGACATCCATGTTGATAGCTTCTGTCAATCGTCAATGTGATAAGCTTCTTTGAAACTATTTGAATAAAATTTAGTAGATAATTTTTCATCAGTAATTTGCAGCAGACAATGAAATACAGAATACGAAACTCCTGACAGCAAACCATCACGCGTAGTAATAATGGCTTCACATCTCACAGGATGCGATGACACTTGCGGCGGAAAACCAAATGGGCCATACCGTTCGTACTGCGGTCCTTGTCACATGTATTACGAGTGTATTGAGCACGTGATTACTTACAAGTACTGCTCTGACAACCACCAGTGTCTCATCAAAGACAAGTGTGGTGAGTATTAAAGACACAGTTGACTACAATTTTGTTCGACTTGTAGCATTTAACACATTCTTCACGCCCAGTAAGTGAAGCATCGGAATATCAATCGAGAGAATCCGAATTCGATTCATGTGCTGAAGCATTGCGCAAGTTTGTGCACTCTACATTGTTTCAGTTCACCCAGCTGTATGAATGAGTATCTGGCAGTGATGGAACTTTGTGTACCATTTGTTTTCGCGCATTAATTGCATCGTGGCTGAAGGCTTCTCAGAGAAATTGAGATGGTGTTCGATTGAATAGGTCTGCCAGGGACTATTTGCTATGTAAGAACTTACCTTTGTTCGTTTTACTTTATATCATGATTGTTTAGTAAGAAAATAGGTGAACATTTTTTTCTCAAGTAAAGCCGTTTAATAATTAAGCAGATTTAACCAGATTTAGCAACTTTGACACCCATTGGATTAAATCTAGATGACAAGTGGACAAGGAAGCCTTTGCTTACCGAAAGTGTAATGTGTTTAAGTTTGTGTGAATCCTGTTTTTTTGTTATTATGTATTAATGTTTCTTTTATATTCTTCTACCACCACCACGGTCAGAATATGTTCCATCCATTCGTTCATTCAGCTAACACTAGAACTTTCTGATGTCTAATCAAGTATCTCATTGCGTACTGAACATTCTTCAGGATAGTTCGTTTACAAATTAGAAACTTTAATTTTTCATATCCAAGAATCATGTTAAATTACCTGGTAGAGGCTTTCGTCGACGTGACACGTCGACGAAAGCCTCTACCAGGAAATTTAACATGATTCTTGGATATGAAAAATTAAAGTTTCTAATCTCATTGCGTAACTTTTCATATACAACATTAAATACATGCGGCATTTTGTAAACGAGTTACCATTCAATTCATTTACATAAAGAAACAGTAGGAGTAGGACTTACACTTGTGCTACTTTTCCAGTGTATGGCATTTTTTTCTTTTCGTTAAGCACAATTTGAACGTGCCGTCAACATTTCGTTTCACTCTCAAAGTTTCCGACTTTACAGGAGCGTGTAAGGACTCTTGCACTGGAAAGACGAACGGAAAGTACCCGTCTTTAGACAACCCGCGTCCCTTCTACTACACCTGCCACAACGGATTCCTCTCCTACCGAACTTGCCACCCCAATGAGGTCTTCAACGCATGGACCAAAACTTGCAGTGAGTGACGAGTGTGATCTTAATACCGATGTATTGTTAAGTTTGGCGGTACACACATGTTCCATTAATGCATTGCAATAAATCACCTGTTCAAATATATTATTATTATTATTAGTGGTAATAGTATGCTTGTTATCATTGTTATTATTACTATTATTATAAATATGTTTACCCGTTCTCGAACGTAAATATTCGCTACTACTGGTAATATCGTTGCATCACATACAAACCACTTCTTCGTCAACAGAGTGCTACGAGGTGTTCTGCGAGAAAGGCGATGGCTACCAGCCGTCAATGTGCGGAAACGGCCGTTGCAGCGGCTACGTGGAGTGTAAGGGAGGATTCGCGGTGGTCAAAGGTTACCATCGTTGTTCCCTTCCTCGTCCGTACTTCTGCTGCAAAAAACAAGTTTGTGTCAGCAGCAAGAAGGTCTGCGGCCGATGCGGACAATAGAACAGTACCGTGGCTTCGGAGAGAGACACATAGAGAGACAGTGTGAGTATGTGTGTGTGTGTGTGTGTGTGTGTTTGCGTTTGTGCGTGTGTGCGTGTGTGCGTGTTTGCGTGTGTGCGTGTGTGCGTGTGTGCGTGTGTGCGTGTGTGCGTGTGTGCGTGTGTGCGTGTGTGCGTGTGTGCGTGTGTGCGTGCGTGCGCAAGTATGTGTGTATGTATGTATGTGTGTGTGTTTTTGTACACAAACACACGCAGGTTGATGTAATTTTGTAAAAAGATTGGCATACAATGCTATGAATATTAATAATATACAGATGCGTATAGGTATATATATATATATATATATATATATATATATATATATATATATATATATATATATATATATATATATGTATGTATATCTATATATACACACACATACATAAATACATACATACATATATCAATTTGTATGTATCAATTTGAAAATGTATACACAATCGAATAGCCAATATCAGCATCACCAAAATACATTACTGTGCATGAAGTGTGACGTGGTAATACTTTTTCAGAGTCGACCACATGACCCAACGCTAAGACCAGGTCGCTGGTCCACAAAGACTTCATTCTTTCACGTCGTGCTGCGTCGTCTGTCGTCGTTGAAAGTAACCTGAACACCTTTCATGTGTTTCTTCGATGGACAAATGTAATCATTCCTCTAATAATGAATATGCATTTACAGATGTACAATTGCTTGATTAAAGTTCCTGCTGTGTTAAGTATGATGTGTTTGTTTATAATATTATATTATGAATATTATACATATGCGTATATATATATATATATATATATATATATATATATATATCATCATTACCATTGTGCAGCCGCAGTGTCCCGTGGTTGGGCTAAGGCCTCAGCCTGTCGTTTCCAAGTCTTGCGCTATCCTCTGTCAGATATGGTGCCCTTCCAGTACTCGTCTAGTTCGTCTCTCCACCGTCTCACTGGTGGAGATACGGTGGAGACGGAGGTCTCCAGGTTAAGTCCATCGTTCTGTCTTACCCATATGTTTGTTTTATTCTCCCGATATGTGATGTTTAACACACTTCTTTCCATCTTCGTTTATGCGGGTTCTAGCTTGTTCTTTGCTTTGATGGCGAGTGCCCATGTTTCCGCCCCGTATGTCATCGCTTGAAATACGCATGGGTTGAAGGCTTGTCTCTTCAAGCAAGTTCGAAAGTTACCCTTGAAGATGTTGCGGTGTTTGGCGAATGCTGTCCAACCGGCGGTGATTCTTCTCCTTGTCTTGGTTTTTATCTATGATCCTGTATCGATGTCCCAGATAGACATAGCTTTCAACGTTCTCTTATATATATATATAAACGTATGTGTGTATGTGTGTGTATGTGTGTGTGTGTGTGTGTGTGTGTGTGTGTGTGTGTGTGTGTGTGTGTGTGTGTGTGTGTGTGTGTGTGTGTGTGTGTGTGTGTGTGTGTGTGTGTGTGTGTGTGTGTGTGAGTATATATATGTACATATCATTATGTATACTCGTGGTATATATATATATATATATAATACATGTATGACGTGATTTTTTTAATATAAGCGAACATAGGAGTTTACGCAACATCTGTGATATGTTTCTTTGATGGACATATGCAATCCTTCCTTTAATAAAGAATATGCATTTACGTTTGTACAATTTATTAATGTTCCTGCTGTCCTGCTGTCATAAGTATGATGCGCTGGTCTTTCCAAATTACGCGCTACGTAGCAAATCAAACGATATTATAGTCGCAGCGACAGGCTCTTAGCCAGAAACCAGTTGTCCCGTTATTTAAATGTTTTTTCAATTGCTACGGGTTTTTCGTTTTTCAAATGACGGATGATTTTGTGGTTGGATAATGGGATTATAATGATTCACTTGTATGCCATGATGATTTAATATAGAACCGTAACGTTGTTTTGTTTTGTTGCACAATAGTAAGTTCAAAACAGTGCTAGGATTGGCATAGAAAGGGCCTTATACTTGGCACTAGACCATGTAGGCATTGTTGTGCTTCGTTGATAAACATGTTTGATTCATTCACAATGCCTTAGGTATACTATTCAAACCGGTCTATTCCGCGCCGCAACAAAATTGGACAACATGCTTCGCTCAATACGACAATTGATTACTTTTAACGGGAAGCTTGTGTCAAACTTTTTATTTTGTTACTTCTTAACTCTGAGCATTGCAATTTCGTGATAATATGACAAATGGAAAAGTATGAAGGGTGACATGTTTTTGAGATTTTGTATACACGTTGTAGCCATGGAAACAACACCTATTTTAAATTGTCACAGGCCTTTGCACCCGTGTAACTATTTGTCAAAATTAAATCTCTCTGGTAGGCAGATGCATTGGACAATTCTAAAGAGCACTGAAGATATATTTTGATTTTTCGAATTTTTCTTTAACATATTTTAAAATTCTTTCATCTCCAAAAATAGTTTTTTTTTTATCAAAAAACTATCTACAGTCTGTGCTCTTCAGCATACCATACTCTCCTTGTGTACTATGAGAGATTTCAATGAATTGTTATAACAACTGACAGAAATATAGCAACAAATATGTAGCACTGAATGGAAAACGAGTACTTGAGAAAATCGCATTCAAAATTTGTACATAGTAATTCAATCATTACACTATCAAAAAATATAATTACATGACTGAAACGTTGCATCTATGTTATCCATAGCACTTTCTATTAAAAGGAGTACACTTATTGTGATATCATTGAAATGTGAGCAAAATGTGCAAATAAATATATTTCCATGGAAATGGCATTCATGTTGATTTTTAGAAGCCACTGTATCTCTTTAATAATTGGTATGGATTCACTTAATTTTGTAGGCAGGTGAACTGCATAACTCTAAGAGATGTATCAAAGAGATGTTTTGTATTATATGAAGAAAACAAATATTTGTTTATGTACAAAAGTTGATGTTATCCTATGTTTGTATATAATTTGTTTGATAGCAAAACACGCTCAGGTAAAGCCCTTTAGCAAACCTCCCTAGAGTATACTGCAAAAGATCAAGACTTACAGCTATTCGACTAAAACTATTGTAAATATACTAAACAAATTAACATTAAACGTAAACTAATATGTATTTGCGAAAACCGCATTAAAAACGTGCAAATGTACAATAATTGAAACATTACATAATCTAAGATTATCACTATATGACTGAATCTTTGCTCATTATTTGGTTATCCATTGCACTTTCTATCAAATAAACTGCAATCATAGTCATATAATTGAAATGTGAGAAAAAAAAAGTTATGTTTTCATGTTCAATTGTCACTACCCCTGTATATGTGCATCTAATGGTCTGAATTCATTAACATTTAGTAGGGAGATACATTGCACAATCCTAATAGGTGTACCATGAAGAAATTGTGAGTTATTTGAAATTAGTTTTAAATACTTTTTTCACCAATTTGTTTTGCTGAACTATGCGTATCATTTGTTATTAAAGATTGATGTCCTAACAAACAACTCTCTGGTGAACCCTCTCCTTGTATAATGTGAGAAAGTTCAAGGAAAGGAATTATGCTGAAAAATAACATAACGATCCTTTAAAAACGCAAATATAAAAATGTATATTTAAGAAAATCGCATTCATTGTTTGTACACGAAACATTACATTGCCTATGCTTATCACCAGATGACCGACATTTTGCACATATGTTATCCGTAGCACTCTGTATCAAATGAAATAAAGATTAGTTATATAATATGAGCAATGCGAACAATTATGTTGCCATGGGAATTGTGGTTGAATTTTTATAGGGCTCTGTATCTCTTCAACAGGTGATTTACACTGGAAAAAGCTTAATGGTGTACCGTTAATAGATATATTGTAAATTATTTGAAAACGTTTGTTTTACAGATTTTATAATTGTTTCCCTAAAAAACGCCAACAACTATGGGGGCCCCCTCACGCCCACTAAGCTAATGTTCACACGGTGATGTCGTCCTCACACGGAAAAAACGCAACGATAGTGGCGGCATCTACCGTGTAGCTCCACACTTTGGGGAAATCAATACAATTGTGTCATGTTAAAATATAGGAGAACATATGCAAATTAACACAATTTGGTTGATTTAAGGGTTGATGTGGACACCTATTTACTACTCACGCGGGTAAATTGTCCGACTCAAACATCGTGACAGTAATTATTTAAATCAGCATTTCATATACCAAATAAACTGTACCATAAATGCCTCCTTGTCAAACACAAATAAATATTGTTCGCGTCGCTGTATGGCTCTTTTGTTTAACGTGGGTAATATCTGCAAATCGTATCCGGGAATCCCCTAGCGCGCATATGTCTACCTGAGGTAATCGCAGTGCAGTTGCAGTGTCTTGATCGATCTAATACAAATTTCGAGTTGATCTTGCTGCACCCAAAATGTAAAACAAACGATACATTGAGTTAGCGATGCTTGCAGCAGCTGAAATTAGCACACGGGACGAAGAAACGATCATATGAAAATGACAACGATATGAACTACTTCAACTACAGATGTAGGCCAACGCAATCACGATCATGTCTGCGATTTACGGAATGTATTCCACTTTTGAGTCAAGCTGTATTGACATTTCAGATTCTTCTTTCTCTGGTTATTTTGTTAGCATTTATCGCCCTTCAAGACACCCAGCAAATTTCTTTGATGAATTTCAGGATATGTTAGAAAACTTGGCAACAATGCAATCAGAATTTTACATTGTTGGTAATTTTAATATTCATTTGGATATAGATACTGCAACAACAACCACATTTAATTATATTCTGGCGTATTTTCATACGAACCAACATGTCACCTTTCCGACACATATACATGGCCATTGGATTGACCTCTTGGTAACTCGTTCAACTTGTAAAAAAATATCCAGACACGCATAGGTTCGGATGGCTTATCCGACCACCACATTGTCATTGCCGATCTAAAAGTATCTATAACTCCAGCCGTGTCCAAACACAATGTTTCTTACAGGGCCATTTACAGGATCAACACTGCAGCCTTAATGGCTGATATCCTTAAATACCACCTTATCACACATTCTAAAGAACACGTATCAGACTTGTATAGGAAGTACTGTCAAGTAGTTAAGGTATTGTTTCACAAACATGCACCAGTTAAATCCAAATCTGAGTCACAAAAACAACCACCTCCATGGATGACTCCAGAAATTATAAAATCTAAAAGGCGCCGTCATTATTTGGAGTGTGTTTAGCGAAAATTTGTATGAATTTTGTGGTGAATTGGTTTTAATTTGGTGTAGCAAACTTGCGAAAATATAAGGATATTTGATCAAGATAAATGATATTATTGAGTGTATAGCATACATAATTATATATATATATATATATATATTAAGCAATATTTTTTGTTAAAAGTTAGCTAGAGGGAGTAATCTAGGATAGATTAAAAGTAGGCGATTTGCGAGCGATAACTGGGGACGTTAATGTAATCGGAACGTTGTTTACAAAGTAGGTCACTGACGAAGTTAACGTAACGTGAACGACAATAGAATAGCGTTATTTGAGATAATCGATGTAATTAGATGAGTAACTAAAACCTGAAATAGCAACCTTTTAAAGTATATATTAGTACACAGGAAACAGTCTTTGTAAAGACTACCTTGTATCTAAGCTTAACTTGAATACATTGTCATCGACATCGTAACTAGGTAAGGCACGGTGTGTCACTGTGTGTTAACAAATATAATTAACTATAACCTAAACAATCTGGTGTAAATTGTAGACAGAAAAGTATTTTCAAAGACTATATAAAAACTATTTTGAACATAAATAAATTCTGATATGGCACCTTGCAAGCGGCAACTCAGGGCTAAACGACACTTAGTTTACAACGACTGCCAGAGCTGGGTGGATTTTGCGTTGTCTGGCTGTCCAAAATCATGGGCAGAGACCAAAGATGACGGATTCACCTTTCGGTGTATGGGGTGTTTGAGGGTGGAATGTCTGTTGAAGGAGGTGTGTAAGTTGACGGATATAGTGAAGGAGATGGAGGTGAGACTCAACATAGAAATAGATGGAGCAGAAAGGGATGACGCGGAGAGAGTTGAGAATTCTACAACACAGAAGGAGCAGAGTTGTGACACGGAGACTGAAGAATGGAGACTGAGAGGAGGGAAGGTGACCGGTGTGAAGGAACAAGAAATTGAGAAGACAGAGGGACGGAGGAAACGTGTTCGGCAGAGGAAAAGAAAACGGGTCAGTGGGGAAGTAGAGAACGAGGAGAGACACGACAGCGATACAGATGGTGAAGAGGCAGATACCACAGAGGCAGTTGGTAAGACTGTGAGACTGAAGACTGATGGAAGAAGACAGAGTGCTCAGCAACAAAACAGAAAACATGACAGGCGTAAAGGTGGCAGGGGATAAAGTGACCGTAGTGAAGGAGGTAGCCGGGGAAAAGGGACGGGAGAGGAGAGAAGAAAATGTGATGGGACGAAAGGAAATGAGAGTAAATGTGCTAGAAGAGAAGATGACAGGAGGAAAGGGGACAAGAGAAAACGCGACAGGAAAGAAGGGAATGGAAGAGAATGTGACAGGAGAGAAGACGGCAAGAGGAAAAGACAACAACCAGACATGTGCAAACCGGAGTAGCTACTCCGAGGCAGTGATTGAGGGGGCAAGGAGAAAAGAGAGAGTGTTTATGGGCGATTCAATTATGAGAAAAACAGACTAGACTATATGCGAGGGGAAGGACGTTGGTGTATGTCTACCGGGGGCTTGGATAGAGCATGTGACCGAAAGGGTAGAGAAGGTATTGGGGCATGGCAAGGGAGGGTCTATACTAGTACACGTAGGGACAAACAATGCAGACAAGGAGGGAACAACTGGGATAGTTCAGAAGAACATACATTTAGTAAGGAAGCTAAAGAAGACAAGAGTGGAACATGTTGTTCTCTAAGGAATTTTGCCAGTAATGGGAGGAAGGGGGGGGGGGGGCAACATACAGAAACTGTAAGAGGATGGCGATCAACGCACTAGTTGAGCAGATGTGTGAAGAAGAGAGCGTGGGATTCATAGATTTATGGGGGTACTTTGTTGGGAGAGAAGATATGTACATGAGAGATGGCCTCCATCTAAGTGGAAAGGGGGCAGCAGTATTCTCAGAGAATCTGCTGCGATCTGTTGACATTGGGACAGGTTGCATCTATTTAAACTAAATTCGCATGGAGGACTCGCAGAGAAGCCTAACACTGGAGGCATAGATAAAGACAGTGCAAATAATTCAGCAAAGAACAGTCTGGAAAACTGTTCTGAAGCTGGATGTAAATGTGTTTGTTTAAATGCAAGGAGTATAGTAAAGAAAAGAAATGAACTAAACATTATGGTAGAAGATATTGACCCTCACGTAATAGGTATAACCGAATCATGGGCAGCCACCGATATATGATGCCGAATTGGGACTGACAGGATATGTAATGTTTAGGAAAGATAGAATAGGAAGAAGGGGAGGTGGAGTTATTTTAAGTATTTAAGAATCTATCCAGGCTAATGAAATAAAATTAGACAGAGAAGCAGATTGCGAAGAAGCTGTTTGGTGTAACATAGTTACAGGAAACTCAACGTTAACGGTTGGATTAGTTTATCGAAGTCCAAACATAAGCATAGAAGAGAATACAAAAATACAAAACGCTATAAGGGAAGTGAGCAAACGGGACTGTGTTATTATGGGGGATTTTAACCATGGGCAAATAAAATGGAAATCTCTACAGAGTATGGGTAGTGAGGACCACAAGTTTTTTATTTTAGTACAAGATAGTTTCCTTTCTCAACATGTGCTAGAACCAACCAGGGGAGAGAATGTGTTAGACTTAGTTTTGTCCTCACAGAATGAAATAGTTGACAATGTTAAATTATGTGAGCCTCTGGGAAGTAGTGATCACAACCAGATACATTTTACCATCAAAGTAAAATCAGAAAGAAATAATAAAAAGCAGATCAGGAGATATTTCCACAAAGGAAGATATAAGGAAATGATGAAATATTTAGCAAAGATAGACTGGAATAACACACTGAAGAATAAGACAGCAACAGAATGCTGGAATATCTTAAAGAGTGAAATTGAATGAATCATCGTCAAATTTGTTCCCTTAAAAAAACGGGAAACGGTCCAAAAAGAAACATTTATCGAAAGAAGCCATTAAAAAAATTAAATATAAGCAAATTATGTGGAAGTCATATAGACGTACTGGAAATGACCAGGAGATTGAGAGGAGAACAGATACAAGTGTTTAAAATATTGAATGGTTATGAAAATATTGATAGAAATATGTTTTTACAGTTAATCAAGATAGAAAGACTAGAGGACGTGAAGTTACATTAGTAAAGGAGCAGTGTAGATTAGACGTAAGAAAGTTGTCATTTTCACAAAAGACTGTAAATGAATGGAACAGATTATTTGCTGATTGTGTGGGTGCTAGTAGTTTGAATATGTTTAAAAATAAAATCGACACATACCTCAGAAGGGTTGGATATATGTAGACAAAAGGGTTGGACTCTCGATAAGCCAAAGGGCTTCCTTGTCCACCTGCCATCTAGAGTCAATTCTCTGGATGGCAACCTTGTTAAATCTTGTTAAAAATCACGCTCGTCCTTGGACAAGTCACGTTATTCAAAAGGTAAGTTCTTATACAGCGCAATAACCAGTCCTTGGAAAACCAGTTCAATTGGCTGTATGCTGATAGTAACACTTTACTCCCTAGAAAACCTGTTCAATCGAACAACATCTCGACTTCTCTGGGAAGCATTCAACCACGGTGTAATTAATGCGCGAAGGTTATTCGTACACAAATATCCACCACAGTCTTTAATCAGGTACTGATTCATACAGCTGGGTGAACTGACGCAATGTAGAATACACGAACTTTCCCAAGGTTCGACACCGTCGCGCAAGATTCGAACCCGGACTCTCTCAGTCGAAAGTCCGAAGCTCTCACGGCTGCGCTAATGCGCTCCATAATACCACATTCAAGACAATATCACTACTGCAACAGACAAATGGCCAAAGCAAAATCGGATTATTACACAAATATGATCTCCAATAACTCTGATAGCCCAGCAATGGAACTGCATAACTCAAAGTTTACACAAACGGCCTGCTCCATCCCTACCAAATCATGCATCAATCCCGTCTTAGTGTGATTCGTTCTTTAGTCATTTCAAGGACAAAATCAGTCTTATCCGGTCTGCTTTCCCAGGTCATACTCCGTGTATTATAAATTCTGACTCTCCACAAGTAAATTCTCAACTTGCATCGTTTGAACCTTCCACAGTTGACGAAGTGAAGAAAATAAATCCTGTGGTCTCGACTTATTCCCGACCACACTGCTAAAAACATATCTTACTCAAACCAATAACATATATCACAAATGCATCACTGTGATCTGGCTTTTTTCCTGATGATCTTAAACACGCCCATGTAAACTCAATTCTTAAGAAGACATATTTGCCGAAAGAAGACCTAAAGAGTTCTAGACCCATTTCCAACCTCAGGTTTATTCCCAAAATTCTTGAACAGGTTGTAACAGATCGTCTAAGGTCTCACATCAGCGCAAATGACTTATACAGTGTGTTGCAATCTGCGTACAAACAACTTTGTTAATGACGTTAACATTAACATACACATCGATACAGGCAAAGTAACTACACTTACCCTGATTGATATGTCTGCCGCGTTTGATACCATTGATCAAAACATTCTTATTAAACGTTTATCAACGTGGTACGGCATATCGGGCACACCGTTGTGTTGGTGTTCTTCATACCTCACTAAGAGACACCAAGCCATAAAGACAGGTAACTGCTTTTCAGCCGTACTGCCCACTTCATGTGGTGTCCGCCAGGGTTCTGTTCTTGTGCCTTTGCTTTTCACGCTGTAAACTACGCCACTAATCTCTGTTATCCAAAGTCATAACTTGGATTATCACCTTTACGCAGATGGCACATATATCTACATTTCATTGGCTACACCAGATACAAAATGCTCCCTAAACCAGCTCAGTGATTGTCTCCAGGATATCTTCCTTTGGATGAATGACAGCAAATTAAAGATAAATGCAGATAAAACTTTGCGCGGAATCTCGGACTAACGTTTCATGAAAACTTCAATTTTAAACACTACATATCCTAAACATGTCGCAGCTGTTTTTACCATATCCGTGATCTTCGCCGTATTTGCCGGTATATATCTCAAAAGCTCTTGTAAGCAGCTGGCTTGACTAATGCAATTCACTCCTTTATAATGTAATCCTTTATAACTCAAGTAGTAAAAACACGCAACGGACTGCCGCGAACTACTCGACGGAGTTTAATAGTAATTCGTTAGTCAGAAAACTATATTTGTGAACTACAAACTGTAGTATTAAATTAAGTTCAGTCAGACTGATGTGATCGAATATCGCCTATTCGACAATCACAACATTTTCACCAGTGGGACCAGGACACACCGTGTCAGCTAAACGTGCAACACGTGGCAAAGACAATGTGGACATATTGCTTTTCTTTAAAGCAAATATCAGCCTATATGCCTATATGCCTATATGCCTATATGCCACAGGACGTTGTTGTGTTTGGGTGAATTTAGTATTTGGGAGTGTACCAATTTCAGCTCAGCTGTTTAGGTTGGACTCGTCTCCGATATAATTAATCGCGTGTTTTACTTTTGTTGTACCGTTCAAGTCAATGAACTCCCTAACCGGTAGTCTGTAGCAAGATATACATATGACTTTTGTATAGCGATATGCATGGTATCGCAAAGTACTGTATCGTACCGGCCCTAGTGTCTAACCCTCCGCCCACATGTATTACATCCACACGCTGATCCGGAAACTTCCCACCACATTTTTATTAATCCCCACGCTAGGAACTGTGATACATGTCTATAATTATCTCTTCAAATCAGTTGAAATAAACCATAAAATTGTTAAGTTGTGGGATATGTTGTGAAGATAACTTTGGCAAAGAGACAATGTTTATTACACAGCAGGAACTTTATTGCATACAATGTGTACATGAAAGAATACATGCATAGGATGATGTAGGTATGTTTCATGATCACATGAGGTCCTGTTCCTTGTCAAAGGTGACAGAAGGGATAGGACTCAAATAATCATCTTGTCTCAGCGAGGTGGATTTCACTCAATGTCCAGGTGTCGAATCTACAACATTGGAACGAACGTTGAAATTAATCGTTAAATCCATATGCTCACCGGAGACATGTGTGTGTGTGTGCGAGTGGATATACGGGTGTGTGCGTGTAGGAGAATGTGTGTGTGTGTGTGTGTGTGTATGTGTGTGTGTGTGTGTGTGTGTGTATGTGTGTGTGTGTGTGTGTGTGTGTGTGTGTGTGTGTGTGTGTGTGTGTGTGTGTGTGTGTGTGTGTGTGTGTGTGTGTGTGTGTGTGTGTGTGTGTGTGTATGGGTGTGTGTGTGTGTGTGCGTGTGTGTGTGTGTGTGTGTGTGTGTGTGTGTGTGTGTGTGTGTGTGTGTGTATGTATGTGTATGTGTGTATGTATTTGTGTGTGAGTGTGTGTGTGTAGGTGCGCGCGTGGGCGTGCGTGTGTGTGAGTGCACGATGTGTTGTGATGGGTTCATTGATGTATGTGTACGTCTGCGTGTATACGTTCATTTTGTTGGGGGATGCGTTGTTCACCCACATTGAATCTTCACTTAGTAGTGGAGAAGTGGAGTTACTATGTCTCCGAGGGGGAGGCTGCATAATATGCATATGTGTCATGTATATATGTGGGAATGTGTGTATGTATACTTGTGTTTACGTGTGTATCCATGCACGCTTGTGTTCGCTTATGCACCCTTATGAATAAAGCCTTACAAGTATGGATATGTAATCACCTGGGATTCTCTCTCTTGCACTCTTTTTACAAGGCCAAGGCTCTAGTTGCGGCAACAATAGCCCTTTCCGTAGTAGGAGACGCAGGTGGACACGCACTGGTAGGTGACACAGCAGACGTAGGGACGGGGACTCGGACACTTGTAGTAGCGCACCGGGTAGCCCCTGCGGCAGAATACACGCCAGCCCTTGCCTCGGCAGAAGGAAGATCTCCATCCGTCTCCGTGCAGGCAAGCACCCTCGAAGCATTCTGAAAATAGGATAACAAAATGATTGATAGTAGTATAATCTCGGTACAATGATCGTTAGATATTTCGTGTTGTTCCTGTTATTGTATGTTGCGGTATTAATAATAGTTGTTGTGGTGCCAACACGAACAGCAGCAGCAGCAGCAGCAGCAGCAGCGACAGCACCAAGTAGCGATGATGATGGTAATTCTGTCATGCCAACCTGTAATCAATGTATTATAATGAATGGCGTACATGACAACAACTAACGGGAACACCATTCGCTATGGTTACGAAGTATCTCATCTCAAGCTTCGAACTAGCAATGCTAGGTTACTGTGTGTGCGTGTAGGAGAATGTGTGCAATAATGGAACTCACGGCATTTCTTGGTCCATGGGTTGAACACCTGGAAGGCCTCGCATGAGCGGTAATACAACTCTCCACCATCACACTGGTAGTAGGCAGGGCGTTTACGGTTCACCGAGGGGTACAGGCCGTCTGGTTTGCCTTCGCAAGTGTCACCGCATCGTCCTAGATTCACGAAGAAATATTACATGTTGTGTGCATCAAGTATATTATACGTCTGTGTAATTTCACCATAAGTTGGCCTCTAATATTCACCGTGTGTGTGTGTGTGTGTGTGTGTGTGTGTGTGTGTGTGTGTGTGTGTGTGTGTGTGTGTGTGTGTGTGTGTGTGTGTGCGTGTGCGTGTGTGTGTGTGCTTGTGTGTGTTTTTGTGTGTATATATGTGTAAGAATGTATGCGTGTATGTATGTATGTATGTATGTATGTATGTATGTATGTATGTATGTATGTATGTATGTATGTATGTATGTATGCATGTATGCATGTATGCATGTATGCATGTATGCATGTATGCAAGTATGCATGTGTGCATGTGTGCATGTGTGCATGTGTGCATGTGTGCATGTGTGCATGTGTGCATGTGTGCATGTGTGCATGTGTGCATGTGTGCATGTGTGCATGTGTGCATGTGTGCATGTGTGCATGTGTGCATGTGTGCATGTGTGCATGTGTGCATGTGTGCATGTGTGCATGTGTGCATGTGTGCATGTATGCATGTATGCATGTATGCATGTATGTATGTATGCACGTATGCACGTATGCACGTATGCACGTATGCACGTATGTATGTATGTATGCATTCGTGCGTGCTTGCGTGCGTGCGTGTATATATATATATCCTTGTGTGCATGTATCACATATACAAACGCACGCTCACTCACACACACGCACGCGCGCACACATAAGCACACAACATTTACGTGAACGGTGAGTATATCGTCACGGCAAATTGATTTGTTCATGAGCTAGCGTATATATTTTGGTTGAGGCGTCTTGGTGCAATTATCAAACGCAGTTGTTTGGGCAGCAAACTGCAGGTATAATTAACGGAGAAAATTTGAAACACAGCTGCAACCGAATGGTAACATCTGCATGGTTTGTTGGTCTAATAATGTAAATTCGTGGTACTCACGGCAAAATCCGTTGATGATGCAATAGTTGATCTTTACGCACCATTTGTAAATAACAACTTTCTTGACACACTTGTAATAGTAGTTGCACGGACCACACCACGAAGGGTAGTTTGCGCCGTTTCGTTTGCCGACGCATGTATCCGAGCATCCTAAATGATAGCAACTGAGTTATTGTATCACATATTTAATCCAATGCAGGTTGCAACGACGTTACATTGGAATGTTTATCAATATTAACTTAATGCAGGAAAAACATTTCATTTTTACCGATTACCATTACGTTGCGCTTTACTGTAATGTAACGATTTATCTTACAATAGTTCTATTGTTCTAAGTGTGCTGCAGTACATGTCGTCACACAACCGCTGGACGTACTAACATCCACTGGGTTTATACAACGTAATGGTATCCACTCGACGTTAAAATACGTATGCTTAGGATCGTAGGAGGGTCAGCTGTGCTAGAGCTTTGTAGGATAATAACTTATTGTTTATGGATAACATTCGGCAGTAGTGATAACACATAATATAGATGTGACGATATAGAGAAAAACACCCAATTTTTGTGACGTGGATTAGCATCGACGTTGCGGATTTACCTTGGGCGGCGTAGGCGATGCAAAGCACCAACAAAGCGACGGAAAGCTTCGACATGATGGCAGTAATGACGCACTCTGAAATAGGAAATTGCGTTAGCACGTTGAAAAACATATTTCCTTACAGCGATTATAGTCACACGTGTTTCTGTCATATACTGTAAAAATAAGACATGCAGGTAACTCGAATTTGTTTCTGTTAAAATATAACGGAATGATTTTCTGGAATATTTAACGAGATGGTCTAATGATTTTTGTAATGTAAGAATATATTTTCTATCTCACCTTATTCCAACAAACCTTCATCATTTGTATGGCTAACATGACATTTACTAACACGCTTTAGTATACACTATACCATAAACAAAAAACAACTACTATTACTAATACAGCATTTATTTTACAAGAAACACTAATAATTATTTCGTCTCCGAATATTTTGCCTTGTTTCAACTTGCAAATGAACAGTAAGTTATGTGCATTCAAGTATTAGCAATAACAAAATATAATTTGAATAATGTTGCAGGAATGTATAAACCTTTGGCATCCTGTCTATATATGACTGTTAACTTAATGTCACTGCTACAAGACATATATAAGTATACATACCTATCTTGAGACGAGATATGACCTTCACTGGAACAGCTGGTGAAATGCACTTGCCACTCGGCCACTTATATAGGCTTTAATAAATACAGTTCTGGTTGAATCCAATGACATGAGGGGGTGCAAGCAAGTACTATATCTGCCAGCTGTCATCGTAGCTGTTTTTATGACGTCGGTCTGCCAGACTTCAAGTGCGTGACAACGTTGACGTAATTGGATATACCTTTGTTAAACACCAAGTACGTTTTTAGGAATTGCCGCGCTCAGCCACCCCGTTATGAAATGCTACTAAGAATGGCTGGCCCGTTTCGGGCAACATGCTTGTAGTCTATAGTGATAACTTAATATAGTTGTGAGTATTGTATTATATAATGTTGCCAACATTTTTCTAAATATAATTCACTCTGTTAAATCACTGTTTGTGAAAATAAATTAAGTAAATTGCTACCAGAGCAACAACATCAGTTTGAAGGTGGTGTGCAACATCTGTCAAACATTTTATGTTAATTTGTGCCTACGAAGAAGTTGGGTTCAAATATAAACAGTTGTGTCTTATTAAACCTTTGTCAGTGCACACATTTACTTTGGCATGGCGGAAACAGTGTACCTGCAGGTGGAGTTATTTTATCAGAAATTGTAAAAAAATTATGGGAACGTTGCGCTAAACACTAGGTTTAATTAACAATATCTTACTAGATGGCATAATTTGTGTGAAACTGGACTACGTCAAGTATATATATTTTTTATAAAATGCGACCAGAACGTAACGTGGTATCGCTAATTGTTATTTGTATTGCTCTTCATGAATATTTAAAAAAATACTTGGTGGATAGTTACAGTTAACAATCGTCATTGGAGAATACCTTCAAATCCGAGACGTGAAAAAGACGGCAAAAAGACAACGTTACTGACACATGTAGCTACGGTCGCAGACATTGCGTGTTTGCTCCTACAAGCACATCATTTTAAACTGTCGAAAAACACTGTCACGCAAAGCTTCTTCTTCTCACTATTATTCTTCTCCTTGCACCCTTGAGGGTGGGGTCCACGCCTTTTGGTAGCTTCGTGTGCTTTGCTTGTTAATATTGTCCATCTCCCTCTGCCATATGCAATCATGATGTACCTTTCATTTTGGTTCGTACCTGCCCTCCCAATATCTCATTTCAAGCTGTTGTCCTCGTGTAAACTCTTGTATTCTTCTTCTTGCACCCCTGTGTTCTTTCCATGCTCTTTTTGACAGTCTATCCTCGCTCATCGTTGCACATGTCCTGCCCACCTCATTGTACTTCCAACTTATCTAATGGAGAGGTTGATTTAATTAAATGTAAGTAATTCCCACACGTTTTCATAACGCCTACACCCAATCTCGTTCCTATTTAGGAACCGGACATTTCCTCTTTTATGAATACGTAGAACTGGTAGGATAAATTAGCAAAGTAAATTAAAAATTATATAATTTATATAATAATTACATCTTCAATTATATATTTAGTGAGGCAACTTCGTCACACTGCACCGGTTGATAAGTAAAACCTGATTGGAAAATGGCTATATTAGAAACACTGTTATTCGATTGTTGTGAATGAATCCATAGTCATAATATTATCGTTATTTTGTTCCATATCAAAATGGTTTGGTGAACTGATTAATAATGACAATATTTTGTAATATATTAATATTCGTTCCGTTCGATAACATTTCCACCTAAGGCCATACAACAATAGTTTGTGTATTATATTACAATAGAAACACTTTACTATTTGTCACATATGCTTCAGACGATTCACGCAGAGTTATTGCGGAATAGACCCCCTGAACGGCATTCAAATAGCCTGTCTCGCCGGCAGACGTTATACTCATATGTCACATCAATATAAACACGCACCGCACCGTTCGTGTGGCTTGGCCGCACACTATGTGTATTTGAATGGAACGCATAATTACGCGCTGGGTGTAGTATAAGCTGCATATCATGTTTTAATATCACTAAACTCGTGCACACTTTTTAAAGATGGATCAAGCGTCTCTTGGACAACACAAAATAGTAACTAAACACAACATTTATTTTTTTAGCAGAAGAAGAAGAAAAAGAAATGTTGTGTTTAGTTCCTATTTTTTGTGTGTATATATATATTCTACATTTTATAATATACATGTATATATATATATATATATACATATATATTTACATTATAAAATGGAAAAAATACATAAAATGTAAAGCTAAATTTTTAGGGAGCGGAAATATATATATATATATCTATATTATAAAATGTTAAATAAATACATAAAGTGAAAAAAACATTTCAGATCCAGTACGGGGGGGGGGGGCTTGCCCCTCCCCCGCGGAAGCCCGCGGCTGGATATGTGTCGTCCGCGATACCCATGCAGCAATTCTGATATGGAATGCGAGGACGTAACTCGTTCTACTTATCAAATAGCATCAAACAGAAGCAGTCTGTGGTAAGAATTATGACACATTTCGGGTGGACAGTGTATTATGTTTGTTGTCGATGTGGATACCTCAATCGTGTAGCGGACCATTTGCGATACTTGTTTTAGGTACTCAAAGTGCAATATTAATTCGAATAATAATAATGTATAATTATACTCTCACACGCGCTACAATGTGTTACGTGGTACGTCTTACTGCAATCAATATCACTGTCAATGTCCCTTGATTCGTGCATATTGGCACACGTTTCTCACACTTCATCCTACATAACGCAGATGAAATAATATTAATTATATTGTCATTGCATTGTATAAAATTATTAATAATATAGATTTACAAGGTAACAAAACACCCGACATTTCATGTGGACGTTCGCTTCATGGCCACTGTTCTCATGTTGCATTGTGTGTCACAAATAGTTTGTTTGTCTCATAGAGAAGCGCTCAGTGCAGTTGTTGGGTTTTGACAGATATTAGTAAAACAGCTAGTTTTTTGTCTCATAGAGAAGCACTTAGTGCAGTTGTTGGGTTTTGACAGATATTAGTAAAACAAATAGTTGTTTGTCTCACAGAGAAGCGCTCAGTGCAGTTGTGGGGTTTTGACAGATATTAGTAAAACAGTAGTTGTTATGGTTGCAACAATTACTCAAACGACTCTTCGAATACAACACACGCAATAGGAATAAAAACAAGAAGCGCAGTATTAGGTAAAGGTCACTTCAGTACGCGATGTAGTAAACTCTGATTTTTATGGCGTTGTAGTTGAAAATAATGAAATATATAACGCCTTTATCACGCAACGGGTCGGTATGGAAATGTGACTAAAGCTTTGTAAAGCATGGGTTCATTTCAAACGTATTCAACTTGCACAACGATTAAAGGAAAAAACCACAAAGATGATACATGATTAACAGAAGCTACGTATGCTAATGTGTCCAGCATTAATTATATCACGTATATGGCACTCACGCCCACGCGCATTTACGCACTTACGCGCGCGCGCACACACACGCACGTACGCGCACGCACACTCACACATATACGCACTCACCATACATTTGTCAACAAAATCAAACGAGAAATGAGTTGTCATGCAGTGTTACGTACTTGAGTGAACGTTTTAATATGTTTAGCTTGTGTCGTCAAACGAGGAATGGTGCACGATTAATGCGTAATAAAACACGCGTTCTGGTACGGGTGTGTTGCGCTGGAGCTACGTACTGGTGGACAGTATTTACATTCCTGATTGGTAGTAGCATTACTACCAAAATGACCATTTCTTAATATACGTTTTTGCTTTAGTATTTGCAATTTTTATGCATTGCGATGGATGGAATATATCCCATGCATGAACAGATCCAATCACCACAGAAACAATATGTTTTCTGAACGCACTGATATAGTACTGGTAGTTCGCGATGCGTGATACTCTTTTCAATATGTACAAAAAGAAGAACAGTTATCAATATGTTCTCAATTGACAATTCTCAATTGAACGCAATACGTGTTCGCAGGTCGGACGAGTGTCAAGAAAAACACACAAACGGTATATTTGAGGGGTAACTCCTAATAACAGCCAGAATGAAATGGCAAAATGTTTACACCAGAAAAACCGCACCTCGGATGGATGCATGAGAACGACATAATGTCAAAGCTGTTTGCGTGACAGGTTGTTTTTTAAATCACTGCTGAATACATATTTTATTTGGCTACCATTACTTTGAACATTGTGTTTACCACCTACAGCGAGAAACAAGAAAAGGGTGTGAGTTGTTCTAACGCCACGAACATCAACTAAAAGGAACGATGTCACGCACATTGGATATACGCACATCTTCCTGGTGCTACCGAAATTATGTTTCCACTACACGAAAGCTGATTGCATGCACAAACATGAACGTCAACCGATATTCGTACAGTAGAGAAGCATGCAGTATGGACACACTAAACACGCGATTTACACATGCATGTTGATGTTTATTATGACGTCATATTTGTATATGCACATCGTTATGAAGGAAGGCCACTAAAGGTACGGAGTGGTGGTAGCAGAATCGTAGAGATAAAACTTCGGATTTGCGTTTTATTCAGAACAGTTCGTGTGTTACCAAAGTAGGCCTACTGAGATAGCATCATGGTAGATTAGCTACATTCGCATTAATGTTACAGTAGCTATATGACCTGGCTACGTACGATGAAAAGACGTGCTCTACATGCCACGCCTATTCCACAGGATATCTACAATGCCAAAATGTGGGTAATATTATTGCATTTACATAGTTACTTTACTTACTTACATAAGTTAACCATGTAACGTGGTTTTATGACGAGTTGTTTCCTTTGTTTTATATCTGCCATTATTGAAGTCAGATAAGTTTTACCGATACCGGTGTCCCCCTCAATGGTATCTCTCAGCGTCGTCATCGAGCGACCTCTTCGCCAAAGTTTATCGGGCTTCCATAGGAGAAGTCTCATAGTTATTTCAGCGCGACGCATCATCAACGACGCTGCTGCATGGCGGCGGAGAAGAGTGGCAGATTGCCATATAATTCCTGATTGGTGACATGATCACACCAGGATACTTTGTACAGTTTGCGTCGTAGGCTGTCAAGTGGCTTCCTGTGTGTTCATGTCAGCGTTGCTGATTTCAAGCCATATATAAGAATTGACGCAACAGTGGTCATGGAGATATTTTGTTTGGTGTATCTGCGTACTGATGATCGCCATGGATTACCCAGGGCACGAATTGCTGCCTACGCTTGTGCTTTTGTATACTAAATGCAATGTCGACATTTAGTGTAGGAGCCGATGTATTTAAAAACTTATATATTCTCTAGATGACTCCTATCTAAGCTGTATAGTTTACGATTTATATTTAAATTGATGTGCATGTATTTGATTTTGTTTGTATTGAGATCTAATCTAGTAACATTACAAACAATTTCTACTTGTGGCGTAGAATGTGTAAGTGTAAGTGTGAGTGTGTGTGTGTGTGTGTGTGTGTTGTGTATATGTATGTGCGTGTGTTGTGTATATGTATGTGCGTGTTTTGCGTGTTGTGTGCGTGAGTTGTGTGTGTGTTTGTGTTTGTGTGTGTGTATGTGTGTGTGTGTGTGTGTGTGTGTGTGTGTGTGTGTGTGTGTGTGTGTGTGTGTGTGTGTGTGTGTATGTGTGAACGTATATCCGAAATACATGTTATTCATCTTGTTCTATTGATATAGCTGCATTATTTGCATGCACTCGTACACACTGTAATCGCATACGTAATGTACGTGCTTCCCTTTTCAAGTAAAACAAAAAAGTTTTAATTGCATCATCTATCACACATCAGAAACTTTAATGACTCAATTGTACAGATTGGAATTTGTTTAAAATACTACAAGTTTTGCATATCTAAAACGAAGAAACACATGCATGACGTTCAGGATTCTGTCAACAACGACAGAGGACAATGTATGTGATGTGAGGTAAAGGAACGATCATCAGTTGTTGTCCGATCGCGCCCCTCTCTCTCTCTCTCTCTCTCTCTCTCTCTCTCTCTCTCTCTCTCTCTCTCTCTCTCTCTCTCTCTCTCTCTCTCTCTCTCTCTCTCTCTCTCTTCTCTCTCTCTCTTCTCTCTCTCT
>OZ023213.1:13893968-13951468 GCA_963995525.1 Escarpia spicata
TCTCTCTCTCTCTCTCTCTCTCTCTCTCTCTCTCTCTCTCTCTCTCTCTCTCTCTCTCTCTCTCTCTCTCTCTCTCTCGTGTCGATGGTTCCATACCGTAGCACTGTTCACGGGCGCGTCTCTCGCTGACATACATGTCTTCTGTAGTATAAGTAGGGACGGCGACGGGGACAACGGCGGTTGATCACGGCGAATCTGCCCTCGCACTTCACAAAGCCGCTGCATCCTCCGTTTCCACACATTGACGGCTGGTAGCCATCGTCCTTCTCACCGAACACCTCGTATCAAGCTGGCTACAACATATTTCGCTATTTTACTGGCCGTAGTTCAGAGTGTTTATGTTCATGACACTCATTTAACGTTATTATATTGACAACACAAAAAACATAGATAACATGAGCCAGTGTATTACTTATACCCATTTAGCGTCAAGCTTATATATAGATATAAAGAACAAATAATAGTTTACTGATCATCGCAATGAAATTGCGTTTCTGCCTGTGTAACGCATACTATTATATTATATATTAATGTCGTATGAGCTGATGAGCATAACTGTCGTATATTAGGTATTTAATAACCAATGTTAACAAATGGAAATCGACTTGTGGCAACGGCGTGCCTATGCGTTGAAGACTTCTCCGTAGGATGACAAATTCTGTAGGACATTAACTCCTTTTGACAGCGACAGGAGAACGGACGTGGTTGGTTCAAAGATGGGTAGTGTCCGTCAGTCTTTCCGTAGCAAAAGTCCCGACATCGTACTGCAATTGTGGATTTGCGCTAGCTTAGAAGAAAGGAACATTGAATGTCTATGTTTCAGTTATATCTTAAATACGTTGGAATAAAAGCATACTTTACATCCATATTCCACAAGATAATTATGCCGCGCAAACGCGCAGCAGAATTATAATTAAGCAGTGGTTAAAACAAATCAACCGTCACTCAAAAGATTTGAAAATAATTAGGAAGGATGTCAAAATTTGCTATTCGTCACATGGATTTAATATATACACACTGTATATATCTATATAATATATATATATATATATATATATATTATTTATCGTAACATGTCAAGGCCTAACGTAGCTAAAACGTATTATGTTACGCACTAAGTAGATCAATTTTGCATGGATATGTGTTTGATACTCACGACATCTATCCCTTACGAGGTAGTCACGGGATGTCGGGCAGTACACTCATTATAGATTGGGACGACCACAGATCGATGTCTTTTTCCGATACAAGTGTCATCGCATCCTATTAGATGTGCGAAAGAAAACGTAAACTTATTTTAATGTGTGATGTAAAAACAAATAAAGGCATGTTTTTATGTAGCGCTGTCAAGCTGCTTAAAGCAATTTACACTTTACTCCCAGGAAGACTTGCTTAACGGAACAACAAATCGGTTTATTAATAATATGTTTTAGTTCTTTGCAATCAAAAAAGATTGAATAAAATACAGTAAAATATGATAAAATATTCGATTTAAAATATATGATTAAATAGTTAATTAACTAAAAAGGACACATAGACATACATCCATAACGTGTAGTGTTATATGCAGCTTTTGGTTAAAAAGTCACCAATATAGGAGTTCTTAGTTCTGTTTGTTTTCACTTTGGGTAAGATAAGATGAGATAAGATAAGATAGTGCTTTATTGTCTCAAGTATGGAGTTGATACATTTGTCTCGGGTGAGAACAGACATGACTGCATTACGTACATAAAACCATTCGATAAAAACAGCAAATAAATAATAAATAACACATGCATACGAAAGATTGATTCTAAAACGACAAGTGACGCTATGGCAGCAGGCATCATGAATTACGTTATTTAATGGACAGTGGCACGAATGAGTATTAAACCTGCACCGATGAGTTCTATTACGTCTGCTAGATGGCAGGGTATCTTATACCATGTCGTGTATTATGCGTTATTCCCCGTGGTGTTTGCAGGAGTTTGTGCAGTGTGTGCTACTTTTGTTCGATTTGTGTAAAGAAAAGTTCACGAAAGTCCTTCAATATATATGCACGTGTCATCTACGTTTTTGTAGGAATCGCACGCTGTTTGTAGGTCGTTTATCATGAGGACAAAAAGTACGTGGCCTAGATTTGTGCCTTGTGGGACGCCTCCGTGGATATAGTTCCAGTTGGATACTGTGTTGCACATTTTCACTTATTGGGTCCTTTCGGTGAGATCACTAGTAATACATTTCATAAGTACATCAGGGAGACCAGAATGTTATGATTGATTAGATCGAATACTTTTTAGAAGTCAAAGAGTAGTATCCTAGCAAACTGCTTGGATGCATCCATCTGTGCATGTATCACACTGGTGCAAAATGTCAACGAGAGCGTGAGTAGTGGATGACTTCTTAATGGAGCCATATTGGTTTGGGTCGACTTTTTCATGCACAACGTCCCAGACCCATTTCACTATGAACTGTTTCATTACTTTGCAGAGTACAACAGTTAAAGAGATTGATCTCAGACCCGTTTCAATTTGATCTGGTGGTTGCTTTTTCGGTAGGGGACAGGCGTACGCAGAACGCCAAATACATGGAACATGCCCCCCCCCCCCCCCCCCGAAGTGAGCTGTTGTAAACTGCAGCAACTGGGCTGTCAAGCAACGTGGAGAAATCTTTAAAGACCCAGCTTGGTAGAGAGTCTGGGCAAGATGCTTTATTCATATCAAGTTTGTGAAGATGACGTTCCACCTCATCAACCGTGATCATGTATTTGGTGGGCACCGATGGCACTTAAAAATGGGGGTATTCGTTGTCACCACTCAATGCAGGTAAATGGGCACTCACTAACTTAAATAAATCGTTTATCCGTTGGCTGACTTCCTGGAGGTCAACATCACACACTTGATTGGAAAGGTGAAATTGTCGCGGTGACTTGTGAGGGCGAAGCGAGACCCACAACGTCTCCATATCATGTGTCTGTAATTCTGTCCACTCTTTAAAGCGGATGTCAAGTATCCGGGTATACGAATGGACTCATTTCATGTTTGTATTTAATATTACTGGCAGATGCCATTTTACCGTTGACACTAGACGGTTGGCAGAGGATGTCAGTCTTGTTGACACAATCACACAAATAGGTCGGCGCATGCGTGCTCCTCCACGGCACCCCCGACGGGTGGGCCCGTGTAACTCCACACCAGCGTTGCAGGCAGCTCTCCAGGGGCCATTGTTCAAGCGAATTTGTCTGCTGGGGCGCAGACGATGCAGACATTCAGTTGTGAGGGAAGTCATGCTTGTCGCGAAATTTTTTCTAGCTGTTGTGGTCACGGCTGAACGCATCAGCATGGTGGAATGGCAAGTGCATACAAGAAATATAGTCTAAAATTACAGTAAAAAACGTAGATACTTGCCGAATCAAACAGTCCAGCAGGATCTTGATACCTTCATAAAACTATGTGTCAAATTCGAAAATTGTAAAAACAAGTTGATTTTATTAGAAATTCACACTGATCGGGGAGCCTTTAACAGATGCAGCCAATAGTTGCAAACTAGTTCACACCAATTTCTTTTGAATGCATTCAGCCACGTTGCAATTAACGCGCAAACCATATTCGTACACAAACATCCACCACAGTGTATAGCCAGGTACGCATGTAACTGAGTGAACTGAAGCAACATAGAGTGAACGAACTTGCCCAATGTTCGAAACGGCAGCAGAGGTTTCGACCCAGGTTTACTGAATTGAGATGTTGGTGCTCAAGCCACTACGCCACTGCGCTCCATATGTACATACGAGAGTCTTCCACCAATTAGCAGTAGTCATTTAAACACGTGGAATAGCTTTTTGTAATTTTAAATAACCGTATCATGTTATGCGTTAGCTAACTGGTTACCCTACCCACAAAATATACCCCTTAGACGTGAACGTTATCCAAATCGATGCATTATGTTAATGGATTGCATATACTGGGATATCAGCATAACATAATTCCACAACAAACTAAGACATACATCAGTGCAACATGTGTATCGTTTACTTTGATACACCCTCGTGTGAACTGCAATGTTGTTGTTATTTACTGTTATTGCAGTTTCGAAGAATTAGATGGCACAATAAGTACATGTTTATCTAATTGCCGACGAAATTACATGCTGATAGCTATGTTAATGAAGGAACAGTTTACTTGAGTGTGACAACGTATGCGGTTGCCTCAACCAACACTGTCAAGGCAGTCTTCGTCATAGTTGCAGAATGAATACGCTATTAAATGCCATCATGTGCTAACAATTCCTATGACATGAAACGTAGTAGGTATATTCGTTAGTTGCAATCATGATAATACATGCTGACGCACAAACCATAAAAGGCAGTAATCTCTCATGCATTGTATTCGGTAAGCGCACCAGCCAAGACGTAATATCATAGATATAACGTGTAAACAAAGTAAGCTATAACTAAAACCATCGTTGAAACTTAGGTTTTTTCCATACCGCATACTCAACAGTAAAGTTATGTAAACTGCTGCATAATTACCAAACCAATGTCTGAGTAAATACAAATCAAGAAGAAGGAGGGGAACTTCAGGTGGTGAATTGGTTTGAATTTGGTGCAGCAAACATGCAAAAATATAAGGATATTTGATCAATATAAGTTATATTATTGAGTGTGTAGCATACATAACGTAATTATAGATATATATTAAGCAATATTTTTTGTTAAAAGTTAGCTAGAGGGAGTAATCTAGGATAGATTAAAAGAAGGCGATTTGTAAGCGATAATTGGGGACGTTAATGTAATCGGAACGTTGTTTACAAAATAGGTCACTGGCGAAGTTAGCCTAACGTGAACGACAATAGAATAGCGTTATTTCAGATAATCGATGTAGTTAGATGAGTAATTAAAACCTGAAGTAACAATATTTTAAAGTGTATATTAGTACACAGGAAACAGTCTTTGTAAAGGCTACCTTGTATCTAAGCCTAACTTGAATACATTGTCATCGACATCGTAACTAGGTAAGGCACGGTGTGTCACTGTGTGTTAACAAATATAACTAACTATAACCTAAACAATCTGGTGTAAATTGTAGACAGAAAAGTCTTTTCAAAGACTATATAAAAACTATTTTGAACATAAATTAATTCTGATATGGCATCTTGCAAGCGGCAACTCAGGGCAAAACGACACTTAGTTTGCAAAGACTGCCAGAGCTGGGTGGATTTTGCGTTGTCTGGCTGTCCAAAATCATGGGCAGAGACAAAAGATGACGGATTCACCTTTCGGTGTATGGGGTGTTTGAGGGTGGAATGTCTGATGAAGGAGGTGTGTAAGTTAACGGATATACTGAAGGAGATGGAGTTGTGACTCAGCATAGAAATAGATGGAGCAGAGAGGGATGACGTGGAGACAGTTGAACATTCTACAACACAGAAGGAGCTGAGTTGTGACACGGAGACTGAAGAAAGGAGACTGAGAGGAGGGAAGGTGACCGGTGTGAAAGAACAAGACATTGAGAAGACAGAGGGACGGAGGAAAAGTGTTCGGCAGAGGAAAAGAAAACGGGTCAGTGGGGATAGATCAACAGGTAGTCAGACTGTAAAGAACGAGGAGAGACGCGACAGCGATACAGGTGGTGAAGAGGTAGATACCACAGAGGCAGATGGTAAGACTGAGACAGAAGACTGATGGAAGAAGTGTTCAGCAAAAAACAGAAAACATGACAGGCGTGAAGGTGACGGGGAGAAAGTGACTGTAGCGAAGGAGGTAGCCGGAGAAAAGGGATGGGAGAGGAGAGAAGAAAATGTGATGGGAGGAAATATGAAGGGGCGAAAGGAAGTGAGAGTAAATGTGCTAGAAGATGACAGGAGGAAAGGGGACAAGAGAAAACGCGACAGGAAAGAAGGGAATGGAAGAGAATGTGACAGGAGAGAAGACGGCAAGAGGAAAAGACAACAACCAGACATATGCAAACCGGAGTAGCTACTCCGAGGCAGTGATTGAGGGGGCAAGGAGAAAAGAGAGAGTGTTTATGAGCGATTCAATTCTGAGAAAAACAGACAAGGACCAACAGTTTTTAGTTTTAGTACAAGATAGTTTCCTTTCTCAACATGTGCTAGAACCAACCAGGGGAGAGAATGTGTTAGACTTAGTTTTGTCCTCACCGAATGAAATAGTTGACAATGTTAAATTGTGTGAGCCTCTGGGAAGTAGTGATCACAACCAGATACATTTTACCATCAAAGTAAAATCAGAAATAAATAATAAAAAGCAGTTCAGGAGAAATTTCCACAAAGGAAGATATCAGGAAATGAGGAAATATTTAGCAAAGATAGACTGGAATAACACACTGAATAATAAGACACCAACAGAAAGCTGGAATATCTTAAAGAATGAAATAGAGTGCATCGTAGATAAATTTGTTCCCTTAAAAAAACAAGGGAAACGGACCAGAAAGAAATACTTATCGAAAGAAGCCATTAGAAAAATTAAGTATAAACAAATGATGTGGAAGTCATATAGACGTACTGGAAATGACGAAGACTACGACATTTATAAAGAAGCACTAAACCAAGCTACAGCTGAAATTAGAAATCCAAAGAGAAGCTATGAACATTAAATAGCTTGTAATATAAAACATGACAGCAAGAGTTGTTATGCGTATGTTCGAAGCAAACAGAAAGTTCTGGATAAGGTCGGTCCTCTAGACGATAGTGCTGGAAATATAATATCAGAAGGATTCTTAATGGCAGAAGACCTGAATGAGTATTTTAGTTCAGTGTTTACCAGAGAAGACACTAGTTGACTGCCAGTACCAGAGGTAAAGTTCAAGGGGGCAGAATCAGACTATTTAAGACAGTTAATTGTAACCCCAGAAATGGTAGCTAAGAAAATTAGGGCTATGAACGATAATAAATCACCTGGAGTGGATAGTATTCCACCCAAACTACTATTGGAAATTGTAGAACAAATTAGCATACCGCTTGCAACAGTTTTCAACTTGTCATTAGAAGAGGGGGTGGTTCCTTTAGAATGGAAAGAAGCAAACATTATACCGTTATTTAAAAAAGGTTCGAGAAACAAGTCAAATAATTATAGATCAGTTAGTTTAACATCGGTGATTTGTAAATTATTAGAAAGACTAATTAAAGATCACATGGTGGATTTTCTTGTTAAACATAACTTGATAAACCCATCTCAACATGGGTTTCTAAAAGCGAGGTCATGCTTAACAAATATGTTATGTTTTTTGGAAGCCATCACTAAGTGGGCAGATGAGGAATCACCAGTAGATATCATCTACTTAGATTTTCAAAAAGCTTTCGATAAAGTGCCACATCAAAGATTACTGCTTAAACTAAAGGCCCGTGGCATAGGAAATGGTATAATTAACTGGATAGAAAAATGGCTGATTGACAGAAGACAACGGGTAGTTGTTGATGGGGAGGCTTCAAACTGGAAATCAGTTTTGAGTGGGGTTCCACAGGGATCAGTACTGGGACCTATATTATTCTTAATATATATAAACGATTTGGACGATGATATAGCTAGCAAGGTGTTGAAATTTGCAGATGATACAAAAGTGTTTAGAAGGATTAAAAGTGATGGAGATAGACAGCATTTACAAGATGATCTTGACAGGTTGATCAAATGGTCTGAAAAGTGGCAAATGTTGTTCAATTTTGGGAAATGTAAATGCTTTCACACAGGACATGGGAACGAATATGTAGAATATACAATGGGGGGAACTGTACTAAGTACTACTCTAAAAGAAAAAGACTTAGAGCTGACAATTAGTGCTGACATGAAGGTTTCAGAGCATTGTGGAATTGCAGCTTCAAAAGGAAATCAAATCCTTGGATTGATTAAGCGAAATATAGCATATAAAGAAAAGTAACTAATAATACCGTTGTATAAAACAATAGTTAGGCCTCATTTAGAATATTGTATACAAGCGTGAAGGCCATACCGCAAGAAAGACATAGATATGCTAGAAAGATTACAGAGGAGAGCGACTAAAATGATACAAAAACTGAGGGATCTTAGTTATGAAAAACGCCTAAAAAATGTGGTTTAACAACACTAGAGACCAGGAGATTGAGAGGAGATCAGATAGAAATTTTTAAAATATTGAATGGTTATGAAAATATTGATAGAAATATGTTTTTTTCAGTTAAGAAAGATAGAAAGGCTAGAGGACATGAAGTTACATTAGTGAAGGAGCAGTGTAGATTAGACGTAAGAAAGTTCTCAATTTCACAAAGGACTGTAAATGAATGGAACAGATTATCTGATGATTGTGTGGGTGCTAGTAGTGTGAATATGTTTAAAAATAAAATCGACACATACCTCAGAAGGTAGATAAAAGGGTTGGACTCTCGATAAGCCAAAGGGCTTCCTTGTCACCTGCCATCTAGAGTTAATTCTCTGGATGGCAAACTTGTTAAATCTTGTTAAATTTCGGTCAGTTTATTTAGCGTGCTTGAGACGATGAATTACCATATTATATTGATGGGCTAGTGACGTTTATGGCAACTAGTCCCCTCATAGTCACATTTCGAGTCATACGTAAATTTGGGGGAGAATCCATTCATTTTAACCCAAAGCTGAGAGGCGGTTGCTCTACAGACGTTTTTTCATGTCACATTTGTGCAATTACGCCAACAGCAGATCTATGCAAATGAGCACGTAGATGACAAAAGCGCATTCATTATTTGCACCAGCAACAATGCCCGTCACCGGGATGCTTTGGTAGATGACACTCTTGACAGTGATATCGACCAAATGTACGAAAACACACGTCATCGTTATATAAATATCGCTCTCGCAGATACTCGTTGTTTGTTCAAAATGACTAAGGTTGTAGGGGTGTGAAATCCACGTCCATCGATAGATCCTAGTCGTGATAGAGTGGAATTGTCCAATAGTCCTCAATATTGCTATGTTATTGGTATGAGGTTAGACATAAGAATTATACTGTCACCGCCTACTCCATGTTGCCAAGTCTATGATATAGAGGCCGTTTTCCTGAAGTACTTGCCGCGCGTGTATATCCTGCGATTGTTAGATTACGATTTTCCTCATAATAGGTCAGTATTTTGCCATATATGTGGTATTTTGAAAATGTGTAGATGTTACGTCCTATTCTAGGGTCCGTAGATTAATAACTTAAATATTGGCGCTGGAGGTTCAAGCCCTCCAAGAGGAAAACGTTAACGCACCCGCATACATACGCTACGATTATAAGTATACATTTGTTTTCTAAATTCGCTATGCACATTTTCTCAGACATATCTCCCCATCAACCACGAAATTGGTATTATTGCATTATCATTCATCTCGATATAAAGGCCAAACAAATAGGTCAAAATGTCGTCCGTATAATTGTGAAAATATAACTGCTGCTCAGTAAAATAGTATAATGAACGGTCTAAGCTGTACTGAAAATTTTCTGTAAATACCTACAATGTGATTTTGGAGTAGAGCATCTTCAGGAAAACACAGAAAATGGCCAAGCCTTTAAAGGATGATTTTACAAAACTGCAAGTTTCTGTAACAATGCACATGTGTGGTGGCAGTAAATTACAGTTGTCTTTTGAAAGCATTTTTCATCTGTTTCACATGTACATGTAAGCAAAAACTAGATAACGCTAGAAAACGACCGATGATTCAACTGATATAATTTCTTGGTGGAGGGCTGGGAAAATGTTTGTTATTCGAACAATTAATTGTATAGATGGACATCACTGTCACGACACGAAATAATATATATAAATATATGTAAACCTACCGATTAAAAGCCGACATTTTCTTAAGGATTCAATATTCTAGCAATGTTTTGAATAGGAGGTATTCTACAGCAGGTATATCGTTTACACCCTCGTGCAAACAGCATGCTATTGATAACCTGTCTTGTGTGAAGATCGTCGTCGGGTTTCGTCGTGGGACGGAATAATGCGGATTGCATCATATATCTGTGACATGTGAGTTAATCGAAAGTTTACTTCAAACAAAACAACATTTAGATATGGTAGTATAGTACCCATTAGAATCATGTATACCAACATCTGCATGGACGTGCATGCACGTGAGTGTGTGTGTTTCATTATAGATATGTGCGTGTTCGTGAGAGTGTACATGCTTGCCTGTGAGCCTGTATGTGTTTGTTTGTATGCGTGACTGTGTGTGTGTGTGTGTGTGTGTGTGTGTGTGTGTGTGTGTGTGTGTGTGTGTGTGTGTGTGTGTGTGTGTGTGTGTGTGTGTGTGTGTGTGTGTGTGTGTGTGTGTGGTTGTCTGTGTGTGTGTGTGTGAGCGTGCGCGCGTATGTGCGTGCGTGCGTGCGTGTGTCCAAGCCTGCGTGCAAATGTGTTTCGTCAGTTACATACGATACGTTATTTGTAAAACTCGCTGCGAATATAAGTCACGTGCTTCTTATTCCTTAGAGCTTAATAAATCACAAGACAGTTGTATCATACTTTTCACAGCAGGAACTTTAATGACTCAATTGTACAAACGGCAATGCATATACATTTTTAGAGGAAGAAACACACGGAAGGCGTTCTGGTTTCTGTCGTCGATGGCGGACAACGCAGCATGAAGCGAAGGAACGATGTCAATGCGGACAGGCGAGATGGTCTTAACGTTTGGTCTTGTGGTCGAATCTGAAAAAAGTATTTCCACGTCACAATTCATATTTATCATGTAATTATAGCGGCTTATTTTATATACATATTTATTGTTATTCATATAACATTCATAACATACACACGTACATACATACATATTAATACTACTAATAAATACATATACATAATACATTAAAATAAATCGTAATACTTTGTTGTATGAATGACACTCCTGCATTTATTTATGCAAACGTCGGCGAGTGAATTCATACGTTCGCATGCATATTGCTAATTTTTAACGTTCAGCTTACATACACAGTTGTGAAGGTAACTGAAATATAGATTACTGAAATTTACCTGTCTCTCTTTCTCTCTCTCTCTCTCTCTCTCTACGAAGCCGCGAGACTGTTCTATTGTCCGCATCGGCCGCAGACCGTCCTCTTGCGGACACACACGTGTCTTCTACAGCTGAAGTAGGGGCGGGTGCGGGGACAACGGCGGTAGATAACCGCGAATCCGCCCTCGCATCTCACGTAACCACCGCACCCGTTTCCGCACATGGACGGCTGGGAGCCATCGCCCTTCTCGCAGAACACCTCGTAGCAGGCTACATAAACAATGTTGTTGTACGTGACGCAACGATATTAAAATCAGTGGCGAATATTTACTTTCGTGTAAGGAGACGTCTTGATAATAATAATAATAATAATGACGATACAAAACAATAATAATAATAAGTTTATGCTGATTTACTATTGTGTATTTATTGCCAAACTGAATAATATATCTCAATTAAATCATACATGACTCACCGCATTTTTTGGTCCAGGCGTTGAAGACCTGGTTGGGGTGGCACGTTTTGTAGGAGAGGAATCCGTTCAGGCAAGAGTAATAGAAGGGACGCGGGTTGTCCAAAGACGGGTAGTCTCCCTCCGGCTTTCCAATGCAAGTGTCTTTGCAAGTTCCTGTAACGACGGAGATGTTTAAAGTCTAACATAATGTTGCCATCATGTGCTTGATGGAGAAAAAAACCTGCTACTTTAGAACAATTGGAAAGGTTTACGACATCCCGTGTTGTGCCTTTAGGTAAGCAAATTGTTAAATCCTTAACATAAACACAGTGAGGGTTCGGTGCTGTGCAGAAAAAAACGAAATGAAAGCTACTTGTGTCCATACCAGAAAATATTCATTCTGACTGACGACAAAATTAATTGAACATATTATGTGTTAATTGCGGGTGGGCTAGACATGTGATTATAAAATAAAAGTCAATATATATCTGAAATGCAAACACACACACACGTACACATGATTTGGACTCCCGGTAAACGAAAGGCTTCCTTTCCCAATTATAATATGGAGTAAATCATCTGGGCGGCAGTATCGCTAAATCATTAAAAAACTACTTAACACTTAATCGATTGTAATCTTTTTCCAGCTTCATATGTACCGTAGTTCTTTTTCGGACTGAGCAATCATGATTTTTTCTTTGATGCTATAACTCCAAATAAATAGGCAGACACAAACTCACCACATACGCCCTTGATGAGGCATTGGGTATTGTCGGTGCAGTACTTGTAAATAATTACTTTCCTGCGACACTCGTAGTATCGGTTGCAAGGTCCGCAGTACGAACGATATGGGCCGGATCCTTTTCCAACGCAAGTATCATCGCATCCTGTGAGATGTCAAACAAAACATGCGATTATTTCAATGCTCTGAAGGTAGGAGTTTTATATGTTGCATTTCATTTTTTTCTCATAAATTAATGAAACATAATATCTGCTTAATGTGTGGTTGCTCATCATGAATATTCCTTCTGAAGAATACAGTAAGGTAATATAATAAGATAAATGAACAATCCTTTTCCCTTGCCATCTTGAGGCGTAAACAAGTGTTCATTTTTATTTAAATGGAGGCACTATTTACATAGTTTTTCATTTATTTATTTAACAGTATGTTCTTAACATCATTAAACTTTTGCTTTGTGGAAGATACGACCACGAAGGTTGTTCGAATATAAATCAAGACAGCCAGTTTCAAAACAAGTTGTTTTGACAATGCTGCAAAGCGAGCAGAGTTAACCGCAATACCCTTTGCTGTTCAACGATTTTCTATCTTCCCACGTTCTACACAGCAGACTTCGTTTTTACAAGTTAAGACCCAGTGTAATGCCGGGTAGTATAAGATAATGCTTCCCTTTAAGCGCGACACCACGCCTCACCTTGCACAGCGACAGCGACTGCCGCAACTATCAGGGCTACGAGAATCTTCGACATGATTGCAGAAAGGAGGCGCTCTGAAATAAAAGGAAATAAAATTACACAATCGCACATACTATAGTGGGTGACGTCGTGTATGTACATCGAACATGTCAAGGCTGTTATTTTCTATGAATACCGTAACGACACCTTAACGTCATTTACTCACTCTTCACTCAACCATTCCTCATTTGCTGTGACATTTGCCTCCTAAACTGCTCACACTACCTCCTACCTGGTTTATTAAATGTTCACAACATAGCTTTGTAATTTTCTCTGTACAAGTCATGTCGCAAAAAGTTACTTCACAGTTCACCATGCTAAGCAATTGTACACATTAAAGCGTAGTATGCTACAATGTTCTATCTTAAATACATGGTTTCATGTCAAGATCTAGCGTACTTACCCTGCTAGAGACGACGAATGACCTTCACTTGAGCAGCTGGTGATGTCTGCTGCATCCAGTTGCCTTATATTCTTTTTCGTGAAATAAATCATGTTTAGACGAATCCATGCAAAAATCTGAAATGCCTAGGGGTGTTGGCAATAAATGTGTTTATTTGTTACCCCTGGGGCTGTATAGGATCGTTTTTCCCTGACTGTCGTCGCGTGATAGAGCATTGACGTCAGCAACATGTACATCGTGCAAACAACACGCAATTTGACACACGCAATCGAACACGCGAAAACAAGCGTGCACATTTGTTATACATTCCCAAACTTCGTTATGAAGATATATCTCTTTTTGTGTAGAAAGCTTTGGACTAGGAAAAATATGTTAATTTTAGGCGAATAGTATAACAACAAAGGTGTGCATGTTCCCTTTGTTACTTCAATTAATTGCTCATCAGTGTTTAAATTATATTATGTATTGTATGTAATTAACGCATAATTATGTCGATGTACTGGTTATTGCGAAACTCGCACCGGCAACAAACTATCGAGGTATCAGCTTGACACCAATAGCCGCTAAAATGTGTAATCATCTCTTATTAAACATATGTAAACCTGAACCTCTTCTGAGTTGGAATCAAAATGGCTGTCGTAATGGTCGATCTATAACTGGCTGCATATTATCTCTGCGCAGAATTGTCGAAGAAGCAAATGTCAACAACTTGCGTGTAGTACTGACATTTATAGATTTCAAAATGGCATTCGATTCTGTTCAACGTGGCCAAATGTTCCAAATCTTACGTGCCTACGGATTGCCAGAGAGGAGTGTGAGTGCTATTGAAGTCCTATACAAATACACGACAGCATCCGCTATTTCACATGACGGGGAAACCGAGTTCTTGGCCATTAATGCCGGTGTTTTCTCGATGACATATTACATCCATAATTATTTATTATAATATTGGACCCTGTCATGCGACAATCAACGAAATAATCTGTTCGTGGCTTTACCAGCAGAAAACGGAAAAGTAGGCGGTTTCCAAAGGAAGATATTACAGATCTTGCATTTGATGATTATATAGTCGTGGTAACTGATAACGACAAGTCTGCACAGTGATTACAGGAAAATGTCCAGAAAAATTGACTCGATGTTACACAATAATGTTAACAAAGTACCTAATTGTCCACTGGAGCAATAGGCTTACAAATGAAGAACTATATGGATATGTAGACAAACTCACATAATATTCGCTGGAGGCGCCTACAATTAGCTGGCCATTGCTATCGTAATGCCAAAGAAAGTGTCAACATTCATCCGGTGATCACCCACACGTGGAAAGAAAAACAGAGACAAACAGAAGAAGACAAGGCAAACTGATCTGCGAAAACTTTGATATTGAAGAAACAGACCTTCCATCCCTGATGAACGTTCGACCTATATGGAAAAGGCTCATCTATGCTCCGGCCCCGGCAGACCGATGATTATGACGATGATGACTTTCCTACTGATAAAACGATACTTTTCTGCAAAAGTGTAGGGGCCTACTTTGAAGGCTTCGATGTGGAGTTAATAAAACACGGCACCGGCGCTACAGCGCGCACACGACGCATTTTTGCGGTATTAAACTGGCCATTACCAAATGGTTGTGATACAACCAATGTGCTCCAAATGTCGCGTGAATTTAAAATGCCATCTTGTATGTAGATATGGATATGTGTCTATGATTCAAATCAATGCAAAATTTTGCTAAAATTGTTCGTCTCGTATGTACATGGTACGGGAGTTTTGTGTGTGTGTGTGTGTGTGTGTGTGTGTGTGTGTGTGTGTGTGTGTGTGTATGTGTGTGTGTGTGTGTGTGTGTGTGTGTGTGTGTGTGTGTGTGTGTGTGTGTGTGTGTGTGTGTGTGTGTGTGTGTGTGTGTGTGTGTGTGTGTGTGTGTGTGTGTGTGTGCGTGTGGGGTGTGTGTGTGTGGGTTAATTAAGTTGAAATTAAATGAACGAAAAAATCGAATTGATGAGTCACCGTTAAGGTTGGTATTCAGGCAATGTAAGAAAGTGACTGCGTGTTTAGACGTTACATAATTCAACAAAAAAGCGAAGATGTACTTCAGTACAGCGTGTCTGTCATTTATTTGCGACACCGATTGTGAGTGAGCAATTCTTTCTTGTCATGCGATGTTTAGATTTACTGGATAATTTGGTGTGGCGTGGAAAAAAGTGATTTGCCCCAATGACTCAAGGGGACATCATCATAGGTCCTATTGCTGATACATTATAGAAATAATATTTTATCATAACTGACTCTCTTCCAATATTTCTCTACGCCTGTCGTGACACATTGGCTAGAGGTGGTCGCATGTGTTTGCAGAAATCAAAAAGTAGATATTACGAATGGGTATGCGACTATTGTCACAAGGTATCGCGGGGAAAATAATTCGCTACTCTGGCGCCACCATGTGGAACATGTATCAGTGCATACTGTGCTATCATGGTTATCCACACTGCTCAGAGTAATAAGTAATGCATTGTCAACCACGTCACGTCTGTTAAATCTGGTGGCCATTGGTTTGGTTATGGAAGCCAGTTTGGATCGCTAACAAGTTCCTAATCTTTTATAGGAAGGTGTGAGCGTCAGTTTGAAATAGTACGACACATTATACTCTTTTTCTGGACTGTGTAATTTTATGACACGATCTCTTGAATGCACGTACATGCCTGAAGTTCTAGCCTTAAAATGTGTGTTTAAATTATGGTGTATGTTAGATATCATATTTGTTTAGTATGAGTCGGTTTTTAACATGTTGGCGCTATGGCCGTGTTTTAATACATACTTGTTTTATCATATATCAACTAAGCCATGTAGAAGCTATCGTTGAAACAACATTTGCCATTCGATAGGCAACAGCCACGGTAGACAGCATCAATGCTGTATAGCCGGCGTGCATACACTAAAGCAAAAAGCGACGATATATTCGGGAAAGACCGAGCTAAGGGCGTGTGTGCTTCAAAGTTAACAACAAAACACAGAAGATATACTTCGACTCGGCATGGTTGACACTTCGTGGAGTCACACACGCGCCGCACCGGATGTAGGTGATCAATTAGGTCTTGTCGCGCGAAGCAAGTCATGCCATTTGCTCGAACTAGCAGCGGTGCGGAAAATCGTCGCGAGCCAGGGGCGTTGCTAACTGCCTCAGTATAGCTGGTCCTGGCCTGGCGACTTGTCGAAGCGTGAGTCTCCCGTTGCGCTTGTTAGCTTTTATAGCTTTTATGTTTATACGTCTTGGGACGGATGTGGACATTCTAGCTTGATGTATCTGTAGATGCGTCTCGCCGCTGACCTGACAAGTATTGACAAAACCATTAGCATTTTAGACATATTGTAAACACCCTTGAGTAACATTTTACCCTGTAAACGATTGTTTAATCAAAGTGGATTGTTATTGGTTCCTTGAAGTTGAACAGGCCAAACTGATTCGGACGACGTATAAATGAAATAGTTTTTGGTGTTGTAAAAGCCATAAAAGGACATGGTTGTGGTAATTAGATTGGGGCATTTTCTAATATGTGAATACCAGGCATGGATTAATTTCAATTGTTAATTGTTTATTTGTTAATTGTATAAACTGAATTCATTTAATAGAATTAAATAACTTTTTAGAAAATCACAATTAATTAAATTTAATTAATTAACTTTAATTGGAGAGGTTAATAAAGTGTAATTGAACAAATCACAACTAACGTTCGATTAACTTTTTTACTTTATATTACATAAAAATGCTATACAGTCGTGATTGCCACTGGCTTGCTGCCAGGAGAAAGAATATGCTTTGATGTGTGAACACAACAGTGTGATTGACAGCCACTCAGCAGTCAATGTCAGTCAGTGAATAAGC
Source organism: Escarpia spicata (assembly GCA_963995525.1). NCBI lineage: Eukaryota > Metazoa > Annelida > Polychaeta > Sabellida > Siboglinidae > Escarpia > Escarpia spicata. The sequence continues at coordinate 13,911,118 of OZ023213.1, forward strand.
TGAACTGTGGCAGCGCTTGGCCTAGTGAATTATGTAAGTGTATTGGCTCCGTTTACGGTTGTGGCTTGCTATCACCTATCCAAGGGGAAGCAATACAGTTGTATCTGAATTAAGGAGTTTCTGTAGACACAAACACAGAAACCATTGTATAATCAAATGAAATCATTTAACTATGTATTTTGTTCAATGTACGTGATTTATGGATATAGGAAAAGGAAATATAATCTAGCAAAAGGCTGCTTTTGCAAGTAAAGGTAATTGCGGAAACGTATTATTTAACGATACTGTATCAAATATATGTCAAACAAAAGAAACTGTTGTTATGGTTGAAAACCATTCATTTATAGAGCATTTACAAATAAGCTGCTATAGTAGGAAATGCTATGGATAATCTCAGTTACACGCTTGAGAAAATGGTACGGATTACATGCGATGAATCATAGCATAGTTTAAAAACAATTTAAAAACACAACTTTCCATATGATATGTTTAATATAATGGCGTCGCCTGACTGTTTGCTTTACTTTATTGATATTCGCATACAGTTAAGACGTATTTTCACTTTCCATGAATATAGTTTAATATGCCAACATATCGGCCGACCAAATGTCCACATTCCTATCAAATGTTTGTCATCGTTACTCCACCTAGCGGATACAATAGACACAAAGCTCGACACCTAGTGTCGAGCTTTGCAGAGTAATTATTTCAACATGTATGTAATTTGGACACATATTGCATTATGGTTCGTGTTTGCTGTTCAATGTTTATTTGCTGTTTTGAAACTGGCTTTATCGAAACGATTTGTATCTATGTGGATCAATGTATCTGAATCTGAACGCATAGTAAACTCAACTTCTAAAATCACAATCACAATACATTATTGTCCATTGGGAGGAAATTTATTTAGCTGCATATTAAAAGAAATAAAACAAATGTACATGAAATATAAAAATGTAAAAAACAGTAATAAAAGTGATATGGGATATATGTTAAAATAAGTTAAAACTGTTAAATATGCTAAATATGTTACACAAGTTAAATCATCTCACAAACCACAAATCATCTCAGGCTCGCACAGTGTCAGACTGGTAGGGAAGATTGGCAGGAGGACAGTTACTCATTCATCAGCCTAATTGACGAGAGAACAAATGAGTTTCGAATGCGATTCAGTTTACAGTGAGGGAGTTGAAAGCGGCGGCCAGAAGGAAGCAGTTTATAGCATGGAAAGAGGAGATGTTCGGGATCTGAGGAGACCTTCCTTGCCTTTGTCTCTGCCTGTAGTCTGTACAGATCCTCTAAATTGGTCTGCTTTTATCCCACCACCTTGCCAGTAACCATGACGGTTCGTGCCATAGTAATGTGATGCACAACACTGTGGCCACCGTACCACAAAAAGGAACCCACATGTAATAGAGCTATAGAAGGTTTGATGAGCTTGCATAAGAAATACAGTTTTTGCTGACACTTTCTATCAATCACAGTATTTTCACGAAATGTGAGGTTGGGATCAACGATGGTGCCGAAGTACTTGTATTCCTCTACTCTCCTCACACACTCTCCGTTGATGAATAGTCCCTTAGATTCCTCATAAAATCTATTATGAGTTCTGCAGTTTTATGAACGTCAGGTCTAGGAAATTATTGCCACACCAAACTGTGAAATCAGCTACAGCACACGCACACACTTGATCAGAGTCTGATTGGTCGACGACAGCTGTGTCAGTCATCGCTGTATTTTATGAAATCGGCGGTCCCCTGGCTTCTACGACAGTCGGTGTAGAATATTAACAGAACAGGGGAGATCACCGAGCCATGGGGGGCACCGGTGAAAGTGAAGAGTGACCTCGAAACAGCATCATTATTGCGCTCTAATTGCTTACGCTCAGTAAGACACTGATTTACCACAATGTGGTGTGTGGGTTCACATGCTTATACACATGTTTTGACAAGTTTAACATACAATTCAAGAAAGCCATGGGTACAATAAACTTTGAATATGCAACAAAGTTCGACAGACACTTGTTGCAATCTAATTGTTTTGAAATATTTGCAAACTATTTACTACATATTATCGTGCCACTGTACCGTTTCACCAAATCGATGCATTATCTAAATGTACTGTATATCTTGAATGACGTTGGTTACACGAATAACGTTGTATTCTTTATTGAATTCGCTGTGATAGTGTTGTTGTTGTGTGTGTATGTAAATACGAACGTGTTCACCCGTCGTGTTGTTTTCATGGGACACAATTTCTTAACGTTGTTTATTCCAAACCAAAGAACAGACACACAATAAATATCGTACGGTTCTGAACAGTTATGAACGCACTGATAGAACGTATGCTGTATCGCTTAAGAAATAAGTGAGACAGTGAATCAGAAGTATTCTTTTGCAGTGTTTCTCGTAGCTTCGTGACAGCACGGTTCAGTTGTATGGCGAAAATAACAGATGAACTTATTCTCTGTGAAAGATGTTTCCTCATATCCTGCCAACTTCCACCATTTTAGCTGAAAGGGATTAAACAAATGATTCATTGTGCACCAGTACCAGAGTGACTCATTACCTGGGTCACAGTGAATGAAATCGTGGTATTGTGAATCAAACATTAGATTAATAATGAATATCGTATATATTTGTTTGAAATAAGATAATTCGCTAACTGTCACAAAAATATGCATGGATTCTAATTATTACAATAGTATGCTTACATTACAATTGTAGCCTGTGCCTATTGGCTGTAGGCAAACACCATGACCGACTGGGTTTGTTGTTGGAACTGGGATGAGTTCCCCTAGTGTACAAGGCGTGCCGTCTCACACGCCGTAATACGCCTCGTTTGTCAACATAATTCTGCTCTTCCAGGCACCGCCGTGCGTGTTCCGAGAACGGGTGTCGAGAACGCGGACGTTTTCGCCCAGGTGCAGCTGTTGTCATCATGGTGTGCAGTGTCTGTTGGTCATCTGCTTCGGCAAGATTTATAAATGTGAGGCATTGTTTGTTTTGATGTCTGCCAGGAGGCGTTATCCAAGCTACAACTGGCAGCATGACATTAGGAGTCGATCGGATGCGCACAGACACCAGTCGTAAACTAGGATTCCATATCTGCGGACACGGAATGCGGATGCGGCATGCGGCAAAACAATGTAAACAATAGTTCCAAACGTACAAAGGCGGATGATGTATGTCGTGCGGATGTGGCTGCGGCAAATTGAATCGCACCGTGTCTCGAAATTATCGAAAGAGGCCATTAGAACAATTGATAACAGACAATGATGTGGAAGTCATATATACGTACTGGAAATGGTGAAGACTTCAACATTTGTAAAGAAACACTTAACCAAGCTACAACTGTAATTATAAATTCAAATAGAAGCTATGAACAAAAATTAGTTTGTAACATAAAACATTACAGCACGAGTTTTTATGCATATGTTCGGAGCAAACAATAAGTTTATGATCAGTTCGGTCCTCTAGAAGATAGTGCGGGAAATATAATTTCAGAGGGATTCTTAATGGCAGAAGACCTGAATGAGTATTTTACTTCGGTGTTTACCAGGGAAGTATTAGTTAACTGCCAGTACCAGAGACTAAGTTCAAGGGGGCGGAATCAGACTAGTACTAGTTAAGGCAGTTAGTTGTAACCCCGTAAATGTTAGCTAAGAAAACAAGGGCTATGAAGGATAAAAAGTCACCCGTAGTGGATGGGATTTCACCCAAATTACTATTGGAAATTGTAAAACACATTAGCGTATCGCTTCCAACATTGTTCATCTTGTCATTAGAAGAGGGAAAGGTTTCTTTAGCACGGAAAGAGGCAAACATTACACCGTTATTTGAAAAAGGTTCGAGAAACAAGTCAGATAACTACAGACCAGTGAGTTTAACATCGGTGATTTACAAATTATCAGAAAGATTAATTAAAGACCACACGGTGGATTTTTCTTGTTAAAGTTAATTTGATAAACCCATCTGAACACTGATTTCTAAAAGCGAGGTGATGGTTAACAAATATTATATGTTTTTTGGAAGATGTCACTAAGTGGGTAGACGTTGGACACCAGTAGATATCATGTGCTTAGATTTTCAGAAACCTTTCGACAAATGCCACATCAAATATTACTGCTTAAGCTAAAGGCCTATTGCCGAGGAAATTGTATAATTAACTGGATAGAAAGATGGCTGACTGACAGAAGATAACGGGTAGTAGTCGCAAATAGAACATAGATATGCTAGATATGGTACACAGGAGAGTGACTAAAATTAAACCAAAACTGAGGGATATTAGTTACGAAATACGCCTAAAAGAATATGGTCTAACAACACTAGAGATAAGAAGATTGAGAGGAGTTCAGACAGAGGTGTTTATACTATTGAATGATTATGAAAATATTGATAGAAATATGTTTTCTCAATTAAGAAAGATAGAAGAACTAGAGGACATGAAGTTACATTTGTAAAGGAGCAATGTAGATTATATATAAGAAATTTCTCATTTTAACAAAGGACTCTAAATGAATGCAACATATTATCTGCTGATTGTGTGGGTGGTAGTAGCAGGAATATGTTTACAAATTAAATTGACACATACCTCAGAAGGGTGGGATACATTATTGATAAAAATGTGGTTGCCTCTCGATAAGCCAAAAGGCTTCCTTGCCCACCTGCCATATAGAGTTAATTATCTGGGTGGCAATCTTGTTAAATCTTGTTAAAGCTACATTTTGTCACTTTTGGTAATGAAATACACAGTTTGCCTTGCTGTTCGCCACCAGCGAGATCTTCTGTTGCAAATAAATTAGTATTCTTTTTGCATCTTCCGATACAGTTGCTGCCTCATGTGGTTTATGCCAGTACTAAACTGGTTCTTTTATATGCAAATATGCATTGTGTAAATACCGGAAGTAATAGCCACAGTCGGTTTAATAATAATAATATCAACACATTATATTGTTTCTATATTCGAATGATACGACTTGTGACGATACATCTCGTAATCTGCTAATGTCAATTTACGGTGACTTACCGTCTTATCTAGCGAAATTCGCCTAACCAAAACAATTTTGTTTTATGTGAATGTCATCCACTATGTCACAAGTAGGTCCCCCAGAAAATAGTATATTTTACTTATTGTTTTTAAAGAACTGGCTGCCATTTTAATGGCCCTCAAATCCCATTAACGCGTATCTTAGTAAGTACGTCATCAAGAAGTATAATTTTTATGTCAGAATACAGGTCTTAGAAGTAGAATTTTTAATTTGTTACATTCAACTAATTATTTATTTAATTAATTAAGTAGTATTCTAAGGAATCAGTGCCCCGACCATCATATTAATAATGGTGTAACTGCAGGTAATAAACATATATGGTAAATGTTGTTCAATAATTTGTTTATTAACATTATACCGAAATTATCAACGGATATAACAGTACCAGGAAGTGCAAATGAGTTATGTTTAGACATATCCAATACGTGATTTTTTACGATGTTGAGGCTATCCTATATAATGTTCAGCAGTCCAGTAAACGTTTCAACTGATGACTATTTAAAACTATAAATAAACGCAATTTGTTTCAGACTCGAGTTAATGAAGAGGAAGTTATCAGAGTTGTAAAAATACGTGAAAGTAAATCATCAACTGATTATGAAGATATAAGTATGAATTTAGTTAAAACAAGTAATTAGTTTTATTGCAAAACCTGTTAATGGTATTTATAAGCTATCCCTCAACACTAGAATTTTCCCGGAATTTTTTTTCAAAAGTTGTCCCACTCTTCAAGTATGGTAATAAAAATGGCTGCACTAACAACATACCTATTTCACTGCTACCAGAACTCTCGAAAATTCTAGAACAAACTATTCAGTTTTTTCTTAGATGGTGTTAGTACAAAGCACAATTTGATAAACCCAAGTCAATTTCATGAAGATATGTCAACATATCATGCATTAGTAGATCTAATTGATGGAATAGGCCAATCATTAGATACAACGATATGCTGTAGGTGTCTTCGTAGATTAAAAAAACATTCGATACAGTTGATCACCAATTATTATGTACCAAATGCAAGCCCGAGCCAGCTTTTCACAACGGGGGGTTCACGTTTTGCCAATTTAGACTCCAGGGGCGCCACAAAGTTTTACAATGCAGAGGGCGCCAAATGTTCATGTGGGGGCTCATAATATGGAAGGTTAGGTTTCTAAATGGAAAGCCATTGAAACTTGTTCGTGTGAGATTGGTGAACGTGTGGTTTCATCTTATGTTTTTTCTGAATCTTTCATCTTTTATACAAACACCACATTAGCACCACCAGCAGGCCCATAGCGACGGCGTTTTGTGGGTGCGTTTTCAGACAAAGTGGTACTCATGGGTGCCATGGAGATGTGTCCTCTTTTGTTGCTAAATAAGCTTGAGTTACACTAAATTTTATGCATAAAAACCAACACGGGGTGATAGCATATTATTAATATAACTGCATTATTTAGTCGAATCCCTTCGTCGTGTGTACAATTATTTTGAATATATCCATATCAATGTAGTAAACGCGGCATCGAGGAGTGTGGGCGTGTCCAAGTTAGTTTTAGAATAAACACTTAGTGTTACAATTTTGTGATATTTACAATCTGGTTTTCAGTAAATTAATAACCATAAATAGAACACTAGTAATGTTACGAAGTGGTTTGAGTAGAATTAGTCTGGCTCAAAATTAAAGGTTTAAACTCGGCAGGAACCCCATTGTATTGTGCTGCCATCACTCGGATGCTTGACGGTAAAATGTTACACTAGGACCATCTTGCGACCAACGATGGTACCAGCGCAAGTGATATAATCGGTTGGCTAACAAATTCTATTTGATAAATTTTAGGACTAGGAACGTCAAATTTGGTATGATTAGAAAGGGTATAACCTAACCGATAATGTGGTATTCTTGTATGTCATTATTAATGATATTTAAAGAAGTTAATAGCGTAGATTAGGAAGGCTGTTTATCGCAGGTGCGAGGAAATATTTTCACACCTCATGTTTGAATGAAATATTTGTTTTACTAAAATAATGTATTAAGGTGTGAACGTTATGATATGTTATATTATCGTTACTGCCGTCATGATTCATGGATTCTGATTACATTAAATTCTGATGATATTAAAGTTATATATTTATATATAAATTAGGTAATTTGAGGATTTTCAGGTGTTGATTATTGTAGGTTTATTATGCAACATTGTTTATTTTTAAACCAACGAGTTGATTAGTGTCTGACGAAGTTTTAGAGATTCCGGAACGCAGTTTATGGGATGGCTTAGTTTGTGTTAAGTTTGCTATTGGCTAGTTAGACTTCCAGCGCTTGGTCGCCATTAGAGTATTTAAGAAAATTACGGCCATTTAGCCTCAGACGACCGTTGTAGCATTGCTGTGGGAGTTCCAGATATAGTCTCCAAGACGTGGGACTTACATGAGACGATCGTTGTAGCACTGCTGTGAGAGTTCAAGATATAGTCTCCAAGACGTGGGACTTACATCAGACGACCGTTGTAGCACTGCTGTGAGAGTTCAAGATATAGTCTCCAAGACGTGGGACTTACATCAGACGACCGTTGTAGCACTGCTGTGAGAGTTCAATATATAGTCTCCAAGACGTGGGACTTACATCGACGTGTTTGTTGCCCCTGTCTTTAAACTGTAACGCTTGACGCCTACCGACCACCATCCAACGCCTACTGTGTATCGTCTCACCGCCATGCACGTTCGCTCATCGCTTGACGCCTACCGACCACCATCCAACGCCTACTGTGTATCGTCTCACCGCCATGCACGTTCGCTCATCGCTTGACGCCTACCGACCACCATCCAACGCCTACTGTGTATTGTCTCACCGCCATGCACGTTCGCTCATCGCTTGACGCCTACCGATCACCATCCAACGCCTACTGTGTATCGTCTCACCGCCATGCACGTTCGCTCATCGCTTGACGCCTACCGACCACCATCCAACGCCTACTGTGTATCGTCTCACCGCCATGCACGTTCGCTTATCGTTTGACGCCTACCGACGCCTACTGTGCATCGTTTCGCCGCCGTATACGTTTCGTTCATCGCGTGACGTCCATCGACGCCCATCGTATACTGTCGCACCGACGTGTACGTTCGCTCGACGCCTATCGACGCCCACTGTGTATCGTTTCGCCGCCATATTCGTTTCGTTCATCGCGTGACGTCTATCGACGCACACCGAATACCGTCATACAGCCGTATACCTTTCGTTCATCAATGTGACGCCTTTCTACGCCTACATTACCGACATACGGTTGTATTTTCATCGTGTGTTCACAGTTGGCGGTTACGCCACACAATTTATATAGGTCGGAAGTGCCGTCACATTTGGTGCCGCCAATTCCATGAGCCAAATTTACGACATACAACAATAATATCATTTTCCTCTTATGGAATTTGAATTAAATTCTAGGTGTCAAACAGTCAAGTACCATAACCTCTACACCTATTTGGCAACTACACGGAACACAAAATGGACGTAGTGATTGAGGATAAAGCACCTTCACACATTCTTGCCTCCTCATCGAAGATAAAACTCCCCTTTCTGGGATCTATACATATGCAACTAGCAATCACAGGATTTCGGCAACTAATTACCTGTTTCTCATCAGAGTGCGCATTTAAGAATTGGTGCTGCTAAAGGGGAGTAGGGTAGAACCTGGAGGGATAGTCCCTTTGGTGATGGGCAGCCGCTCCACTTCTGTGGAGGCTCTAACCACTGGTTCCCACAGTCTATATATTCATGTATGGCTCCTAGGACCTGCTAGTGTACGGCAATGGCCACACACCGGGCAATGGTCTCGGCTGACCAGCAAAACTATATGAGTAAGGCTTGTAGGCTAATGCCTATTGAGTCGAGGGACGTCTGCCCTCAGTACACAAAGACTGTTTCGGAGGAGTAGGCGGCCAGCCGATTGGCTACACCCCCGGCTACAAATGCGAAACAGCAACAGCCTTTCACCAGGCTGCAAGGTACCTACCAAGGCGCACGTGGAAGGACCGGTGACCCGCTGTCCTGCGGTGCAAGACTTTTTAGTCAAGGAATAATGGAGTTAACCATACACAAACCAGCGGAAAGCAGTGGGCAACTACCGCTGTATTAGCCCAAGAAAACTTGATGAGAATACAGACAGTAAGAGAGGTCCTAGTGGTGAGCCCCCCAGGCTGGATAGGACGACACATACTGGGGAAGAGCTTGGAGATGTTGGAAGTAACGCCAGAGCTGATGACGGTAATATGCCCGACTGTGCGGGAGGTAAAACCAGCAACAAAAACTAAAAGGGAAAATCCGTGTGGCAACATGAGTCATGGAACACTACAAATGGTATCATCGGAAGCAGAAAGATATGGGGTAGATATATTAGGGATTGCGGAACACAGGTTGGCCGGACAAGGACATTTTCGCCCGGATTCAGGAGGAAAGTTTATATACTCAGGAGCAACTAAGTCAGGGATGAGTGGTGTTGCGTTCTATCTGTCAAAGAAAACTGAAAATGCACTATTAGGATACAATCCGGTCAATGACAGAATTATTACCATACGAATACGAGCAAAACCCACGAATATAACATGTATTAAAATGTATGCACCAACGAGCACTGCAGACGACGATGTAATAGAAATGTGTTATGATACACTGCAACGAACAGTTGACGAGGTAAACAGGAGAGACATGGTAGTACTGATGGGTGATTTCAATGCAAAAGTTGGCAGTTGTCAAAACGAAGAAGAAAATGGAAATATCGGGAAATATGGACTAGGCGAGAGAAATGGGAGAAGAGATAGACTTGTTGAGTTTATCATAGATAATGAACTTTCTTCAAACAATATCAAAGAAGACTGTACACTTGGACAACACCAGATGGTCGGAACAGAAATCAAATCGACTTTATACTGATACCAAAACGATGGAAGACGACTGTGTTTAATGCAAAGACATTACCGGGAGCCGATTGTGGCTCTGACCATGAATTGTTAAGCGCCAAGATTGCGATAAAATTAAGAAAGATGAAGAGAGGGAAAGAGATAGTGAGGTATGACGTCAGTGATATCAAAGAAGGATACCAAGTAGAGGTTATGAATCGTTTCGGAGTATTACAGACAGTGGCTGACGAGAAGGAACCAGAAGAGTTGGCAGTAGAAATTAGGAACATCATTATGGAATCAGCTGACAAACACTTCATTAAAAAGAGGAGACAAAAACAACCATGGATAAGCAAAGACACACTGCAGAGGATTGACGAAAGGAAAGAGTTAAAGAAGAACAAAGAAATGAGTGAGAATTATCATGAGAAATACAGAGAGAAGTGCAAGATTATTAAACGAATGTGTAAGGAAGACAAGAAGAAATATCTGTATGAGAAGGAACGATAGTCGCAGTATGTTCGAGGAAATCAAGTCTATGACACAGTCGTTCAAACCTAGACTTGGCGTTATTAAAGATGAAACGGGAATGACTCTGACAGAAAGCGATGACATACTTGAAAGACGGAAGCAATATTGTGAAAGCATGTTTAAGAAATAAGAAACAGAAGAGGTAGACATGGATGAAGGCAGAGAGAGGACAGAACCAGAAGATGAACTTGAGCCTTTGCGTTCAGAGGTGGAGTGGGCAATAAAAAGTCTAAAAGACGGAAACTCACCTGGCACTGATAACATCACTGCAGAGCCAATAAGAGCAAGTGGAGAAGCAGGCGTGGATATCTATCACACATTATGCAAGAAAATATGGAGAAGTGGAACATGGCCCATGGACTGGAAACGAGCCATCCTTATACCAATATCGAAAAAAGGTGACATACAAGAATTCTCAAACCACAGGACTATATCCCTCATCAGCCATGCGAGCAAAATTATGCTAAAAATCATAATGAAGAGAATCACAACAAAATTAGAATGTGAAGTCAACAGAACACAAGCTGGTTTCCGGACTGGAAGAGGAACAAGAGATCACATTTTCAACCCGAAGATGTTAATTCAGAAATGCAGAGAATTCAACCATGACCTTAGGATCGGTTTCATAGATTATTCAAAAGCTTTTGATAATGTTAGTCATCAACAACTCTGGAAAACCTTGATACACATGGGATTTGACCAGAAAAATCACATCACTTATCCAAAATTTATATGTTGGGCAGCAGTCTGCAGTGAGAATAGAGTGTGGTACCACATATTGGTTCCCAGTCGGCAAGAGAGTGAGACAGGGGTGCATTTTGTCCCCCCTATTCAGTCTATACACAGAGAATATCATGAGAGAAGTCGAGACTGACACGAGAAGCAAGTTTTTTAATGGACTGAAAGTGAATGGACATGAGATATATGAATTGAGATATGCCGATGACACAGGGTTAGTATCCGATACAAAAGAGAGATTGGATAAACTGATGACTACTGTTAAAGAGCACAGCGAGATGAAAGGATTGAAACTAAACGTAAAGAAGACTAAGATTATGGATGTGTAGGGATGTCGAGAACCATCAGAAGTCACAGTAGATGGCGAGGAAATAGAACGAGTGGAAAGTTTTGAATATCTGGGGTCACTGATAGAAGCGGATGGAGATGGGACGAAAGAGATCAAGCGGAGGTTGGCAATGGCTAGTAAAAAATTGACAGAGATGAAGAAGCTCTGGAAAGCAACGAACAAATATATGAAACCACGAATTATCCGAGTCTGCATATTTCCAACGGCTACATATGGATGCGAAACCTGGACTCAAACGTTTAAATGCATTTGAAAACAAATGTTATAGAAAGATATTACGAGTTTCGTTGACTGAACGCAGAACTAACGAATCCATCGCAGATGAGCTTGGTGTTATACCCGGGACTTTATTGAACTTTGTAAAGAAACAGAAACTACGTTATTTCGGCCATGTGAAACGGCATCAGTCTCTAGAGAGACTAATAATAGAAGGAAAAGTGGAAGGCAGAAGAAGCAGAGGAAGACCTAGGAGACAATGGGGGAAGGACATAGAGGAATGGATGGGAGCCGACGTCTGGCGAGTGGGGAGACTGGCAAACAAAAGAGCTGTCTATAGACAATCCATCAAGGCTGCAACGTCCGGAAATGGATAAGCAAACCCAAGAGCTGCTAAACTTTATTTATATTGTTTGAATACAATTATTCATCCAAATAAGTGTTCCAGCGCAGTAAGTGAAAACTAGGATTTGTATCAAGCCAGTTGAATTTGTCTACGGGTTTGCTGCTTGTAATAAATACACTAGCTACACATCTTAAGTTGTTGGTTGTTGAGAATGACCTCTTTGACTGTCGATATGTACCGTAATCATCATATTAAAAATACAAACGTTGCACCCGTCATTTATTTTTTTTACATAGTTCTGATGAGAAACCAGGAATTATTTGTATATGGCTTAAATAATTGTTTCTGCGCTCATAATTGTTAAATCATCGTCGGCCAACCGTATTTTGTCTTCACATGTCACCTCTGAGTGACTATAATTAGAAGTAATTTACCTTTGGTATAAAATTGGATTTTACATAGAGTTTACAGAATACACTAGGACAGTGTAAAGTCCTGCTGGTTGGATGCAATGGTCTTTTGATATACATGTTTCAAGCGATTGCCCTTTTTACACTTGGCATTGTGGACAGACCTCTTAGCCCGGCTTCCCATTCATTAACCGAGGATCACGTAACATATATGGATTCATTATCCCTTTAATATATGTACAAATCAGGCTGCTTTGGCATTCCAAGTAATGTCCAGCAGCCACTAGAAGTGTGTCATACTGTTGAGAGAAGTATACTGTACGTTATACATCACGTGGTGTGCCCCAAAGCTCAATGCCTCAACCATTTATACTGTAAGTTGGTGATTATGCGCAACATGTCTATGCATGTAAAATATATCCTCTTTGTAGATGACACAAGCATTTTTATGCAGATAGCAATATAACAAGACTGAGTGATACAATGTGTAACGTACTGGAAAAAGTGACTACTCGGTTTGCAGTAAATACGTTAATATTAGACATACCCAACAACAATTATGTTATTTAGAAATCTTATGTGTAGTAGGGGTGTCGTTATAAATATAAGGAATATTGATGTCGAAAGAGTAAGAGTTGTATTATTCTTGGGAGTGTATGTTGATTACTTCCTTAATTGGAGTAGTCATATTAATGGTATTTTCATACTGCTAAAAAAGAGTTATCCGCAGATTGTATGGTGCCAAGCGTCTGGATCACTGGAATTCACTTTTACAACATTTCCAGATATTATTGAACTGAAAACGTTATTATTTATGTACGAAGCTTAGGCCCTATTACTGTTGCTTGCCATCAAACATTCAGCTTTCATTTGCTAGGCAGGAAACGACATACTTGTTGAAAGCTAGTTGTGACTTAGAATGGGTATTAGTTCATTTCACGATGAGATTGATGAATCTCTGTGGCTACGGATTGCGATTGTGGAAGGGTGACATAAAACATTAACAATATAATTGCATTTAAATGTAAATACAAAAATACAAACTTGTGTAAACAGATAAAATTGCGTTTATGTCTTTGCTAGGGAATAACTTAATGTCAATACTCCAGGCACGGCTGGCAGCAAAGTTAGGAGACAACCCTGGACGATCCGACACCACACGATCACGTGAGAGGACCTTTGCATCGCCATTCTCACTCGTAGCAGATGTGGATTTCTTCCTTACTTTTTAATTCTTCTTCTTCAGTTCTGTTGTATAGTGCGCTATCATATTGATATACGCTTTGCGTTACACACTCCACATCTTCACTTTGACGGTGAGTTTATTTCTAGGTTCTAATTTATATAGTTTCAACCTCACAGTGTTTAGACGCCGAGATGCTTGATTGGCCCGGCTACCTAGTAGCAGTGCCTTTGGCGATTAACACCTCACATTTAATGTTTGTGTGAATGTCGTGTTTATTTATGCATTGTATTGTGTGTCGAATCTTAAACAATAATCGGTTCTTTGCGTCAATACAATTGCATTTATGCCATGACATTTGACCATAGGCAATAAATATGGCCCGTTTACAACTTGCACTCTGTTTCTGTTACTGTATACATCAAACAAGCTGTGGCCATTGTGACTGTACCAGCAGTATACTAATTAACAATAGTAATAGCCCGACAGAATATATAAAATTATTGCGGAAATGTAACTGTTAACGTACTGAATTCTTCTATATAATATGTGATGACCTATGTATCTTGCATAGCAATAAATACATTGAAAATGTACATACTATGTATTGATTCTAGTGTATAAAAAAGGACAAAAGTACACGTGTCGGAAACCTAATACATTTACCTTAATATATATATGTGTGTATATGGATATGAATTATGTAGATATACAGTACATTGTTGTCTTGTACTGTATCAATTATTATGTTGCCAATGTTTGACTAAACGAATCATTTAATAAATAATTATTATAATGCCCAATTTACTAGTCAATCACAAGACAGTCACAATTATATTGTACGTCACAACAGGAACTTTAATGATTCATCAAATATAAACTTATACAGGAAGCAGTGTATTTGTTCAGCGAAGGAACACAACAACGACAGGGACAGTGCCTGTGAAGCGAGGTGAAGGACGTATGTCGGCGAATCAATATGATGGTCTTGTGATCATGGCCCAATTATCGATTCTGAAATTAGTATGAAAAAGCAGCAATTAACGTAGTGCTGGAAAGTAGCCTTTGCGCGTGGTCGTTTATATATATATATCTATATATATAGATACATATATATCTATTATATATGTATATATATATATATATATATATATATATATAAACGACCATACATACATACATACAACAAAATACATACATACATGCATTCATACATACATACGTACATACGTACATACGTACATACGTACATACGTACATACGTACATACGTACATACGTACATACATACATACATACATACAAAAATACATACATACATAAATACATACATACATATACAAACGCACACGCACAGCCACAAAAACTACCACCATCAACACACACAAACACACACATACATAATACATGTATAAATATATATATATAATTATATAATATATATATATATATTATATAGGTACATATATACATATGTACATATGTATATATATATATATATATATATATATATATATATTATATATGTACATATAATATATGTATAATATGTGTGCGTGTGTCTGCGTGTGTGTGTGTGTGTTTGTGTGTGTGTGTGTGTGTGTGTGTGTGTGTGTGTGTGTGTGTGTGTGTGTGTGTGTGTGTGTGTGTGTGTGTGTGTGTGTGTGTGTGTTGTTGGTCTTTGTGGCTGTGCGTGTGCGTATGCGTATGAATGTATGCATTTGTGTATGTATGTATGTATTTGTGTATGTATTTATGTGTGAATGTGTGTATGTATGTATGTATGTATGTATGAATGTACAGTGTATATGCATGTATGCATGTATGTATATACTCACCATGTCTCTCTCTTCCGTGCCGAGGAGCTCTTCTAGTTGCACTTTCCACAGACCGTTCTGGTTCTCACACAGACGTGTCTTCTGCAGCAGAAGTAGGGGCGGCGACGGGGACAACGCCGATTGACAACCGCGAATCCGCCCTCGCACTTCACGTAACCGCCGCACCCTCCGTTTCCGCACACAGACGGCTGGTAGCCATCGCCCCTCTCGCAGAATACCTCGTAGCACACTGGCAACAAAAAAATTGCCTTGTATAAATCCACAATATCAACAATATTTCTGCACCTTCACGTTCCAGAAACATATATATGTAATAAGATTAAACGAGCAGCAAAAAGTGCTTATTATACAGAAATGCTAGAATAACGTAAGCACAATATAAAAGAAACATGGGATGTATTACGACAAGCAATACATAAACAAAAAGAATTCGCCAAACTACCTGAAACCTTCATCATAAACGGACAAGAGAATTCAAATTTAAAACAAATTACAGAAGAATTTAATATTTTTTTCGTTGGAATAGGTAAATCGATAAGCAACTCAGTAGCTCTCCCAGTTAAGCAATTTGAAACATTGAAACTTTCCCGTAAATTTGTTCATGCAACCAACGCAGACAACAGAAATAGAAATAATTGTACGAAAACTTAAAACAAAAAGCACTGAAGGTTTCGACGATCTATCCACTAAACTACTACAAGCGACCATACATGAAGTAGCCACTCCGCTTGAGCATATACTAAACCAATCCTTTGTCACGGGAATTGTTCCTGAAAACTTAAAAACTGCAAAAGTCATTCCCGTCTTCAAATCATGTAACAATAAACTGTTCAACCATTATAGACCTATAAGTATTCTACCCACGATTTCTAAAATAATGGAAAAAATCGTATGCAATAGATTAATAATGTTCTTAGAAAAATATAACATTTTGTATAAACATCAATATGGGTTTCGTGCAAAGCATTCTACTATTCAACCAATACTACACCTGCTGAAAGATATTGCAGAGGCAAACGATAAAATAACAAAAGACCTCACATTGGCTGTGTTTCTGGACCTTTCAAAGGCATTCGACACAATAAACCATGATATTTTACTATACAAACTAAACTTTTATGGAATTCGGGGAATAAGCAATAAATGGTTTGCAAGTTATTTATCAAATCGAAAACAATATACTGAGATACACAAATGTCAATCATCTCCAAAAAACATAATAAGTGGAGTGCCCCAAGGATCCATACTTGGACCAATCTTATTTTTAATTTATATCAATGATATAACTAACTCTACGTCTCTGAATCTATTATCTTTTGCAGATGACACAACTGTATACCAATCAGGTCCTCATATTGATACTTTAATTGACAGCGTAAACCAAGAATTAATACATTTGTACGATTGGCTTTGTGCCAATAAATTGTCATTAAATATAAAAAAGACAAACTTTTGCATATTTAGTCCACCGAATAGCAAATACCAGGTAAATAACTGTATTCAGATAAACAGTGAAATAATTAATCATGTTGGAAAGGATGACAAAGAAGAATCGGTGAAGTTCTTAGGAATACATATTGATAAACATTTAACATGGAAAAAACATATCAACATAATCAGTTCTAAATTATCTAGAGCAATTTTTGCAATTAATAGAATGAAACATTTTTTGCCACGCAGTGATTTAAAAACTCTATATTATACCTTGATTCAAAGTCACTTAACTTACGGTGTACAAGCATGGGGCAATGGAAATACCATAAGAAAGATAGAAATATTACAAAAACGCGCTATACGAATAATTAACAAAAAAAGATATAGAAGCCACACCGATCCTATCTTTAAATCTGAAAAAATACTTAAAATCACTGATATTCACAGGATGCATGTCTCACTATTTATGTATGATTATCACCATAATACACTGCCTAAATCCTTCAAACACTATATACCAAAAAAGAATCTAGCCACTAACACCAGAATTACTAGACAACGTAACCTCTTATATAGAGAGAAGCCCAGAACACATTTTTCATCTAAATTACCTAAACACCATTTTATAAAACTATGGAATAATCTCGATTATAAGTTACAAAACGTCAAATCCAGACAACAAATTAAATTTGTATTATCCAATCAATATCTAGACAACTATCTTAGCCACGTGCACTGCCTAAATCCCAGATGTGCGGAGTGCAATTAAATATTTGTTTACTTTATATATTAATGTTTGGATCCGCACAAATTTCTTATAATTGTTTTGTAACAGTAATTTCCTACAATAATTCGTTTCTCTCTCCATCGCATCCCCAGTCCGTTGTCAGTCCGTTGTCATACAAAAGATATCATATACTCGTGATAATCATCATATACGTATGCGTAAATATAATTCGAAATATATGTTTATGGGGTCACAGGAAGATGGCATATTACATGCCATGTGACCACCATGCAACACAACTTTATTTTTAAACGGTTGTTTTGTGTATGTATACTGCTATGTTGTTGTTGTTGCAAAATAAATTGATTTGATATGGGTTTTTTCTCTCAAAACGTGAACATTATCATGTCGTCAGTTATGTGTCAACATAACTAAGTCGTCAACAGTATGTGAAGATTTCCATGTCATCACCAATAGGTGGACATTGTCATGCTCACGTGAAGTGTATATTATAACTGTGTTTCAGTGTTTCAGTACATCTATTTCAACGACAAACTTAAATACAAACATCGGTTACACAGTATCACGCGTATGATTATTATTTCCCTAAGCTAGGCACAGAGTAATGCCAGGTATAGAGCGATCGACTCACGGCATTTGCGTTTCCATGCGTTGAAGACCTCATTGGGGTGACAAGTCCTTTCGGACAAGACTCCGTTCTCACAGTGGTAGTAGAAGGGACGGGGGTTATCTAAAGACGGGTAGTCTCCGTCAGGCTTGCCATAGCAAGAGTCCTGGCATTGTCCTGCAAATGGCAGATGTATGCACACGTTAAAGATGTGTTGCCGTTGCATAAAAAATCTTTAAGGACACGTGCAAAACAAGATGAAGTGTTGACGTTATGTAAAAACTGTACGTGTCAAGACATTGTGACCATAAATACATCGGCTCTTATCCACTTACTTCTACATAATCATGTCGGGTAAACAATGGCTAGTATATGAAAACAGTAATAAAATCGGTTAACCGTCACAAAAAAGGTTTGTCGCTGTAAAAGAAAACCATATCGAAGTTTATTACTCATGGATTAGATTCAAAATATGTATTCCTGTGCGCATCCAGTATAGCATTATAACTATTGTAACATGTTACGTCCTACCAGAGCTGTCACCTGTTATTGTATGCAATAGCAGAACAATGTTGTGTTCGTGTTTAATACTCACCACATCTGCCCTTGATGAGACATCGGTTGTTTCCAGAGCAGTACTTGTATGTAATTATGTACCTACGACAAACGTAGTAACGTTGACAAGGGCCGCAGAATGATGGATATGGTCCATCTGATTTTCCTTTGCAAGTGTCATCGCATCCTGTGAGATGCAAAACAAAACATGTAATGTATTGTTATCAATGCATGGTGTGTTGTTTAATTGTAATTCATTTTAATTCTTTTTACAAAAGGGCATTGGGTGTTTTGAATTGTAATTACGTTAATTGCAAGCAAAGCTGTATCAATGGTATCTTCTAGTAGTGTGTGTGATTGACACTACTATATCTTGACATTTAAGTGTTGATTATTATCTCTAAGTATACGTTATATCAATGTATAGAAGTTCATATGATTACATGTCGGTACCGACCTGTTAGCCCCGTGTAACATGAACATTAGTAAGAAGCCGGATTATGTGGCAGGTAACCTGATCAAAATGGTCCATGCAGACTACCGAAGAGACCAGAATCGGAGAAACACCAAGGCGGCAATTAAAGGAGGAGACTACTGCTGATATGAGAAGTGTGCGAAAAGAGGAATTTTATAATTGCGGGAATAAACGAAATGTGAATAGAGGGTTGCTGATATGGAGCAGTGGAGAGCAACAACAGATAGAGAAGTACACCAATATTATATATAAGCCTAACCCATGTACACAAGAACCACGGCGAAGAGCAAGATGTCTTACCTTGCACAGCGACGCCGATGGCAACCACCATCAGGGCAACGAGAATCTTCGACATGGTTGCAGAAAGTCTTAAACAGATTAAAGACATACTTTGTGCGCAAACATCATATGAGGTATACCTTATTATATTGTTCGTGTAAATCAAGAATGAGATATGTTCTATGTAATCAGTGCAATATGTGGAATTAGTATGATATGGAAATAGTATTTACATTTTTTAAAGAATTTGTTTAATTATATAAGTATTTTTACTTCAAAGTATATATTTTCGAACTTTTCTTTTATGCCCGTTATATTGGTATATTATTAGATTTCGATAATAATCCTTTGTTATAGTCTGTCGCAGACATTATGAGGAGCAAAACGATGTATTATATCAATGTGAATATATTTACTTTTGGAGGAAATGCACATAGACGTTAAAATTAAGAAATATTTGCATGTCTGGACATCAGAACATTTTCCGTTGTTACCAGACAAATGCATATGTTTCATCTACCCGAATACACTGTTTAGCGCACTTACCCTACTAGAGACGACGAATGACCTTCTCTTGAACAGCTGGTGATAGTTGCTGCGTCTCATCGCCTTATATTCTTCTTTCAAGACATCAGTCAATTCTGGTCGAATTCATCCTACATCTGCACTGCCAAGGGTGTCAGTGATTAGTTGCTAACCCCACAAATTTGACTCATTTGGGTGTGTAACGTGAATGCGTAGCACGACTGAGCTCTGACGACTGCTGGCTTCGAGCGCACAACATGCACGCTAACACGCAATATATTAACTATAAAAACGCATGCATTTATCAAACAGTTTCGCAAACTTCGATACGCAGTTTTCGCAGTAATATATATATATATATAATGTATATATATTTCAAATGCTTCAGATGATATTTTGTTTTCAATTAGAGGTCTATACATTTCCGAATACTATAACAGTGCACCTTTATATATTACATACCAAATACCTACGCCTAGTGAACGTTGAACAAGTATTTGTGTTTATGGTATTACAGTTAGATAACTGTCATTCCGGTCTTGTTCCAGACGTGCGTATTTACTTGGACGGAATGTGATCTTCTTGGACTAAGACAATTACGAAGTATTAAGTACACACAAAAAAGATGCAATTAAGAGCATCAGCGACTGGGCATGGAACAAATAGTTGAAGAAGTGTAGGAAGCTTCCATTGTGCCACCGTGCGTGTATGAGTTAAGGACTCCTACATAGATGAGGATAAACTACAGGAACCATAGGCCAACAACGGATATGGAGACAGGTAGAAGACGGAAGACAGCATGACGAGTTTAAATGATGGCTGTATTGAGAATAACAAAAACATCACGAAAGACAAGTTATTTGAAGAAGGAGATTAGCATGATCGAAATATATTGCGATCGACAAACAGTGTTAAAGTATATATTGAAAGAGCAGGGTAGTATTGAGAGAGAGATATATTGAAATGTATCTACTAAAGAGCATAAACATACAACCGCGGTAGAAATTGAAAAAAGACCACGACATATGGATATGCTTCGCCGAGAGGTTGGAACAACCGAATGCGTGATGCACCAACCCACGCGAAATCAACGAACATAAAAAGAAGCAGTTATACATTGAGCAGACATTAGCACAGTAGGAGAGCGTCTGCCCTTTCAAGCAAGACGTCGGAGGTGCCACTTAACAACGATTTTTATTTTTTTATTTGAACTTTGCATGTTTCTGTAAAGCTAATATGTGATTCACCTTTGTGTAATAGCAAACAGGTAGAATGTCACATTTTATGCTATAGTAGGGTGATTAGGTTATATTATAAATGCACCATTTATTCTGCATTGCAGCAATTCTGCGGATAATTAGCCGAGAAGCGACAAGTTTGGATGGGGTAAAGGGTATCATCTACCCAGGTATACGATCTTCTACACGAAATTGTGCATTATTTGAATACATTTGTTTTACATTCATACGTATGTTGTTATGCGTTACACACATTTGCAATTGTATTATTTGCTTGAGAATCATCTGGCCTTTTAACATTTGAATACCACTGTGTATTTTATTGCGTCTGCTATCTAAGCTGTCATTACCGTAAATGTTAACTCAGCTCCTCCTCTACTGCGTATCCAATGTTAGCCCGATCAATCAAAACACCGACCTTTTATAAATATTTGTCATGTTCCCCGCAACTGTGCAGCTCGAGCCTGGTTATAATTTTCTTTTGGCGCAGTGTACTCCTCCTGCGTCCATAAGGTGCGTGATCAACCTCATAGTGCGTGACATATTAACGACAATGCCAGATCTACTCGTCTACTTCAAGAAAACATCGCGTGTCACGAATCAACTCAAACATTGCTGTGTGTCAACGTAACATCGTGCATAAACATTATTTCAGGTGGGCGGTGATTTGAATAAATATACGTGGGATTATTCACGAATTACATAACTTTAATCTTTAAACTTTAAACATAACTGCAATAAGAGTAATCGTATAACACATCGAATACACGGTTTTAATATATGTATAGGCTTTCCACCATGACCAGTAGAGCAAAATGATCTATAGAAATCTCATAAAAGTATATGAAATCAGATTTCTGTATTTTATTTACTCATAGATGAATATACCACACAAATAAGGATTCTTTCGCGGAGTGAGAGTTGTTCCCGATTATTCGACTTAAGACATTTCGTCAAATGACTACCTCTGTTTTGCCTTACTTACACTTAAATACAATGCAAACCGTAATGGTTGTTGAGCACAACCACAGCAGTGTTCGAATAATGTAGTGTTACGATAGTGACACGGTTGGTAATTGTCGTAGCATTAAACAGCTACATGTTCAGAAGAACGTAATTGACATTTTTGCACTTTATCATTAACTACTCTTTACGTGTTGTTCGAGCAAGACAACTCGAAAACAAGCACGCTTGCTGTTAACAAATTGCCGATGACGCCACTGGTGTCGATCAACTGACGTTATGCGGAGTGACGCTATCAACAAAGTTGAGATGACAGCTGGGCTGATACCTCACTAGCTCGCACTCCCACGTTTACTTCGAGTCGCCCACAGTTGATTTATGTGAATAAAAGGGTATATAAGTTTACATGTAGCCAGTGCAATTCACCAACTGTTCAAGTGAAGGTCATCGTAGTCTCCAGCAGGTACGCATATATATAGTTATATTTCGTAACAGTAGAGAATTTCAAAACAGGAAACCAGGCACACATATGTGTGTTCCATGTATATGTGATTCTGCAACGATTATTTTGTTTAATATTTTTTGTTGGAAACATATTAATCAAACTATAATTAATTATACCAGGATTGCCTTCCACATGCCCAAGCATGTTTTGGATGCATTTTAAGTAATTTATACAGTAGAACCTCGCCGTACGGTCACCTCGGTAATACAGCCACCTCACCATTAAGGTCACCCTGGAACAGACGCAAATTCGCAATACAGGTCACTTTTTCTCAATACCGGGGTGACCTTATTAGGAAGGTTCAACTGTACAGGAGTTTAGAGAGTTTTGTATCGAATACTTAAGGCTGCTAGACCATTGATGCGCACTGTTCTCTTTGACATACGTGTTGTTCAGTAGCTGCATTGATGCTGTTTACAAATATACAAAGCACTATAAAAATATAAAAGATACTATACTAATATAAATATATGAATTACAATCTAACTTATATCAATATGGACATTTTTCATTTCAGGCAGCATCTTTACTGTCATGATGTCGAAGCTTCTCGCAGCCCTGGTGGTGCTCAGCGTCACCTACGCCGTGCGAGGTAAAGCAGCAATGTTTCAACTATGTATGAATTAGTTTCGTCACTTTAATTCCGCATATTGCACAATGTTGAAATGTATATATGCACGTGTGTCCGTATACAGGATGGTTGGCGTGACCTATACAGTGTTTCGAAATTGTATAGTACATACAAAACTGTTTATCTTAAGGTAGTGACAACCAGACGATCCACCACGAACGATTATAGCAGAAAATAAGTTGTAAACTACAGAAAAGTCTTCATGATGCATATAATAATCAGGTAACGTTTATTTGTTCAGAAATATTCCTGCGTAGTGCTGCGTTAGTTAATTCTAGTTTTTCAAAGTAAATCGCCTCGAAAATGAATGTGTTAGTGGCGGAGTAGTATTATAAAACATGGCAGCAATTTATGCGTATGTTCGAAGCAAATATAAATTTCAGTATAAGGTCGGTCCTCTAGAAGATAGTGCTGGAAATAAAACAGCAGAAGTATTCTTAATGGCAGAAGACCTGAATGAGTATTTTACTTCGGTGTTTACCAGGGATGATATTAGTTCACTGCCAGTACCAAAGGCTAAGTTCTAGGGGGCAGAATCAGACAATTTAGGACACTTAATTTTAAAACGGAAATGGTAGCTACGAACATAAGGGCTATGGAGGATAATAAATCACCTGGAGTAGATGGGATTCCGCCCAAATTACTACTGGAAATTGTAGAACGAATTAGCATACCGATTGCATCAGTTTTCAATTTGTCATTAGAAGAAGGAGTGTTTCCTTTAGAATGAAAAGAAGCAAACATGATACCTTTATTTTAAAAATATTCGAGAAACACGTCAGCCAACAATAGTCCAGTGAGTTTAAACATTAGTTATTTGCAAATTAATTGAAAGACTAATTAAAGACCACGTGGTGGATTTTTTTTTAAACATAACTTGATAAACCCATTTCGACATGGGTTTCTAAAAGCGTGTTCATGCTTAAGAAATATGTTATGTTTTTGGAAGATATCACTAGGTGGTTAGACGAGGGATCTCCAGTAGATATCATCTACTTGGATTTGTAAAAAGCTTTCGACAAATGCCACAGCAAAGTTTACTGCTTAAACTAAAAGCCCGTGGTATAGGAAATGGTATAATTTACTGGATAGAAAAATGGCTGATTGATAGAAAACAACGGGTGGTAGTTGATGGGGGACTTCAAACTGAAATCAGCTTTGAGTGGGGTACCACAGGGATCGGTACTGGGACCTATATTATTCTTAATATATATATATATATACAGGGCCCCTGTATAATCAACGATTTGGACGATGTGTTAAAATTTGCGGATGATACAAACGTTTTTAGAAGGATTAGAAGTGATGAAGATAGACAGCATTTACAAGATGATCTTGACAGGTTGATCAAATGGTCTGGCAAGTGGCAAATTTGGTGACATGTAAATGCCTCCACACAGGACATGGGAACGAAGATGTACAATGTACAATGGGCGGTATTGTACTAAGTACTACTATAAAAGAAAATGACTTAGGGTTAACCAGTTGTGCTGATATGAAAGTTTCAGAGCAGTGCGGAATTGCAGCTTTAAAGGGAAATCAAATTATTGGATTAGTTAGGCGAAATATAGCGTATAAGGAAAACATTACTAATGAGATAGCGGTACAAAACAATAGTTAGGCCTCATTTAAAATATTGTATACACGCATGGAGGCCATATTGCAAGAATGACATTGATATGCTAGAGAGAGTACAGAGGAGAGCGACTAAAATTATACCAAAACTGAGGGATCTTAGTTATGAAATACGCCTAAGAAAATGTAGTTTAACAACACTAGAGACCAGGATATTGAGATGAGATCAGATAGAAGTGTCTAAAATATTGAGTGGTTATGAAAATATTGATAGACATATTTTTTTTCAGTTAAGAAAGATAGAACGACTAGAGGACATGGCGTTACATTAGTAAAGGAGCAGTGTAAATTATATATACGAAAGTTCTAATTTTCACAAAGGACTGTAAATGAATGGAACAGTTCATCTGTTGATTGTGTGTGTGCTAGTAGCGTGAATTTGTTTTTAAAATAAAATCGACACATACCTCAGAAGGGCGGGATACACGTAAATAAAATGGTTGGACTCGCGATAATCCAACGGGCTTCCTTGTCCACCTGCCATCTATAGAGTTAATCATATGGGTGGCATTCTTGTTAAATCTTGTCTTGTTAAATCTTGTCATAGCTGCCCCATGGCATCAATCAAACTATACCTTTGCAATTGTTGGAGTTGGCGATTGTGTTCGCTATCGTCCCTGTCGGTGTTATGCAGGTATGAACAATTGCGTCACGGCGTGTGTAATATGAACAGCACGGATGTAGTGCAAAGCTCGTATTGCAGGTGTTTTGTTATAATATACTATCCAAAATATATTTGAACAGCTTGCTCGGATTCGTGCGTCGGCAGACGAAATGGCGCTTGCTACCCCTCTTTCTGCGGTCCATGCAACTACTACTACAAGTGTGTCCGGGAGATCGCTGTCTACAAATGGTGCCGTAAGGCCAACTATTGCATCATCAACGGACGTTGTCGTGAGTACCACGAATTGACATTACTAAACCACCAAATCACGTAGCTATAACATAGTACTCTGTTAGCATTCCGTTGAAGTGATGTTTTACTTTTTCTTCGTTAGTTTCGCCTGTAGCTTAGCTGTCCAAACAATTGCGTTTGATACTTATATGAACAAAGCTCAATTGAAATGTCTACACTTGCTATTGAACAAATAGTTCCTCTTAATGTATTATTCCAACCTACAGCGAAATACATGATGGTGAAATACAACTTAAAACCGTCATGTTATTATTCGGTTGCAGCGATGTTTTAGAGTATTTTGATATTGACGGTTGTATTTCATGGAATGTGTTGTTAAGTGGCGGAACTGATATCGTCCTGTTTCGTGACTGTAGGACGTTGCGGTGACAGTTGCGAGCTCAGACCGGACGGTGTGTATCCTTCGGTGAACAGACCTCGCCCCTACTACTACCAGTGTGAGGGCGGTCAGCTCTACTACCGCGAGTGTCAGCCCTTCCAGATTTTCAACGCATGGACCAGGAAATGCCGTGAGTGACATATTTGTGCACATCAGTGTGTTATATACGTGCATTACCCTCTTTACTAAATAAGATGAGGTATATGTCTATTTAATCGTGATTCATTTTAAATCGCATTTATGACTCTCCATACGAACGGAAGGCATACTTATTTCTTTGTTTTTGTTTTTATTCAAATCCAATACCATCGCAACCACAACCACCGCCGCCATCATCACCAACACAACAACATTATGTTTGCTACTGCGGCAAATTGAACTAATTTACTGTGTTGTCAAACAGTATTAGGCGTACAATCATGTTAACATCTGTAATACTTCAGAATGCTTCGAGGGCGCTTGCCTGCACGGAGATGGGTGGAGAGCGTCCTTCTGCCGAGGCAAGGGTTGGCGTGTGCTCTGCAGCGGTGGCTTCGCAAGGCGATACTGGCAATGCCCACGACCCCGTCCCTACGTGTGCTGCGTCACCTACCAGTGCGTGTCCAGCTGTAGCGCGTACTATGGACGTGGTCGTTGTTGCCGCAATTAGAGGCCTGACGATAGAATTAGAGCGCAAGAGAGAGATTCACAGGTGAATAAACATCGATCTCTACATGCTAGGGTGTAATATCATAGTGTTTGTGTGTGTGTGGGGGGGTTGGGGGTTGGAGATGGTTGTGTGTATGTGTGTATATACTGTATAGATTCGCAACATTTTGATATACATACGTACACACATACGTGCATACATGCGTACACGCGTGCACACACGCACACACGCACACACGCACACACGCACACACGCACACACGCACACACGCACACACGCACACACGCACACACGCACACACGCACACACGCACACACGCACACACGCACACACGCATACACACATACACACATACATTCATACATACATACTTGCATAGATACACGTAAACCCATGCACATAGGCACTCATGTACATACACGTGCGCATAGAAACACAACCGATACTTCACACCAGGGAAATACAAAAACGTGTACGTACTTGCAACAACATACAATCACGAGAGTCCATATGCAAACATGCACGCACGCATAGACGTACATACTATACACATACAAACACATTATCGAAACCGTACGACGTACATTGCATACGTCACCTTCGATGATGCAGATTCGATAACTGGACGTTCAGCAAAGACACCCACGCTGAGAAAAGATGACGCCACTCCTTCACATTTGGATCCGTCTCATTCTGTCGCCTTCGACAGAACAAAGAACATCAACTGACGCATGCAACTGAACTATCACACCTACAGCCAAATATATGTGTATGTTTTTATGTATGCTTTGTATTCAATAAAGTTCCTGCTGTGTAATAACATGAAATGTCGTCGTCCTGGTTGCCTTTACAGTTTGCTAAAAAACTGAAAGGGCAACAGTTTAATTATAGATTTCCGTTTAATTGCATATCTGCTTAACGCACGTAGACTAACACATGTCGTATAGTATCTTGTAGGCATAAAGGCTTAGCTGTGTTTCTTTCCACCGATATTCGTGATCACAATTATTATGAAACGTTATTCGTGTATACCTAATAAAAACACTTTTAAAATGTGAATCGCCGTAAATGCACACACATCTTATCGCGAATATCTGCGCATTAAATTTCTTATTTGCGGTTACCTGTTTTGTTATCATTGAATTATGTACATGAACACAATACACAAATAAGTGGTCTATGGTATCTATTGTTTTATGTCGTTTTAGTGGTTTCCTCACATTTTCGCTGCCGTACATGCATAATGTCTGCGTATCTGACAATTAAAGTGACCTTCTATGTTTGTTAGATACATTATTTGTTAATGCATGCAAGCAGTATTCCATCCTAGTAACAACATACGCCATTCAAATATATTCATTGCTCGTAAGTACATTTGACACATGCGAAGTTTCCCAGGTGTTGTCGAAAGTGGCAACAAACCCTTTCAAAGTGGCTAGTTGTTGTATCATAGAAGGACCTTGTTACAGTAGATAATGTGCGAATGACGATGGTAATACTACTCGTAGAGATTACTGTTATTAATTAGATGAACCTCCCTGTATATCAGCGATTTTTAGCCAATTGGTCGCTATCTAAAATGTTTGAGAATTGTGGTAGCAATGAAACAGGTATGTAGGAACACCTCTGAAACTACGCGCGATTGAGAACACTAGGCAGTGTGGACAATTACTGAAGACATTTCTGTTCTCAAACTAATATAATCATACCTCATTTAATCTTTGTATTATTCATATCTCACAATCACATTTTAGTATCTAATCAACTTATTTAATGTATTTAGGCTTTTATTTATTTATTTGTTATCCAGTACGTTCAGCTGTTCAGCACTTTTGCTAATCGTTTACTTTATCATTGCGTTTACATATAATTTTACTATACATAGGTTAATCTATATATATATATATATATATATATATATATATATATATATACTAGGATTTTGCTTCCTAATTTTGTCTTATTTATTTCTCTTAAATGCGTTTTTATGTTTCTTAGATGATTGCCGATTTGTAAACACCCGTGAACGGGTCATTTGTCCCGGATTTGATGGTCTGTAAATAATATTTATTATTATTATTATGTAGTTAGTGAAGGCATAGTTATCCCCATAACAGAACTGGTCTCATAGTGGCATAAACCGTACTAGAACCCAACTGTATTAGAAGACGCGAAAACGAATACTATTTTATTTATTTTACAGAAGCCACTATATAAAATGAAAAATACGATTTTTTAAATATTTGAAACCACATATGGTGGCAGCACCATCTCTCGTCTTCGCTTCAACTCTCCATAATATAGGTGTGTAATATATATATATATATATCGTAACCATTGTTCTGTAGTTGCTTTAATTGTCATGAATTGTTTTGTGCTACATTAAGTTGTGGGGTACGCAATACACTATTCACACGGTCATTAGTATGGCTTCTGCTATTACACATACAAAGCTTCATATTCTTCACACGGAATTTGAACAACAAAGAAGAAGCGCAGGTAACAGTAAAAATAACTGTCGTTGCGGCAGACGGTGACATAAAATACGATATGGCGTTGTAGATGAACATAATGTCATATTTATTGTTATAGTCACGCAACTGCTCCACACGACCATGTCTCAGACTACTGCGTGTGTTTGAATGTTAAATGGTTAAAGTAACAAACTGCTAAAGATGATTCGTGATTAGACGTGCACACGTTAGTGCGCTACATTCACGCAATGATGCTATGGCGCACACACGCACTTACGAGTGCACCTAAGCAAATACACACGCACATAAACGCACAAGCGCACTCACGCATACGAGTACACGTGCGAACGCACACAGCCATATACGAACACGCGCACACGCACACACACTCACGCACGCGCACACACACGCACGTACGCACGCAGAAATACGTCCGCCCGGATAGATGATAACATCATATCATGGGTGATAAAATAAAAAAATGCGTTTTATGTAATCATATTATCATTGAAACGAAATGAGGACGACGCCCAACAGTTCCAACGTTTCCCTTCGTCGCATCATTGTTCTGTTCCTGTGACAACAGTGGAGAACACCTCCGAGGCTTCTATATCGTGAACCTTCATCATATAATTCAATTATTATACTTGGGTGTGTCCTATTGACGACTAATAATATCTCGCACAATAGCCGACTGGCAGTGAGTATAGTATTAGTGGGATCGAAGCATAAGCACGTTACGCCCCAATGGAAAACACATTAAAACAGCACGGTTGTGGCGTCTTCTTACGCATCAGCAGCATAGCTTATGTGGAATAACAAACATGTACCAGCCTACAAATGAAAGTAATGCATTTACCTAGTCTATTCATGCGAGGAAAACGCACACTTGACAAATGTACGATTAATGCATGACAAACAGTGCTCATGCTACAGCAGATTACCTTGGTTATAGACAGTTCAGTATTAATTAAATTGTTGATCACAGACAAGGACAAACCTAACCTACTGTCATTACAACATAATTTATATTATTTTTTGTTTTCGTAGTTGCAGTTATGTATACATTGCGTTGGATAATACATTACTCGCACTTAAAAAATCACCACACAATTTTTTTCTGAACGCAATTAAGATCTGATTTACAGTTTGAGACACTCGATAAACTGTTCAACGTGCGGAAGGATATTCCAAATGCACGTTCAATTGAACACAAGCTTTATTTGCATGCGGGGTTGGATATCACAAAAACACACATCGCGTGACACCTTGTTTTTAGAATCACTACTGGGAACTTATTTTATGTGTCTTCCTTTACGCGGAGAATGATCGTTTACCGTCAGTAGCGATAAATGTGACATGAGCGGGTTTTGATATAAAGCCATCGACATCAGTTAATGAGAACGATGTCACGCACAAGGAAAAATACCCTTGTTGGTGCTACCGAAAATATTGTTACGCTACACGAAATGTAACATACTTCTCACAGCAACACTATATACATGTATGTGTGTGTGTGTGTGTGTGTATATATATATATATATATATATATATATATATATATATATGCATATCACCCAGACTTGTGATAACACAATGGGATGCTGGAGCAAGATAACTCTGATTCCGTTAGCTGGGTACACTCGTCTTATTACCCGTGGCAGGTAATTGGTCGAAAGGAAGAAAACGCTCCTATTTCAAAACATGGGCAAATCACGCCCACTTGTCAAGGATGACAGTGGTCTGGAGGAAGGAAATCCACCATACTACTCATCAAGTTCATGAATGTGCTGATCCACTATCAGGCACTGCCGTAGACCCGTGTCGTGTCTGGTGAGTTGCTCTGGCGAAATACAAATGTTTACGTCACAATCGGACATTGTCTGATGTCTGCTGGGGATCAAATATGCACTATTGTCATCCGACACGGAACATCTGACAGCCAATGAAATTGCACATCGTATTGATACACCCCACCTCGGTTCTTTTCCAAAATGAAAATTAAGCAAAATGTTGTTTTACATATCCTACATGAATAATTTTAAGGAATGATGCATTTTTGTATGAAACTGTTGATACACTTTAGCGCTGACATATTTTTGTATTACAAATATATTAACAGCATTTTCTGCACGCAGTTCTTTCGACAGCGCCATGTGGAAAGCACCGTGGTCTTCCCTTCTGTCCAACTATGGCTGTATTTACCATATCGGCCTGTTCTTTCGAATTCTTCTTCGCTGCCATTGTAATATTAGTGCTGTTTGTACTAACAACGCAGTAGTATCTTCTTTGTAAACAAACTCAAATATGGCATGTTCGGTAACAGTGACCTTCACTGGAAACTCGCACTTCCGTCAGACATTGTCTGAACAGGTGGCAGCAGCAGGCCACCAGACACATGTCCCTGCGATTGTCATTTAAACGCTATAAAAATAACGACGCATCTGTTGGGGAAAGTGGTATATAAAAAGGGGTATTCGCCTGCATAAAATTTATAATTATAATTGGTCTTACGATTAATAATAACTCGACTGAGGGATGCCTTTTATAAGCTATGCAGAATAAGACCCGGGACGGTCACTGTGGAACTTCAAAAGGGAGTCACGTGGTAGCGCCTAAGAGGCAGCAAGCCAAATTTAACTCACTGTGACTAATCATGTTTTCAAAGGATTATACGAGTAACGACGAGCTGCTGATTCATACCATCACTACACAATCATGAAGCTTCAGTGTTTGTTGCGATGTAGTTTTTATATATCTACAAAGTGTATTTTATGTATAATTTTAAGTAGCTTGATATCTAGTGCGCGTTTGGACAGATGTCAGCCATCCGTGACGCCAATACATTTCGTGAACCAAAAGTATACGTAGGTCCGACAAAGCAAATTACCTAATTTGGTTGTTTGCAATTACTGAGGCTCTTTGTTTCGTGATGTGTCTACCGAATACCATTCGGGCTTTGCGAACAGCCTTTACGGATGTCACTCCGCGATTACAGGTTACACTACATGCATTGATCAGACTCTTGGGACTATCCGTAACGCGTCCAAATTTACTTGGCAAACGAGGTGGCCTTTGCAACGTGTGATTCAATCACGCATTACGCACCGCTTCGATGTTATTCCGCGGGCTGTAAATGCTGCCAGTGCAAATATATATCAGCTGATTAATCCGCGTATTATTAAACATCGTGAAAGTGACATTCCCCTGACAATATATTGTCTTAACGCTCGTTCAGTCAAGAACAAAGCTCTGTCGGTGGCACATTTTGTTACTTAACGGGACAGCGATGTATACGTCTTAACTGAGACATGGTTAGGACCCGACAATGATAATCACGTTATAATCGAACTCGTACCATCTGATTACACAATACAACACATCTCTCGACTCAGTGAGAAGCGCGGTGGAGGTGTGGCGGTACTCTATAAATTCGGATTGACCATTTAGACTGTGGAATCTACACGGAATGTCATGTTTTCACATTTCGAACGTATGGATCCACCTTGATAACATTAATTAAGATCAGAAACAACTGTTCAAATTAACGATACGTATGGTGGGTAACACAGGACACGTAATCTTACCAATTCATGAATCGGCCGAACAGTTAGTGACTATTTTGGTTGACTTTTGTATGGACAAAGTAGCTACTATCCGACGTAACATCGAGATCGTCTACACAGGTTACTTCGACGAAACAGCATTGGACGATGACGTCATGTTTGACGGAATCTCGCATCAAAGGTTTCTGCCAGCCACCCACGATTATGTGAAGCGAATAATCACAAATTCGTCCAATACGTCATGTGATTTAGACCCGATTCCTACGTGGTTTTTGAGGCAGTGTCTGAATCATTTTGTGCCATTTATTACAGCCGTTTTCAACAAATCGTTGGCAATGTCAGTATAATTACCCGTATGTTTTGAAACGTGCAGCTGTGAGACTATTGCTTAAAAGGTTCGGCCTCGATAAAGACGTTCTGAATAATTATCGGCCTGTGTCAGACCTACCATACGTGTCGAAACTTCTCGAGAAAGTGGTTGAACAATGTTTGAAGGATCACCTGGAAGCAACAATCTACATGGTATTCACCAATCGGCGTACCGAAATAAGTACTCAACCTAGACAGCTCTAATGAAAGTGCAGAATGACATTGCAGAAGCTCTTGATCAAAAGCATGTAGTTGTCTTGGTCATGCTAAATCTGTCCAGTGTGTTTGACATCATCGACCATGGTGTAATGCTAAAACGTTTCAAACACTCATTTGATGTGACTGCAGAAGCCCTGGATTGGACGCGATCCTACATTAGCGGCAAAACACAATATAATTGCCCCGCAACTACGTTTAACGGCGGCGTGCCACAAGGATCTGTGTTGAGACCGAAACTGCACTGCATGTATACTAAACCAGTTGGAGATGTAGGGTATACACATTATGTTCGTTGCCATTGTTATGCAGACGACACACACATATATTTATCCATCAAACCTACGAGAACTGGGTCAGTGAAAGGTCAGCCATTGAAGCATGTGTGGCGGATGTTGACGGGTGGATGAATAGGCACATGTTAACACTTAAACAAAAAACGAACTCATTGTGTTTTTGTCCAAATACTGAATTCGTCAGGCGAACGACATGTCCATCATGATCGGAGGCAGACTACTACACGCTGTGCAATCCGTGAGAAATCTTGGAGTTATTATGGACGGACAGCGGCTTTACAATGGAGAAACAGGTGAATAGGATCTCCAAGTCCTGTTTCTGCGAAATATTGGTAAAGTCAGGCGATACATCACAAATGACGCCTGTAAGATTCTAGTCCAGACACTGGTAACATCTCGCTTTGACAATGGAAACGCGCTGCTGGAAGGTTTGCCTCAGGTACTACTTTAAAGATTGCAGCGTATACAGAACTGCGCTGCTTGCCCAATCACAACGACACGCAAGAGCGAACACATGACGCCTCGGTTACGTGAACTACTTTGGCTTCCAGTGAAATACCGGCTCCGCTTTAAGGAGAACACCTGTACGTATAAAGTGCTCAATGGATTGGCACCGGCATATATAAGTGACATTGTGCAGAAGCATCAACCGACTCGTACCTTAAGAACAACGGAAAAGTCACTTCTTGTCGTACCTGTGCTACGGACTGTAACTTACGGTGAACGTTTTTTCAGCCGACACGCGACTATACTGTGGAACGACTTGCCTGAGAACATTGAACAACTGAACACTCTCAGCTCTGTCAAGAGACACTTAAAACACATCTCTTTAAACTGGCGTACGACTGACGTGATCGAGCCATGCCCTCGTTTTAATGACATTGCTACATACTACTGATTTATTCGTAATGTTTTATTCATGTGCATATCATCAGTATTTAATATGTTTAAATCAGCTCTTTTGCACTATATATATTTTAAATAATCTATATTTTAAAGTTTTATTTAATTTATGCAGCTTTATGTAAAGCACCCGAGAGCATTTTATCTCACGTGGATTCGAGCGATATATAAATTCCGATATTATTATTATGGAAGCTGTTGTGGAGAAATAGTGAGGTAGATAAGTTAATGCATTTATATCGGTCTGACAATTCTAATACGATATGACACGATAAAGGAGAGTTGTGCCAGTTATGCTATAATGTCTAAGGAGGCTTTGTAAAATAATGCTATCGTCAGTTGCATCGAACTCAGCTGAAAGCAGGAAACCTTTCTATTATCCAGTTGAACATTACGTCATTGTGCATTTAAAACCGTCTCAACTGAATGAAAATGCTTATATGCAGATTACCACCTTACAAGCAAGCAATATTGAAGCTACTTTTGTAATATGCCGTTCAATATACAGCAAACAACGTAAGCAGCATCATAGGAAACGAGCCGGCATGCATAATCCAAGGAAACAAGTGAGAAAATAGCGGACAAGACCGAGCTACTGCATGTATAGGTATCACAAAACCAAACATATACTTCGACACGGCATGCATGACAATTCTTGGCGTCACAGCAAGCGTCGCATCGGTTGTAGGTGATCAGTGAGGTTTTGTCATACAAAGTGCATCGTCCAATTTGGTCATACTTTGCAGTGCTGCGCAAAATGGTCGCGAACCACGGGTTGCAGCATCGTTGTCCTTGGCAAAACGACTTGTCGAAACGTGAATCTATCGCTGGACTTGATAGCGTATCATTGTTTGACGTTTTATATTTATGCGTTCTGGGCGAGTTCATGGGCGTTTAGTTTAACGTGCCTATGACAATATGGTTCTACATATCGTCCCTGAATGGAGAAATAATCTGGTGTATCTTAGAACATTTTAGAAACATAGCAAACACCCTCGAACAAAATGTTACTATATAATTGAGTGTATAACTAAAGTGCGATATACTTTTATTTCACGTTATGTAAACTTGGATCTTTCTCGAGTAATGTAAAATATTAAATCGGAAGCAGGTCTAAGACAGGTAAAACAAAAGTACTGCATCATTGGCTCCGGGTAGCATCAACAAGTGAACACCATTTAATAAACATTGGTGGATATTTGCGTACGAATAGTCGTCACGCATTAATTGCAGCGTGGCTGGATGCTTCCCAGAGAAGTCGAGACGGTGTTCGATTAAACAGCAGTCCCGAGGAATGGATACAGCACTATATAAGAAATTACCTTTTTATATAAATGTAGTACCTAACTGTGAATAGTGTACCGGTCTCCCTTACTGATTACATGCGATTACTTGAAATGCACTACAATTTTCGATCACATCGACATCACTTTATTTTGGCGATTTATGTATATAACTAAGATGCATTTAAATGTCAAGGAATTTGACAGTTTCACGAATATAAAGAAACATGCATATATATTTTAACAGACAAAATATACATCCAGTTACTCCATCTAGCGGGAACCATAGGGACAATGCTCGACTCGTGGTTCCGAGTAGTCTGTCTGAAATGTTGACACATCTTGCAATATAACTCTTGTTTGGTTTTCAGTACTTACTTTCTTTTTGGTCACACAACTGTGAACAATACTGACACTAAACACACTATATTAAGTTTGCATCAACGTTGATAAGTTCCAGAACGGCAAATAATGCATTGACAGTAGCGTGTACTATGTCTCTCTTACAAAATACAATCATAAATGGGTCATTCTGCTAATTCG
Organism: Escarpia spicata; assembly: GCA_963995525.1. Lineage (NCBI taxonomy): Eukaryota > Metazoa > Annelida > Polychaeta > Sabellida > Siboglinidae > Escarpia > Escarpia spicata. The sequence goes on from OZ023213.1 coordinate 13,947,833, forward strand.
GTACACTTTTGAACTACACATTGTTTTTGTATCAGCAGCTTCCATTTTCTTCAGTTCCATCTATCATGCTTGGGAAACCAGACATGGGAATATGCAAGCTTACCCATGAATCGACATACAGTGGAACAAAGTTTTAAACATCAATTTTATAATATGTTGTCAACTGTGCTACAGGCATTCCCATACACAGTACATTAATGCACCTTAATCACTGACGAAGTATGCTGTGGTAGGCGATTTGTACATGCTTACCTCATTTAATCACAATAAATAATTAATTTAAATTAATTGAATAATCACGTAGCTTGTTTTTTTAATTGCACTTCCCCTTGTTCGTGCCACTTTTTGTGTGACGGCATATATTGTGTGCTACCGATTAGCTATCTCACGTGTTCATGAAAATAAACACAATATATATTAATCCGAAACATCAACCTTGTTACCCACAATTCAACCCAGTTACTGCTTGTAACAGGGTGCGAGGCAGTACTAGCTATCATCATTGTAGGTTCGCATTGATAGTGTCACCCATTCACATTTTGTGCTACGTTCACCTGACCTTAAATAATAATGATTAGAAATGTCATATGTCTAGTGTGTTATTGTTATATTGTGGTGACAATGTTGACGTGCACATCTTATATAGGTGTGGAAAAATATCAAAACTATTGTTTGTGCTTGAAGTTGATTAATGAATTCTAGCCTTACAGCCAAGTCATTCGGGGATATTATGCTGTCATCTGATGATTAATATCTTCTTCTTCAGTTCAGCATATCTCTGCGAGACGTAGCTGCCCAGATGATCCCACGATACGCTGCTCTGTCTGCCGTTTGTCTCCCTGCTCTCACGATGTCGTCTTCCAACCAGTCGTTGATGTCCTGCTCCCATCTTCTCCTTGGTCTTCCTCTTCCTCTCTTTCCCTCCACTTTGCCTTCTAGGACTATTTTCTCTAAGGAATTATGTCTTTTAATGTGGTCAAAATAACTCAGGTTTAGTAATTTTATTCTATTCACTAGTTGACAGTTCTTAATGTCTATGTTTTTAAAGGATCTCTGCATTTGTTGTTCTTGTTATCCATGGCACTCTTAAGACTTTTCTGTAGCATTTCATCTCAAACGCTTGTATTCTTCTCATGTCTTCTTTGTTCAGGGTCCAAGTTTCGCTCCCGTATAGAGCTGTTGGGAAAACGCAGGTTTTTAAAATTCTTATCTTTGTTGGTATGTTTTGTCCTTTCCATACATTTTTTAGATTATTTAGTTTCTGCGTTGCTATGGCTATTCTTCTTCTGATCTCTAATATCTTGCCGTCTCCTTGTAGTCTTCCTCCAAGGTATGATTAATATACTTTCGTATATAAATACTACTTGTTGTTCTCTCTTTCAGCAGCTAATCTGCGCGTGTAACATGCAATGTAGGGACACAAAGGAATTGCTCACACGTACATGTTACTAGTTGAAGCAATTTACTAAAGGCCGGAGATCATTAAACAAATATTCACTACAAAGTGTGCTAACGGCAAGTCTGATATACATGTAGTTGACCCTGGGGACTTGATCATGCTGATCCCTGCCTATAGCAACAGTTCACGTCCTTCATGAAGAGTAAACGGAAGGCTCTAATGTGTTACCGAATAACAAAGGTAACATATTTTTATATCAATATATATGTTACTGTTCGTTTTTAATACACACATTCATAGCTAATACAAAAGAACACGAGCAGGACCCAACTTATACCAATTTGGTGACATGAGCCAAGTAGGGGACCTGAAGCAAGCTTTGTGAAGGAAGAGTGCACATTATACATCACAACTCTTCAAAGCATGTATCTATGACAATGATATATTAATGGAACAACAACCGTACGGAGTGTAGCCTAAGTGCGACTAGTATACATATTGAAATGGGCAAATTTATCAGAAGGACTGTACAAGATAATTGGACTTCTGATAAGCTAATGGCGTCATTGTCCACTTGTTACCGGGGAACTTTGCTTTGCTTGACAAACACGCTAAAGGTTGAATCTGGAGAGCTCTTGTGACGGAGAGAGACGGTGTCGCCGCCTCGTGTGGTATCAAATACTCTTTTGCACAGTTATCACCTGTATATAATGGCTCCTTCTGGTGCACATGAAATATTATATTTCAGAATGTTCACAGACGGTTATTACCGAAATCCAACAATTTAACAATATGAAGCATGTACAAAAGAAGTTCAAAAATAAATTCATTTAAGTAAAAATTAATCTATAATGTCAATATTTAAGAAAACAAAATTTAAAGGATATTTCCATATTACATTAGTTTCATAAACTGTACTGATTAAATAGAACATAACACATTCCTGTTTTATCGCCGAAATATAATAAGGTCACCCTAAGAAGCCTATGACAAGGTTAGTGCACATAATTATTTAACATGATTTTAATATTTGTTTCAGACTTTCTGCAACCATGTCGACAATTCTCATAGTCCTGGTAATGGTGGCCATCGGTAAGACGTCTTTTTGTTCCTCATGGTTGATACTCTATAAGAATTAGGTTTAGGTCCTATATTGGTGTACTGTGCTATCTTTTTGTCGCCCTCTCCTGTTTTGCGGAGCGCAGCGGTGCAGTGTTAGAGCTTCGAACTCTCAATCGAGAGAACCCGGGTTCGAATCCTGTGCTGTCGTGTCGAACCTTGCTCAAGTTCGTTCACACTATGTTGTTCCAGTTCACTCAGATATATGAATGAGTACCTGGCAATGGATAGTATCAGATATGTGTGTTTGAATAATCTTCGCATATTAATTGTAGCGTGACTTGATGCTTCTCAGAAAAATCGAGATGGCATTCGATTGAACAAGTTTGCTATGGAATAAAATGTAAAGCACTTTGACCAGTCCTAATGATTGAATACTGCGCTATATATGAAATTACCGTTATCTTTAGTGATGCGTATCCGCCTTTCATATGATTCAGTCATTCTAAAACCCTCCACACAAATACGTCTCATATACTTTTCTCTGCGGGTTTGATGTTTCTCCGCTTCTGCTCTCTGTCTAATGTCTTGTTTGCAAACATAATACGGCTTCTTGGTAATGTTACCCAGTACTACTAGGACATAGCAATCACACTGTAAACAATATCGATATGATTCTTTCACGTCTGCCAGGATGCATTGATTCTTGCAACGGTAGATCAGATGGACCATACCCTTCGTACTGCGGCCCTTGTCAACGTTACTACGTGTGTCGTAGGCACGTAATTAAATACAAGTACTGCTCTGAGAACAACCAGTGTCTCATCAAGGATAGATGCGGTGAGTGTAAAACGCATATATGTGTAACATTGTTCTACTATTACGTATAATAGTAGCTTCCCGGTCTGGTAAAATATAACATATTTCAATATTAATTGGATTCACACTGGATTACGTATCATAAATCCATTCGAAGAATAACCAGCATTTATCTAGATTTTTTTGTTACAACATCGTACAACGCCGTGGTGCAGTGGCTAAAGCGTTGGACTCTCGACCGAGAGACCCAGTATATTTTGGACACAGCGCATCTTTCCCAGGATGTTTAGCTAGACAAAATGAAGTGTAAAGAAGTTGAACATTATGATGTCCTCAAACATCTGCCCTGCACACCCTTG
>OZ023213.1:13956468-13961468 GCA_963995525.1 Escarpia spicata
TAGGACAAGGTTTGTTTGGTTTCGTTTTTTACTACGCAACCGTCTCCTACAATGGCAGCTACATGACATTTAGGCACGAATTAAGTGTATTATTACGTCTCATTATTTACGCCTTTTGTGGTATATCTTTGAAACATATAACAGCATATACAGCCGAGTAACTTAAAATAGTTTAGCAGTTTAAATTAGATAAAACGTTAGATACAATAAACTATATAAACTGTTGCATTTTGTCATATATTTTATCAGTCTAGAAAGCAGGTGGATTACCACTGTTCAATTAGTTGTTTTATTCCGTCACCGACAAGGTCAATTCTCGGGCGATTTACTTTGATATAATATTTAATTCAATATTACCCAATAATAGTTGTGAATATAGAAATCTCTTGGATATGTTATGAATCAAGCAATGATAACTGCCATTGTGGTTTATAAAAAAATGCCTGTTACAATATTTAGTAGTGGATCATTTGGTTGGCATTGCCTTAAAATAAATGTTTTCGTATGTATTATAACATTTCGAAACAATTTAGAGATCATATAAGAAACTCCCATGTGAACACGCTTGCGTTTGTAAACTGTAAAATGATTCACGGTGTGGAATTACGTTGATGAATTTGAAACTTTGCGGCTTTACCTGTTGCCGTGCAGGCGACGCTAAACACCACCAGAACTGTGAGAAGCTTCAACATTATGACAGTAATGACGCAGTCTGAAATTAAAAACAATTCACATTGGTTAACTTAGGTATCACTATATGCGCTTCAGTCACATAACAATAATCCGCCGAAATACAGTTAAGGAATAACAAAATTTTCCAACGCGTATATAATTCACAACTTACAAAATCTAACAAACCTAGAGCATTTGGAAGGTTACCTTATTAACACGAATCATAGTATGACCACTAAGTGTCACATAAAAAGTAGAGTAAGTCACAATAATATCAACATAATTATATAGGCATATAATAGACAGTTGTAAGTCTGATATCCTGCTTTTAATCTTACTGCCGCATAGCGATATGTACATACCCTGCTTGATGACCTTCACTGGAACAGTTGGTGAATTGCACCAGCTGCATGTCCTGTTATATACCCATCTATTCACACAAATCAACTGGGGTGAATCCAATGAAACAAGGGGTGCAAGGAAGACATATATCAGCCCACCTGCTATCGCAACTTTTTGATAGCATCGCTCCGCCTAACTTCAGTTGCATGACACCAGTGACGTCATTGTCAATTTATTACCAGGCTTGTTTACGAGTTGTCCTGTTTGACCATCCCGTAAAGAACAGTTGCTGAAAAAGAAGGGTTAATTTGTGAAGCTTATGTATATGTTAAAACTGGTGCCTTGAAGGCTTTGTATATTCGATGGTACCTACATTATTTTGCAACATATTTAACGTAAATATTAATAATAAGAATACAGCTCCTAGCTGAGTTGCACATCAATACAAATCGGATGGTTAACCTCCGTATCAATAATATAAAGCAGCAACAGTAAGGCATCATTTAATGACGTTGACCACGTCGTGTATTAAATCATGTTTTTCTCTGGGCCATCACCCTTTACAAGCTGACATCCACATTTATACGGCTTACGAGAAAACCCAGTCCGCCGTCTTTCCAAACGTTGCCAGCAGACGGATGAATACTACTGAGAGCTAAGTTCCTATTTCTTCAATACATTATACATTCCCGTTTTTTACACCAAAATACTATATGGTGAATTAAAGTCACATAATTGTTTTCTGCCATATTACTAACAAACAGCTCGCTGTTATTATCATACTTAAGACAAGAACATGTTATTATACTTAAATAGTATGCAACTCTTATCATCGGCCCCATATGGTTCGCGCCTTACTCGAAAAAATCCACGTTCGTGCTAATGAAATGATATTCACTTTGCCGCCCACTTGATTTAGCTCTAGTACACTCTGTCACGTAAAAGTAAACAAGGACACGCACATCGCAGTTAGAGTAGTTTGATGGCACGCAATGGACCCTTGAAGAGGAGGCATTGATTCGGTGAAGTTGTTAATACATCACTTATACAAGTCTTTTTATGTGAACCAGGTGCTCGCAGTGTATACGACGGGGGTGTCGCGCAATATGGATAACTTATAAAGCATAACGGCATGACTTGTAGCTTTGACATTCATTCCAGTACTATCATTCGGGTCTTGCATTGAATGTCACGCCACTATGTTATTTAGCTCAGTCTGATGTTTATAGTGCAGTTGTGGGGATATAACAAATAGTATTTAAGCTGTAGGCGTTTTGCTTGCTACAATTAATCATACGAACGAGTATACATTTCGTACGCAATAGAAGAGAAGCGGTGATGACATTTAGGATAATGTTCGTCTTGGTGGAAGACGCAATACAATAATGCATTACGTTATACCGGTAAAAAGCGTAATAATAATCAATCGATTAGTACAAATTCAAATATGGCATGTTAAAATTAAAACAAAGGAAATATACAAATGCACAATCTGGTGTGCGTAATCATAAATATGGTTGTCTTTACTATGTGCATTTTTGTTGTATCTGAGGTAATAATACACAGACTTGCTGCACCTATTACAGGCTATGCGATCAGTGAAGATTTTTAATAGCTTGAAGCGTTTTACAGTAGTCTAACTTTACAGATAATGTTTTTAATGTACATAGTCCCTATTTAACGCGTACATTGCTTCTTTATTGAAACTACTACACCAACACAACTTTCAACACCATCTGTACATCACGGACCACTTAGAAGCTCTAGCGCGCATGGAGGCCTGCATACAGGAAGTGAAAACATGGCTATGTGACAATGGCCTCACCATGAATGAGAATAACTCAGAAGCCAATGATGTCTGTTCAACAAGACTGTGTCCTAATACGTTAAACCGCCTTAACATATGTGACTAGTTCGTTGACACCTCCGTTATCCGATTTCTGTGATTTGTTATTGACTCTGATCTGTTGTTGGCCTCTCAAGTATGGAACGCATGTCACAGCGCCTATTATAATCTGCCTCGAACAGCGAAGAACGGGATTCTCTTGCCACCAGTGTCTGTAAAATTTGATCCATTGACTAAAGTGTCTTGATTATGGTAATGCGATGGTAATTGAAATAACCGATCGTCTCGTGCATCGTCTGGAAATAGTAAAGCGGTCAGCGGCTCGCATTGTCCTGCATATTTGGCGGTGTGGTCGGCAGTCCATGACAACGGTACTGCGGCAACTACACTCACTTTCTGTTAAGAGGCGGACTGAGTACAATATACTGGTCCTTGTGCACAGGGCATTCTACAATGGTACGCCAGAGAACCTTGCGGCACTACTTCACCAGTACGCACCATGCCGTTCTCTTCGCTCTGCAAGCGGGTTACTATTGGAAATTTCAAGGGTTAACATACAACACTCTGTGGAATAAACTGCCTATGGGCATTCGTAGCAACGGCAACGTCCCTCAATTTAAGATACAATTAAATTCATTGTTTCTCTGCACTTATTATATGTTTTCACTTCTGATGCTTTGGATTTTCAACTATGTTATTACATTTTATTGGTCTTATTTATTATTATTGTAATGTTGACAGTATTCGCCTTTTTCTACTTCACATATATAATTATATTGCTACGAACGTAGTTTATATGTAAAGTTTACTTAATATATATATATATATTATACATAATTAATTATAATTTATATATGTGGACATATTACACAGCTTCTTAATATTTTACAACGTAATAATATTATTATTTTCTCATTTACAACTACCACGTTTTACCTCAAGTAATTTGAAGCTACTTAGAATGCACTACATTTGCTCACACCCGAGAATGGGGCAGTAGCCCCGGAATTGACGTTGTTGAAATATGTTTATTATATTATCATTTGCCACCTGTCTAAATTGGCCTAACATCTGAAATTGTTATAATCTCTTAAGCATCCAACTGCGGCGTTGCTTGTACCTCCATCAGCATATATTACATTTTCGGACACACATAAACTTCAATTGAACACTCTGAATATGAACGTGGGATTATGAATTTATGCAATGCGATCAGGTGAAAGTAATTCAGCTGTCGATGCTACCACTATGGCGAGACAGCATCTTTGGATGATTTGTTATTTATCTAAAATAAGATAGGGAAACTTGGCTAAGAACACACAATACTTGTGCATATTTTCTGATATAAAATGTCCAGAATAGTTTCTCTTTCAATAACGACGGTTAGTTGGAACGGGATTGAATTGGTTTTTCTATTAACGGATCATATTGCAATCAATGTTCGTTCGATCCTTTCATACACACTTTTTGACACACCGTCTTTGCCATTTTCTATACATCGATTTTGCTCTGTTTAATTTGTCTTCATCTTCTAGGTTTTAAGTTTTTTCTCTACTTGGTAGACTGTGTATCAAGAACAACATATCCCACATGTTACTTCACTAAATTAATGTTTTTTCAATTTTACGAACATGTACACTATACCATTATTGTCATTCTTCGCGGGATGTGGATATATAGTGTTTAATATATCGACCAGTATATCCAGGTTCGATTCCTATTGATACTGTTCCAAGACTTACGCAATTTAATTACTTTGTCGCTTAGCTGAATAACTATTTGCCTAGCTACAAGAAATTGTGAAGGAATAATCTCTCTACATTAAATGTAATGTGACTTACGCTTGCCAGATATGTTGAGATGGTGCACGAATAATGAACATTCTGCCAGAAAGTGAAGTGCGTACATCTTTGAGCAGTATTAATGAAAGCAAGCCGCGCTATATAATATGCATTTACCACTACTGAAAGATCCTCGATACGTTCCAGTGTCACTTCCGCAACCGAGGAGGTACGAACTTTCTGAGAAATATATAATATTCCCAATCAGCGGAAGCAGCATGTCACGGGCAGGGCGGATAAACTATTCTTTGAATTGATCCGATGGAATAAGAATAAACAAACTCTCAGGTACATTATCA
>OZ023213.1:13968968-13973968 GCA_963995525.1 Escarpia spicata
TATGTAGGGAAAATGTGGATATGAAGATAACGGAGAATGGATGAAGGTAGTATACTTATATCAGCATTATACGTTTAAATAAAAAGTGTATTGCGATTTATATAAAGTGCATGGAAAACAATTGATTGGAAGAAGGAGACAAGAACGATCAAAACTGAGAAGGAGAGATAATGTTCAAAAGAAAACGGACTTGTTGAACACACGATAGTGGAATATTTATATTCAAAAGGGCAGCGATGATCATGGATGAGAGGAACGGAGTGGCAAAACTACCACAACGTGGATGAGTGGAACGGAGTGGCAAAAATACCACAACGTGGATGAGTGGAACGGAGTGGCAAAACTACCACAACACATGGAATCGGTTCATAGAAAGAATGGAACAAGCAAGGTTTTGTTTGAATAACCCACTAAGAACCTTGTAAAAGAAAAATGCAAAGTGTTTTATTGAACAGAAACGAGCAAAGTTGGAGAGCGTTTGACCTTTAAATCAAATGAGGGCGGCTCGTCTTAGCAGCGATCTTTTTAATAGTCATTTAGCACTGCATGTGTCCGTAGAGTCCACAGGCAACATTATTGTTGTCCTAGCAAAATGTAAATTACGTGTTATATGGCCTCACGGACGTAAGCACTTGTGGTGTATTAGCGGGGTTTTGTTTTGAACAGGTGGTAGCTAGACTGAAGATGTACGGAATTCGAATGCCTCGACAAAAGAACCTTCACACACACTAGATGCGATGTCGTCTCCGAAATATGCCACATGTAGAAATATACGCATAAAAAGACATGGCAGTAGGCACACACGCTACACACAAACACGCTCACACTGCAGATACATACACTGACACTATTAAAAGCATACCCTCAAATACACAAATACACACACGATCACCAATTTACGCACATTCAAACACACACACACACACACACACACACACACACACACACACACACACACACACACACACACACACACACACACACACACACACACACACACACACACACACACACACACACACACACACACACACACACACACACACACACACACACACATACACACACACTACACACACACACACACACACATACACGCACACACACGCACACACACACACACACACACACACACACACACACACACACACACACACACACACACACACACACACACACACACACACACACACACACACACACACACACACACACACAACACACACAAACACATACAAACACACACGCACACACGAACACACATACACATACAAACACACATACACATACAAACACACACACACGCACACACGAACACACACACACACACACACCTACCTATATTTAATGTAAATTAAAGTTCTCGACTCGCTCTAGTTATTAGCACGAATCAGCCAGACTTTTTGTTTGTTCTCGCCATATACATAGAATCGTCTGAGATGCTGGATATCATGCAATGCCCACCTGCTATTAGCGAACACTACCTATTCGTGCAGATCACTTGCAATATGCTTCTCTACAGCATAACTAAGATGAATATCTAATTACATTTCGACGTAATTATGTATACAAGGTTACATCTACCAACCACGCAGCAAACAACCAGATATATTTTGAAACTAAACTATTTGTCGCATACCATTTAATATGTGCTGTGTACAGCTGCGTACGGTATTGCATGCATCCAACAACAAGCTTCCGATAAATCGAACATCATGTATCAGTTGCGCTCCCTGGATAATGCTTCACCACTCGATGTGACCATTGCATTAAGATAATCTACTTATAATCGAGCTTGCGTAAGTAGGTACGTTAACGTTGTCCTCTTGGACGACTTGAACATCGAGCGCCAAACTTTCAGGAATTAATCTTAGACCCCAGAATAGGACGTGATACCTACATATTTTCAAAATATCACATATATGTCAATTTTCTCTAATTTAATGGGGTAAATCAGTTGTCCACCCCCATGCCAATAGTATAATAATTCGAATATTATTTGACAATCCTGTACTATGACGACTAGGGTGTATCGATGCATGCAAACTTCACAATTTGTTAGACCTTCGTATTTTTCTAACAAGAACGAGTATCTGCGAGCACGGTTTATGGTGTCTATGTCACGTTGATGTGTGTACAATCGGTAAATATTGCTTTCACGACGTGCATACGTACATACGTACAAACGTACATACGTACACACGTATATACGTTCATACATACATGCGTACATACACACATATACATATACATATACCTATCCATACACACATGCATACATGCACACATGCACACATGCACACATGCACACATGCACACATGAACACATGCACACATGCACACATGCACACATGCACACATGCACACATGCACACATGCACACTTGCACACATGCACACATGCACACATGCACACATTCACACATTCACACATGCACACATGCACACATGCATACATGCATGCATGCATACATGCATACTTGCATACTTGCATACTTGCATACTTGCATACTTGCATACATGCATACATGCATACATGCATGCATACACACACATACGCGCACACGCGCACACGCGCACACGCGCACACGCACACACGCACACACGCACACACGCACACACGCTCACACGCTCACACGCATACACGCATACACGCACATACATACACACACACTCACACGCGCACACATTCCATCTACCCACACATGCAGTAAAACATAAGAGAGGACACAAAGTAAAATGCATATTTTACAACTAACTTGCGTGTTGAGTAAGTTATTGCTGGCTCGACGTTGGAAGCTGGTGATGCATGTCTGCGCTCGGCACATACGTCAGCCTCGGGGACCATTTCAATAACATAATGAGCTCAACAAAACATCTATCGATACACAACATTCTTTTTGGAGAGTTTTCAAAAAGGAGAAAGCCGATGCTATATCAAGGAGGACACTATTTATGTGATACATTGGCGAAATTGTCCATGGTTCGTCGTGTTGTTGACAATTTTAAGTATGCAAGATCACTGTTAAAGAGCTAATAACAAGATCGGGCTCATGAGCTCACGAGTCTGTTAGCGCAGACTACACTGAACCAAGCCAGTTCATATGTATGGTCATTTAGTTATGGAAACAGCTCAGTTTTACAACGGAACCTCGTATTTATATGCAACATTCTTAATTTAGACGACATCATCGCATTCCACAATGGTTTAATTATATGTATATTTTTAGCAGTGAGGTTTCGTCTAAATATCCAAATGTTAGAATAGTCGTGTTGACTATTACGACCTCTCCACCATGTTATCAAGATTAACAAACAACCTGCACTCAATGCCGAATTGATGACAGGTCAGACAAAGCAGTTATCCAGGTGCCTCAACGCAGTAATTAGTATGGGGACCTCGAAAAATGCGTGTGTTTTCATTTCGGGAAACGCTCTACTATATAATATTTTATTATGAACATATTTTACAATGCACTGTACACATATTGTTCTGTATCAAGCCATGCATGGTATAATTATATATTTGTTTCTAGCAGTGAGGTTTCGTCTAAATATCCAAACGTTTGAATAGTCATGTTGACTATTCCGTCCACTCCACCATGTTGTCAAGTTTAAAAAAGAATCTGCACTCAATGCCGAATTTATGACAGGTCAGACAGGGCAGTAACAATTGGCTAGGTGCCTCGAAGCAGTAATTAGTATGGGGACCTCGAAAAATGCGGGGTTTTTTTTTCTCGGAATATGCTCTACTATATAATATTTTATTATAAAATATTTTACAATGCACTTATATTGTTCTGTATCAAGCAATGCGATATATATATATGCATTGTAGAATAGTTTGTTAATTGTTGTTTGTTATTATAAAGTATCAACAATTAGACTCTTTACTTGAACAATTCAACTTATATAAACATTACATACGAATGAACCATATTATAACATTCTAAGTGACTCTGTAATCGAGTGAGTAATATTATGATAGAATGACTGGTCAGTTTCTGCCTAGGAACCACAACATTCCTAAGTCAGGCGTTGATGGTAATCTATCGAAACATCTCTGAAAATATAAATTGCCAACAATATACATGTAAGTTGACAACATCCGTTAATGATTCCGTTTCTACTCACTTAGCTATGTATTCCATAAACCATAACTGAAAAACGCGTAACCAAGTTTTTAGGAACCATGATGAATCAGGTCGAAATGTAGACGACGGCATTGTTTCAGGTTTAATTTTAGTGCTGATTTTGAGCCCGTGCAGTGAGTTGATAAAGGTAACGTCGGCAACTTCGACGTAAGTGACCTCAATGCCACCTTACTGTCTGAACTGCCTCTGTTACCAGCAGCTTGACGGGTTGCTTCACTTTACGCTATCTATGAAAATTACGATGTGAAATCATGTCCGGTAGGCCATGAAATACCATCTTCGCTTCAGTGAGTCAAGGCAGTTTCTGGTCAACAACGGCAGTTAGGTTTGACCTTTTAAAGCTTCAGTGAGATATCGGAGAGCCATACACATTATAAACATAATCTTTGACGTCACTTGTGTAGGCGTCAACAAAGTTAGCGTGTATGACCAGCTACCTCTGTCAAAAACACCGTTAATTTTGGTGAAACTAGCAAAACGTTCATCCTCCGGATGTCGCAGAAGGTGGTTTCCAGGTAGCGTTTATTCGTGCCTTTTGATATGACGTAAATTTTGAAAGTTTATTTGCGTTAAAACAAGTTACGTAAAAAGTTCCCAACTGATTGGCGCTTTTCGCGGCCTTAGAACAATCGCTGATAATACGCAACACGTCATGAACAATCGATTTACATCAATCTAATGAACGGCGGAAACTTTTATATTGCTGAGAATCCTCAGCCATCGCCAAATTTCGAAAACAAGTAATGGCGCTGTTTTTCTTCCCGAATGGTTGTAGATTAATGGCTAAATTTTGGCGCCCGAGTCACATGACACCCCACCACATACACGCAATCACGTTCGCACGTAC
>OZ023213.1:13978968-14048853 GCA_963995525.1 Escarpia spicata
CAGCTGCCAGCTAACGTCTGTAGAAAGGTTACCGACTGTGGTCTGTAACCGTATTGGTAAATAGCGTAAGTAGACCAGAAAGGCACCTTCTCCAGAAGCTACGGAAACTAACAAGGAAGCAGATATTTCGTTTACGCGCTTGATACAGTATCCACATGGTCATTGGAACCAGTGGAGGAGTTGGAAGAGCCTCAAGTGAGTGCAAATCGGGGTTTTGGAGAGACTGAAGGTGAGTGTTCTGGACGCGTCAGTTTCAGGCATATATATACATAAACACGCCCTTACGCACGCAAGAACGCCAACAAACGCAAACGTACATGGCACACACGTGGACTCATAATATAGACGCACACACACAGGCCCTTACGCACGCATATATACGCATGCATACATTCACAAACACGCACATGCAAACACACACGCTCACACCAAGTGCCAATCTAGCGCTCTTCAAGTGGTGCACTGGTGCTGCCACAACGTGGATCAAGGGAAAATGAAGCATGGCCGTTTTATGCCGTATAATTCAATATGCATTATAAGTGTGCAATGGTTGTGACGGAAACCTACTCATTTATAAGACAAACTGAAACAAAAAACTGATTTTGTTCGGTGTCTAAATCGGTAACCTACAACACGGCGTATCCCCATCTTTTTGTTGAAGCAAATTCCAAGAGATTGCTTTGAATCGCGTCTATCTATTCAATGGAGATTTTTCATTTGTTTTCGATTTATTTCTGAAAATGAAATTTTCTGGGAGAAAACTAAAATGTGGATCCTTATTAACTATGGTAGTGTTTGTACAGTACAACAAGTAAGTTGTTCAAAGTTTAAAAAGTAAAAAAAACATTACTGTGGTTTAGTTAATGACAACGTAGCCTGCACTCAGGCGCATTCAGAATGGGCGACAAAATAGAATAGTTTCGCCGAAAAAATATTCATGTAAGCATAGTTACATAAACAAAAATAAACCAAACAGAAACTTGATCTTTGACAAAGAATCACGATTTGACGTTCACCATCTTTCCATGCTCGTCACTGTCCTATTTAGTTTTGAAATCAGCGTATGAAAGTGACTAACGCAGACTCTTGACACGTCGAATACATCATTTGAAACCTGATATTTTTCTCCGAGAATGCTTCTGTGGAATTATGTGAAAAACGTTGTTGTTTCCTATAATTTGTAGCGTAACCAATAGTCGTTCACTGCATTCAATTTTTGTATTTTTATGATTTTGTATAGCATTGGTCGGTTTTTCTGGAGGTCTGCTGCGTCGCTTATTGCAATACTGGCTTCAGCGGTGCGTGGCATTTCGCGAATCATACCGTTGGCCACTGGATAGTAACGACGCCGCCCAGTGCCGATAATAGCCATGTATAAAAATACCGTGGAACTGTGCTCATCAAATCATGGTGATATGTACCATGAATTGTATGTCCTTATGTTTGGGCTACGGTTTCCAAACGTTTCGTTCCCCCTTAATACAGTGTCAGTGGAGACATCTAGTGGACACTTTAAATAAATATCCTGTCTGTAATCTGCAATCGAAAACAAACTAACAATCATGTACCCACGAACGCATGTACGCACGCAAGCACGAGCGCGTGTCCAAATCCCGTTAGAGAAAAAAACAATTGTGTTGGTACCTTTATAATTTACGTCATGCTGTTACGTATTACGATGCAGTGTTACTTAAAAATAATATATTTAATCAAGTTTTGTGTGTGTGTGTGTGTGTGTGTGAGATATATATATATATATATATATATATATATAGAGAGAGAGAGAGAGAGAGCGAGAGAGAGAGAGAGAGAGAGAGAGAGAGAGAGAGAGAGAGAGAGAGAGAGAGAGAGAGAGAGAGAGAGAGAGAGAGAGAGAGAGAGAGAGAGAGAGAGAGAGAGAGAGAGAGAGAGAGAGAGAGAGAGAGAGAGAGAGAGAGAGAGAGAGAGAGAGAGAGAGAGAGAGAGAGAGAGAGAGAGAGAGAGAGAGAGAGAGAGAGAGAGAGAGAGAGAGAGAGAGTGAGAGAGAGAGAGAAGAGTAGATTGTGCAGCGGACCTGTCAACAAACACAACCCTACCCACATACAGAGGAGCCTTCGGTTACTAAGTGAGGTAGCGTACCTTGCCCAACCAACGGAACTTTGTATATTTTTTCATAAAATCCAAACAATGCTCTACGTTTACCATTGGCTTAAACAACACCCTGTTGCGACTGTTACGATCCAAAATGGTTATTACCATCACTTTGTTTGAACATGTTTTTCACTCACTAGGGGGCTCCACTTAATTGCTTTGCTTTCCCCGCGATCCGTCATGACGACCAATCCCCTACATAATGTCCAAAGTATGTAAGGTCTTTGCGAACTCATGCGACCACTTCAGACACGCATTGTTCTGAAGAATAACAGGAATAATAGTGTCCCATATGACGGTAATGGTCAAACCATGCGTTTTCTTCTTCCCGCTTGATCCCTTTCGCCACGTCGACAAATCGTGTCAAACTATTGCGGTCATCTGCGGATCTCACACACAACTGGCAGTTTTACCCGACCATTCGAGATATTTATTACATTTTATTTTTGGTCTTTCTCTTCTCAGTGTACCACCAACTTCCTATCCATGGTGTATTTGTAGATTCTTTCTTATCCACTCTCTGTCTTCCTCCATTGTTGGTGTTTCTTAATTATGATATATTATCTTCAGTCCTCCCTTGTCTTTCTCGTTTTTTTCAATTCAGTTTACAAGTTGTTCTTCGAATAGGTTGTTGTTTACACTTTCTTCTCATGGCAGTGCCGATGTTCCTGACATATACATAAAAGATAGTACCATGCAGGCACCCAACACGGTCATTTTGTAACTGTGTCTTTAACTTTCTGCCGTAGGCGTATTCGGGTAGACACAGTAGACCGACTGTACAAGAAGTGTTATATTACATTTTATATATGTAAAAAGTATGCAAACTGTTAATGTCTCTTCATACTCGCGGCCTGAGTGACTGTTCAGGAGAGCATCACTAACAGCTCTCCGCAGAATTACATTTGTGTCGCCATATAACGGTAGATTTACCACTGTTCACCTTCATTGTGTAACTAAGTGTAGCTATGAAATTTGCATAGTTTGAACTTCTTTAGAAATCGCGTATAGATAAGCCAACATTATGAACTTGTATTTCTTATCGAATTATTTTTTGGGGAAAATAGATTGGCAAATAAAACTATTGGAAACTTAAAAAACGAGTGGAAATAATTGTGTAGTGTGTTATTTCTTTATGGCGTATTCATTGCAGTTGCTAATGTATTCGTGCACGAACGTGCTTTCGTGCATAAAGGCGATAGCGTATGGTGCTGAAACTTGATTGTGTTTAAAATACTATACTTACTACGATATGAAGTCATTGTTATATATGCTGTTTAGCGTAATTTGCAATTCAATGTAATAAGCTTTTGCTTTTGTTTGACCATATATGATATGCTGTTTAATACGTAGAATATTTTATATCTAAAACACATATATCTTGACTCTACAATTATATACTTTATATTGGATGTATTATGTAGAATGGCTATGCATACATGTCATAGTTAGAAGGCCCACACATGACATCCTACTCAGAACTACTACGGTATCGCCATATACTCGCAGCTGAGTAATCAATATTTTAGATAGCAAACAAAACGTCACAGAAAGTACATTGACTGCGAAATAAGCAGAAGTATTACTCCTTTACATCTTCCAGTATGATACTTATCGTCTCTAGTATGTTGGTAGTCGTCATCACTTTCAGAATAGATAATAGAACAACGTATGCTAGTATCCACTACAGGAGGGAGAACGAATCTCGAATCCTACACTGCTGACACAACCACGGAGAGAGGTGATTATGGCACCTATATTCAGGTACACCGGCACTCTAGTACGAGTGATGATATTGTAAGCAGCAGTACATTAAAACTACAGTGAAATATTTCAACTCGCGCGTCATGGAGAAGTGTTAATTACATAAGTATTACTACCCCCGTAGCCCGAAAAATCTTGCTGGCATTCAAGAAACGCGATTTTGGGTTTGGTACAATCGTGTCTGATTTTATTTGTTCGGGAAGTAGAATAAATACATATCACGTGACTATGGGGAATGGTCTGACTGATAATAACTGGGATTTCAATGGGTTGCATTTCTGATACGGGTGATGGTGTTTGTGTGGTTCGTCCAGTTTGATTCAGGTGTTGTGCAGTCGACAACCACCACTGGCTTGCAAGGGTTGCACAATATATACACAACTATTAAAACAAACACTTACTTTATGCATTGCATTGCAGAAATGTTATTAAGAAAACATACAATGTGTACAAATGTGTGCATGAGCGTGTCTTTCATCGATCTGCGTGAAATCACGCAGGATCTCGCTGCATGATGAGTGGGTGAGAGATTAATTCATTTCAAATAAGGCAAAAGAGATACAAGAGAAAAAACAAATGTCACTGTGAATGATGTGAGTGGTCGTCTCTTCCTGTTCACTTCTTCTTCAACATCCTGAAATAAGAAAACCAGTATTGCCGTGAAATGTTAAAACATCCTTTATAATATATCCACAGTAATTGTCAATGATATCCCTGTGTTTCAAGGTTATCAAGCATGTCAGTATTGTAAAATACGTTGACCTTTCCTATGACAATTAGCGTGGACGTTACGACTACTCTATCATCACTGTAATGCGTTATCTAACACAACATCAATGCATATGTCAGTCGACTCAATCAGTGAGCGTCATGCACTTGTTATAAAACTTGAATTGCACCAATGTCAATGTCCCATGACAAAACACAATGAAGTCATATTTGGCATTTCCACTATATCTTAATATGCTATGTTTTGGAGTATTCTGTCTGTATCACCTCCCAGGTGGAAAAGTAAACTGGCCTCTTTCTATATCTACTAGGGTCCCTGAACCATAGGTATCTGATCTATCAATTGGCGATGCACTTAATAGGACAGTTATTTGGTGTTATTTTCCCATATGTGTATATCTCACGAATAAAGATGGAAACTGTGGACAAAAAGAGGAGGGACACTCTAGATCACGACCGTCTACCTTGTCTTTTGATTACCGCAAACTATTCTGTTTGTAGGCATGCAATATTTAGGCACAAAGGAAACATTGGGAAATACATATAATTTGCATAAACAGTTTATATAAGGAACCCAATTTATCAAAATGTAGTTTATTCGACTGTTCGTGTAGTGTACCGTATAATTTCCTTGTACGGCGTTGCTACTGTAATCTCAGCAATACATAATTTTTATAAATCCTTGTTACCGTTGTCTCTGCTCTTCTTGATGTGCTCATTAGATCCGCACCCGTGTCCAACACATTATTGCACTAATGACGCATGGTCATCATCAGCATCGATGGACTATCAATACGATGTTTGTGTTAATGTTTTATACATTTAATACGTGGCAATGCCAGTTGTAAAGATATTGCCAGTAAGACAACTACTTTATACAATTATTGTGATGTTCTATGTACATTTTAATATTCGCACACAACCTACGAAAACAATTTATAAAGAAAACAATAAAAGATAAGCTCTTCCATTAGTTATCAGAAAAGCACAGCGATAGAAATAAGCCAGAATATTTATTTGTCCGCCGGACATGTAAGTTTTGAAATCTACTTGTCCGCCAAAAGTTTAACTTGTCCGAGTGGTTGTGAAGGCGAATCGAAGCTTCGAAAAAAACGTTAAAAGTTTGTCTTATTTTTATGACAAAAACACAATGTTCCTGCTGTTTCGTTGCATGTACATCTTCAAATTGCAAAATTATATCTACAACTATTTTCCGGTCTATTATTATTCAATTAAAATAGACACGTTACATGATGTATAATAACATATTTTAGTGATGCTGATATGAACGCTTTTATTAATAACAAATAATTATTACGATGATAGGAATGATATAATTGTTTCCTTGCTATTTGTTTTATTAATGTTGCAAAATCTGTTTATGTTTAATATGGTATATATATATATATATATATATATATATATATATATATATATATATATATATAACATATAACACTGCTGTAACATGTTGGCATCAGTTTGTTATTGAAGATGCCATTCAACCATCAGGAACTCGACCAATGCAAAGCCAGGAAATGTTGTCACAAAAATCACAATAAACTATATAATCTGAAAATATTTTGTTAAACCTCTATGAACTTCAATATTAACAAATTTCTGTATTTTACAAACGAAGATAATATTCAATTGATCATCAGCAAACAAACGTTGTTCCTAAATGTTATATTACCATTTCAATGATGATAAAAAAGTTTTAACGGTGCCTGAATTACATTTACCAGGCGGAAAATAATTTATCGATTTAGTTACGTCGTAACGTTGCTGCTGCGCGCAGACCGCCGTAGTTGGCGGAAGCCGACAGGTCAACGGCAGTTGGCGCCCCGTCCCCGGCCGAGCGTCTTGCATAATTCGGTTTCGAAAACTCGCAATTTATGGTTAAAATAAATGTTACGTAGATACAAGAACACTTCCGAAATTTCATGAATATTCCGTTTATCAACCAGCACCATAGATTTACCGGAGAGCTAATTACAAGTTTTGAAAATGTTCACCGATCTGGATCGGCTAATGACGTTCGATGACTTGGAAGACTGCCGAGTCCGCGTGGGTTAGGCGTAATAATGGTTAAAACTATATAATTATTCAAATAACAGGTAGTGAAACAAAGTCTACTATTTCCAAAGTTCATCAAATATGATCCGTGAGCGGAAGCAAGTTGTACGTCGGCCAAACTGAACGATTTACGATTGTGTGAAATACAGCCTCGATCAACGATGGCTGATGCGGAGTCAGTCCTACGCGTATGTCAGAGCTAGGTCACTGCGCTCGGCGGATGACCCTGTTAACGCAGGCACTAAACTCGGTCGCACACTGACGTACAACACACTGGCGGCGGAACGACAAGACGCCAACAAACTAACAAAATTGGAACGCGCGCGATTGCTAGCGAACTTCATTTACGTTTGAATTTCCTCAAATAAAAAGTTTGCAATGTTGCACGCGTCACTATTTAATGTAAGTTTTCACTTGTCCACCGGATAACCATGTAGAGTCATTTTAGTTGTCCGGGCCAAAAATCACTTGTCCCGGACAAACGGATAAGTGCTATTTCGAACGTTGTAAGCATATTCCTGAATATTTACCAACGTTATTATTTTCTTCCAACACAATTTGAACTATTACGACAGTCTTCTTCTAACTACATGTTCTACAACAAAACGTACGGGGGAAAACACACTAACGTTTTTGCTGCCCAAACATATAGTACATACCCGGTATGAGAAGACAGGCCTCTCCTTCTCCTAATGATTCTCCTTTGAATGCGGGCATTTATATACACTATTCGTCGCATAAACTAGTGTTGAAGACAACAATGAGGTACGTAGAGCTAGTCATAAGTTAGCCATTTCTCGACACCAACTTGTAGATAAGATCGCACCAAATATATTGCAATGCACGTTTGTTCTCACCATCGTTAAACTATGTATGCACGTATGTATGTATATATATATATATATATATATATATATATATATATATATGTCTGCATGTGTGTATGTATGTATGGCATATGTTTGACAATTCAAAGTTACGCTATACCGTTTCGTGATTCAATGTTTATTTTTTGTTTAAATTATATCATATGCGTACATACATACAGACAGACAGACAGACCAGACAGACAGACAGACAGACAAACATACATACAGGAAAACAGATAGACAGACAGACAATGTAATACTGATATATACTTGAAAGATATCCAAATAATATACACAATGTAAAAAGTAAAATGTATTACTTCTCTAATTTATAAGTTTCGTTGGCTTTGTTTAGGTTTGAACTGCAAGAAATGTTTCGTTTCCAACCGGCTGTGGTGGTAGTGGTGGCGGTCGTAATTGACTTCATGTGATATATTTATTGTTCCGGCGGTTGACAATTACGATTGCTTGTGACCCTCGTAACTTGGCAGTTCTTCGAATGAAGAGTTCGCTCCGCACATAAAGACGACAGACACTCATTGTACAATTGTGATGGCGTCACAACATTAAATTAATGTCGTATGTTCCGTTTGGTAATTACTAGCTGGAATTGGATTAACTCATTTAGAACTTGAACATTTTGCGGGCGCAACGTTCTAACTGCAAACAGTGTTCCGAGCGATAATTTGTTGCAATTTGGTGAGAAACATTCCATCTCCATGTATAATTATTCAATTAATAGCAATACCGTGAAACCTGCCAGAGTGGACTCCTCTCCATAATGAACGCGTCTGAAAGATCCGAATGATGCATTGTCCACTACCGGTCCATGTCGATACATTGGTCATGAAGGACATATTGAGCAGTCCCAACGATGTATACGATTGATAGATTTTACGCTGTACAAATAAATGACAACATGATATATCGTCTACACATGCTGACATTAAATGTCGAACAAGCACGTATCACTAAACCAATGTACAAAAACGAAGTATGTTTAGCCTAGTTGATAACTAACTATAACAATTCGTATATTAAACAGTTTGTGTGTGTGTTTGTGTGTTTGTGTGTGTGTGTGTGTGTGTGTGTGTGTGTGTGTGTGTGTGTGTGTGTGTGTGTGTGTGTGTGTGTGTGTGTGTGTGTGTGTGTGTGAGTTTGTGTGTATCCGCGCGCGTGTTTGCGTGCGTGTGTGTATATGTGAGTGCGAGCGTGCGTGCGTGCGTGCGTGCGTGCGTGCGTGCGTGCGTGCGTGCGTGCGTGTTTGTATGTTTATGCGTGTTTGTGTGTATGTGTGTGTGTGTGTGTGTGTGTGTGTATGTGTGTATGTGTGTATGTGTGTATGTATGTGTGAGTTCGCTATTCTATGTTAAAAGCATACATAAAAAACAAACAAAAAAGGCAAACGTTAAACTGATTTAACATCGATAGTATTACAGATCAACTCTGTTGTATATCCAAGCTCTCTGGACTGTCACAAGAACATGTTGATACATTATATAATGACAACATTCTCCAACTTAGCTTTCATAGGTTTTTAAGACAATGCTGCACATATCTGCTAATATACGATAAACACCAATTAATGGCTTTCATCTTGAAAAAACAGGCCACGTTCATGGTTTGCATATGTAAGAACCAACTTGGTTTTATATGTGCAAAATTGTTTTGGGACGTACAGTAATTAATATTTTGAACCTTTGTAACCATAAAACTACCTGCCTGACCCACATTGAAGTTGTTTACGTGCAGGCTGATTTAGTCAGACTAACCAGTTAGTTGGTGTAACGGTGGCAAAATCAAAGACAGTTAAGTTGTTCACGGCATCAGTTTAGCCGGCATCCGGAGCCACGCTGGTCCTGGCGCGATATATTATTTTGACGTACGACCATTGACACAGCTCACGCTCAGCCAACAATGGTAGCGGCGCGCTTAGTTCTCTCGTAAGTAATCTACGATCACGCGGTGAATAGCCCACATTACCTAGCCATTCAATGTTGTAATGTGTGAGCATTTTGTGAAATGCACATAAGTATATCACAATACATTCGCAATCGGCGTGAATCAGTGTATCCAGGTGCCAGCAGCACTATTGTTCGAAACGGCCGGTATTGTACATTGAGGCGAAGTGTGCAATTGGCGAAGATGAATGACCAGTAACCGTCGCCTGTGGTGACGTAATAACAAACAGGGTTTGGTACAGCAGATTTGGATCACCTTTGAGGCGCCGATGTCCTCTCTCCCCCTTCTAAGTTAAGTTATTGACATAGACACTTGGCCATTGATCTGCCAATCGATGATGCATTTCGGGAAAAATAAAAAATAATTACTAACATTGTTCACTGGATCATTATGTGGCAGTTATTCCCTGTGTGGCGACACTAAGTTATTGTAATTATTCTTGCAATGCATTAATTGGTGATAGCCAAATTTAAAAGATGACTGAGAACAAATTAAGTGAGTGATAGTTGCTGCTCTCTGTGTGTTACTTTGTAAGTCAATCACAACTCCTTCCCAACGATGGAGATGGAAAGAAGTTATGCCTTCAAAACGGAATATGTACAACGCAGGTTCTCCCTTCTGCGTTGTGCTGCGTCACCCTCTCTTTGACGTCATGCCTCATGATTCACAAATACTTTATGTGCGTACATTCTCGCTGAGTGGTTCGATGTCTCACAACAATGGTAAGATAGTAAATGTACTAGTTGGGGGCGCGCGATAGTGTAGTGGTTAGCACATCCGCCTGACATGCCGGCGCCCCGAGTTCGAAACCCGGACCGGGCAGGTATGGTATATTTGGTGTAAAAACCTGGCTCTCAACATTGGGGACTGTGTATCCCTCGTGACTCGGAGATCACGTTAATGTCGGTCCCGTCTCAATTTGGGACGTAAAAGAACCACTGAGGACGACAAGCACCCTGGCAGTGACCACCCTCAGTGCCAGCATAGAAAGGTCGGCTTGGCGATAATGTTCTGAAAAAGGCTGACTAGTTGAATGAGACCTCATAAGATCACTGTAACCACAATATATACAGACTAGTCAGTTAATAGAACGTTGCCGAGTGCTGGAAACAACTAGAACTAGAACTACTAACACTTGATATATACACAATGAAGGTATACCGTGATTAATAAAATCGCGCTTCAGTTGTAAAAAATACACCGACCGACCGACCGACCGACCGACCGACCGACCGACCGACCGACCGACCGACCGACCGACCGACCGACCGACCGACCGACCGACCGACCGACAGACCGACCGACAGACCGACCGAACGACCTATTCCCTTACACAATTCATCTTCAAATTGTGTACACCGTAACTGGCGCAGCACCACTTAAATAGTGATGTGCAATGGAATCAGTTGTAAAAAGCACCGACAGGGGTGATTGCCAGTTAAACAAACACACAAACAAGCAAACACAGGGACAGAAAACAAGTTAATGTGCAATAAACGTGTTGTTTGCTGAAAGCAGAACCTTTATGTGCCCTCATTCTTGTGCACCCAACATATCATATATTACAGCTCCAACTGCACCTTATGTGGGCCGCTAATGTTGATTGCTGTATTACAATCAAGTGGACACTAACGTCACTGTAAGAGTTAGTGATGCTAGACACGATAGCGCATGTAGCGCCGACCACCGTGTCCTAGTAGGCACTGCAGTTCTCGGTGTTACAGTTACAGTATCAATTATACAAATAGGCGTCAGAACTGACGGGATGGGGGAGGTTAAGCCTTTGGCGCAGAACCCCCAATATTTTTGGAGGGGGCTGGACATGTATTTAGCCCCCAATATGTTGGCAATGGGTGCAGTTGGCTGTCTGTAGTGAGCCTCAACGTGGGTGCAGACGAAATTGTTGAGCAACAAGGGGGGGGTGCAGTTGAAGGGTTTTGGTGAGTCATTTATTAGACCATCGACGTAAAAAGAGGACAGCCATTGCAAATCGAAAACAAAGATGGCGAACGGAGTCTGGAAGACCGCAAGATGTTCGCAATATTGGAAGAATATTAAGCTAGTTTTGTTCATACTAGTAATACTAAGGAGGTAAACAATTATATAGAGAATATAATATATATATTTTTTAACATATGTATCGGTGAAGGTGTATTATGAATGCTTCGAAATGGAGTTAACCGAAGACCACAACGTTTCATGGGCAACATTTGGCATAACGTATTCGTATCGTACCTGCATGGGCAGGCGGAACGGTAAGAGGTAGTTTGGACATTCACCGATGACTCTTGACCGCCCACCCAAAATTGCCTTTGCGACCCAGTTTAGGTTCAGGATTCAGAAGATAACAACCGCTGCATTATAGAGACTCTTCAGAAAGACAATGTCGGTTGAACACATTTTTCCACGTTCCGGAACGACTGTTGGCTTGTGCCCGGCCTACAAGTCACGACGCGACGATTTGTTTGCGACAATTTCTTTGCGACGATTTGTCGCGTAGTGACGTGTATATGTCCCCCCACGGGGGGGGGGATCATGCACGTAACGACGCGATTCATGACGCAACTGACGGCAGCGAGAGGTTGGTGTATGCAATCCTGTTGGTAGCGGCTGGAACTGCTGCTACTGTCCAGGTGAATCATGTGGAACTATTCTAGAATGGTTGCAATTACTGCATCCTTTTAATGTAGCAATGTGTAAACAGCGCATCTCCTGCCACATATATGTTAGTTCCTCCTCAAGATGAAGAAGCCAAGAGGTTCTTGAAACTTGCGCTGTTTTCTTGATCCTATTAGGGGACAGTAACTTTTCAAGAGTATCAAAAACAGACACTTCAAAGTGTCATTAAAACATTATTTAGGCAGTTTGTGTATTTGCGATGGCACGCCCGTCATTATTAAATAGGGCCTGCGTAAATGTATAACTGTAATTACTACCCTTGAATGTAGTGATGAACCGGTTTCTTGGTTATTCATGTTTAGTATACTTACCTCTCAAAAACTTTTGTTTTCTTCTATATAACTTCGGCCGCATCTCGCGGCCTTCTTCAGCAGACTGAATTTACGATCGTAAATTATATCTACCTTGAGTATAAAAATAAGTAACACCATCGCTGTTAGCAACATTTGATTTTGGATTGCAATTGGGCATTACGTAATCAGTTTGCATATCTACATTCATATCCGAATGTAATCCTATCTTAGTGGCAACACTATTCAATGCGTAAGCGGTGCCCTCTGCCGGTAACATTCAAAGCACGTGCTGTACGCAACTGTCTTCTCCGGGAACACGGTAAGCCAGATCATTTTTTTCTTGCAAGAAAGCTATTGCTGCATATCACCTTTGAATGATTGTACTGTGTATTTTGCGGTTATAGAAACCATGATAATAACCTACGTTATTACACATGCGTACAGAAGGAGTTTTGCAATATAGCCCTGCAATGCAGATTCAACAACCATTGTCTACGACAGTAAACGATAAGAATAGTAGCGAGAGAAGAAACGAAGACGAGGAATAAAATAAGTTAGCTTATGCTGTGTACTTATCTTGCGCCACAACAGTTGTTTCACCTACTGACACAACGACGGCGATAACTCGAATGGGACGTCCCCACTTGCAGAAGACGTAGCTTCCGAAACCATTGCAAACTGCCGCCTGCCAGCCGCTGTACTTCTCACAGTAAGTCTCTCTGCAGCCTGGGCAATACGCACATATTATCCGTATTCAAATTGAATATAATCGGAACATAATAACGACCACGTGGTATATGTGAAGTAGGCACGTTAGCCAAAACGAATTAAATATAACAAAAAAGAGTTATCAGAAAGTACGTTGTACCCCATTACAATACGTTTTTCGCACTATTTTCACAAGTGTTCAAACCCAAAACAACTTTTATGTTCACAAGACGCGCATGAGTAGTAATAGTAGTAGTAGTAGTAATAGACGTAGAAGAATTATGATCAAGTCGCCCAAACATATAATGTATGAACTGGTATATCAGTGGACGTTGCTTAGACTTTGGTAAAGGGTGAAGTAAACGTGGTTGCTAATGACGGATTAGACTATTTCAAATAAAGTATTGAAGGAAACATCGACGACATATTAAAGCATGTTCATGGCTTCAACTCATCAAAGCCGTCATGTATGTGTTAATAAACTGAACAATCGTGCTTTTTGTGTTATAAGTACCACAATACAACACTCTTTGTCGGCAGCAGTCCTTTCTAAAGGGGTAGAGCTATACCCTCAAGTCAGGCAACGATATGTTTTTTTTCATAAACCAACAAAACCGCAAAGGTGACAATGCTGGCTAGACAGTCAAAGATCAACTAAATAAACACAAAAAGTCTACGTTAGGGATGTCGGTAGTCAGGCGAAGAGCAATTCTTCTAAACAGACGAGAAGTGAGTTATTCAGGTAAAGATCAGCTAGAAAAAAACCCAGCAAAAAGTATTACGATGACGTTGGCTACTCAAGTGGCGATTCAAGCAAGAAAGAAAGAAAGAAAGAAAGAAATAAACTTGGCTGAAGTGGAAGTCACGCACGTGGATCTGGGAAAGCAGTATTTACAATACTTGCATCGATATTAGGTACGCTTTTAATATATATATATATATATATATATATATATGTGTGTGTGTGTGTGTGTGTGTGTGTGTGTGTATGCAAATATCGCTGTCAGTCTGTCTGTCTGTCTGTCTGTCTGTCTCCTCTCCTCTCCGTCTTTCTCTCTTTCTGTCACACACACACACACACACACACACACACACACACACACACACACACACACACACACACACACACACACACACACACACACACACACACACACACACACACACACACACACACACACACACACACACACACACACACACACACACACACACACACACACACACACACACACACACACACATACACACACACACACACACACACACACACACACACACACACACACACACATACACACACACACACATACACACACGCACGCACACATACATACACACACAAACACACACAATATGTAAGCTTGTATATATGTATGCGTGTATATTGTTCTGTATTATTCTGCTATCGGTCTCGCAGGCAGCGGTGTAACCCAGTATTAGTGTTCTTAATCATGCCTTTAAAACATGCACCTAGCAATGTTCGTCTGCCCTAAAAGGCATGCATCATTTGGTGGATTCCAGCAACTGTTGTAACTGACACGACGGTTGTTGTCCCTTGAGCTTCTGCTAATTTGCAAATACATTATTTAAACATTGAACAAACTTGGCCTCACACATTTCACGACCTTCGTAATACACGATTTCAATGCCTCGAATATAGCACTGCCATTTCGAAACATTGTTTGTTTACTCTCTGTCGCTACAATTCATTCAGCTGTATGATCGAGTACCTACTATTTATACTGGTAGATATTGGTATACAAATAACCATCGCGCATAAAATTTGAGATGGAGTTCGATTAAATATGTATGTCAGGGGGTAAAGTGTAGCACGTTTTGAACACTCATATGGACTGAATACTGCACTATAAAAGATCAGATATTTAATTTTGTAAATAAAATATGTGCTGATGTTTAAATGTTCTTATTTATAAAGACGTAAGCAGCTATATTTTGGAAAAAAACATTTATATTGAAATTGTTGCATCTACGAACATCTAAGTCTAATTCTAGCAGTAGTGTATGCAGCAGAAGGTAAGAGACACGTGTGTGTGTGTGTGTGTGTGTGTGTGTGTGGGTGTTGTGTGCGTGTGCGTGTGCGTGTGTGTGTGTGTGAGTGTGTTTGTGTTTGTGTTTGTATTTGTGTGTGTGCGTGTGTGTGTGTGTGTGTGTGTGTGTGTGTGTGTGTGTGTGTGTGTGTGTGTATGTATGTGTGTATATGTGTGATTGTATGTATGTGTGTGTGTATGTGTAAGATTGTGTAGATGCACGTGTGTATGCTTGCGTATTCCTAACAGACAGGTCCGAATGTTCACATGTTTCTTTTGTAGTGTTTTCTTTTAAGCTACCCACCACATTTATAATATATGTTGGAACGGTTACGCCTACGATTGCTGCAGAAATCGTCTGCCCAACTTCTACTACCCGTCTCTGACGAAGCCTTTCCCCTACTACTACAGTTGTGTCGGCAGTAGAGTTGCGTACGGCGTTGCCCAGTGAACCAGTGTGTGATTGTTTCGGGAAGTTGTGGTAAGCATGAAAACGAAATATATATAAAATTGACGTATTTAAACCTATTTATGTTGATAACGATTCTGGCGAAGTCGTTTATATACAGTTTGAGAATGCTCAATGACATTTTTTTTAAATAAGACAAAGTAGCTGCCTTATCTTTAATGTGTAAAAAGTATATTTTTGAATAGTTGTACTATTTCAAACAACATTCGTCATATAATTCAATTTATTTTTACAGTTTTATTTTATTTAGTTACACTGTACACAATGTCATCGGTGTCGGCTATTTCTCGATGCTTTAATACTTAAGTGAATGTAACTGACATACTCACATTGTGCATTTCAGTTACATTTAACACAAACTTTGCTTTTTTATAAAACTCACATAGGAAGATTGATGTTATTTGTGCGTTTAAGGACTATGCAGAGATCGCTGCAGCTACACCCGGGGTGTCTACTCCTACTATTCATCCTACTTCTGTGGTCGCTACTACTACTACCAGTGCAACAGTGGAGCAGTGTACTATCGCTCGTGTGGACTGAATCAATCCTTCTAGCCGGGACTCGGTCGATGCGGTTCTTTTACACTTTACTCTTTAAGATATAACAGTACCGATCACACCCATATTATAATATATATAAAAATGCTTGACCAATCATTAATGCTGATGTGCACGTCTTGTGAACATAACATTTGTTTTGGATTTGATCACTTGTGAAAATAGCGCGAAAAAATATTGCAATGGGGTACAACGTAATTTCTGATAACTCGTTTTTGTTCTATTTAATTCGTTTCGGCTGAAGTGCTGTGTCTACTTCACGTACACCACGTGATCTTTATTATGTTCGGATTATATTCAATTTAAATAGGGATAATATGTGCGTATTCGTTCGTGCGTTTTCTACAGGCTGCGGAGAGACTTACTGTGAGAAGTACAGCGACTGTCAGGCGGCAGTTTGCAATGGATGCGGAAGCTACGTCTTCTGCAAGTGGGGACGTCCCATTCGCTACAGGAGATGCCCCTGGAACAGACGCCACTACGACTGTTATCGCCATCGTTGTGTCAGTAGGTGCAACAACTGCTGTGGCGCACCATAAATACACAGCATAAGTGAACTTATTGTATTCCTCGTCTTCGTTTCTTTTCTGGTTATTATTCTTATCGTTTTTCCTGTCGCAGACAATGGTTATTGTAATCATAATGTACGTTTTATTAACGTAATCATTTGTATTAAATAGCGGCTTTCTGGATAGCCCGATTTATTTTCGAGATAAATTAAGTATAAAAGAACGCTATAGGGCCTAATGATTGATGAACTATTAATACAATAGTATCAACTATATTTAAGCTATACTCACGTGTTTCACATAATATATATATATATATATGCATTTATGCAATAACCAACACAAGCCCATTGTAGTTTGAGAATTGAAATTGGCCAAAGGATGAAGTTTTTATTGGAAAGTGGATTGCTTCTAATGCAATTTCTGATCATCACAAGACTTCAAGACAAACAAAGGAAAACCAAGAAGGCAAATATTAAACGAGCAATACTCATCTGTAATCGGCGCTCGAACGGTCTTCCTTTCGCGTTTTGGTAGACGTCAACGAAGTGTAACTGTGTCTGCGTTTAAATCTAATTGATCTATAGGGTATACAAACAGTTAGAAATCAAGATTTAGAAATATCAGGATATACACGACATGAGACACAGATACCTAACGCGCAAGTGGCGGCTTAACCGCTAATCCAAATCGTAGGCTGGGGCCTAATCCTGTCATGTCATGATTGGCTGAAGGCGCTGGGCGGTTTTATTAAGCCAGACAGCTGGAAGTAATTATCGCCTCAGCCAGTTACCTCACTACCCGCGCTAGGCCTGTCCTGGCCATTGCCTAAAATACAGTATGCTCTGCGTTCATACCTTCATTTATGCAAGTAGATCCAATAACGAGTAGTCACCTAGACTACTGCAACTGGCGTCAAACCAATAATGCTATAAGAACATATAAATTTGATATTCAATGGTTGTACTCAAAACGCTTCGTTTCTCACCAATAATTCCTTATTACCTTTCTGTCACAACCACGTAACTTCCACCCTGTTTTGTTAGGCGACTTTTATGTGTGGTTGTATCCAAAATGTGGAAAAAACTTTTTGTTATATTACAATCATTTAAACTGTTCGAAATAAAATTCACGACTCATTTCCTTGAAATTGATTTCCCTCCAAAAATTGGCGGCGGTCTCTTCTTTATTTTCCATTCCTGCTCGTCTCTTTTCATGTTTGTGATTTCATTGTTTCTTACATGGTATGTTCTATACCTATGGGCGATGTAATAAATAATTACATAAATTATATTTTCGTTTGCAGTGGTGTTACCTGGTCTATCTGATTCTCTTCGAAAAGAAGCAAGGAGCAAGCGGGCCCGTGCCGACAGATGGTTATCGGACCACGTAGCTACATGTTCGCTTGTAACCAGCTAGATTGTGTAAATATTTCGCTACAATAAAGCTACCCCTTAGTAATGATTGGTCTGTGTTTCATACTTTCTATTCAGAAACAATTTGTTCGTCTCCGACAGAACTTAAACGGAAAGTAAAGGGATCTTGGTGGGCTTTTACATCTAACATAGTTGTATAAAAACAAACCATTATCACCTACAATCAATAATTACTATGATCAGATCGCCGGTCGGTAAACTAAGAATATTACTCTAGTTTGCGTCCCCGAATTTGTTTTGGCGTTATACATGTTAAAAGCTACGTCAGCATGATGCACTTTATTGTATTAAAACAGTTGTTGCCAGTGTAACACTGAATCGAAGGGAATACAAGAGACCAGCATGTGAGCTATCCGTATACTTAGCGAAACACATGGACATTCGTCAAGTCACCGCGGCGTCACGGACGTATGAACTCTTCATGCGCTTATTGGTGATACGTCGGGGGCGTGTTTCGATAAGAGAGGACTGGGAGATTACACTAGATTATGCCACCTTGAAAATAATTGGCGATTAAACCACATGCGTTAGAGGTTGAAAGTAGTTGCATATTATTAGACAGACTGTATTGTTTTAGGTGTACAAGTACACACAATTGCCTTGTGTTCCTTTTAAATGAAACGTAATAAAAATAGCACATCTTTAGGACTGACGCGTTATATTCACCACCAGCTTTACAACAAGCATGTAGCCTACACTAATGTTCGTTTGACTGTGTATTTACTAATAAATTTGCTATCACAAATACACGTAAGGGACAGAATCATTTAGCCGGTTTGTGTGACAGTCGTGACAGCAGTATTTGCCGTATGTGAGGAAAGGAAACACGCTTAGTCCAAACTCTTAAAAACATAAAGAGATGAGCTATTGTTTCCGCGTAATGGAAACCCCAAAGGTATCCTTTGATGGGTCTTACTCGCCTAGTTATTTAGGTTAATTAATTAATTATCAATGTTTGGTAATATGTTACATGCCAACGCAGTCGACATGAGATAACAAAACATAGTTTCGGTCTTAATTCATCGTGTTTTTTAATCTACAATGCAAGGCTATATTGCAAAACTCCTTCTGTACGCATGTGTAATAACGTAGGTTATTGTCGAGGTATCTATAATCGCATAATTCAGTACGAAAATCGGGAAAACATTTTTGAAACGCTTACCAATCTGCCAACAAACTGTGTAATAAAACTAGCATTTATAGAGCGGTTGTATCCAGATAACAACATCTGCTCAAAGACGCTGACAACAGAAGGGTGAACACGTTTTCGATTGTTCAGTGCGATATAACGATCACCTCGGTTTTGTTCTCGTTAAGCAGAACATTATAAAATGACATTCATGCCTTCACATCGACGGTGCAACGCGATTTTCGGTCAATGGCCATCGTAAATGGCTGATCACAGGGAAGTCCACATACAGTTACATATCATCAGCGTACATATGGTAGCGCAAATAGGGGTTTTCGAAAACACGGTTAAGTCTAAGGCATTAGATTATTAACAGTAGATGTCCGAGCTCGCAACCGTGAGGCACACCGGAGGTTAAACCGACACTTCGTGAAACGATTTTGTAAATTTTGACTGCCTGCATTCGCTGTGAAAGATACGACTTCAATCAACAGATGACATTGCCACGCACGCCAATTATGTGTAGCTGATTGATCAGTAAATGATGGTCGACGGTTGCAGCTCAAAGGCAGCACTGAGATATATTGTTCGGTTTTGGAAGCACTTGGTAAACTGACGCTAGAGGAATTGAGCTACCGGCCTATCAGTTGTCACGCTTTATATACACTTATCATGGCTGACTCGGGTTGATGTTTGTTCGGCCTCCGCTGCTGTCAAAAATAAATACACTTGCACCCCTTTGTGAGGCTCCAATGAATAACCAGGTGTACCCCTTTGAGACCTCCAACTCATTGTCCATGTATGTGTGCGCATGCGCGTGCGCGTGTGCATGTGTCTTTGTGGGTGTACAAACCAACCCCATCCATTGACACCGTCAATTACACAACTACCAAACTACATGCATTTAATCAAAAAAAGAATAAATCAACGGCTTTCTAATTGATGTAATATTGACAGCATACAGTAACTATTTTGTTCTTTTTCCCAAAGGAGATAGACAGATAAATATATCAGTAACATTTTATATATTTATTAATATCAACCACGCAAATAAGAGTGCAATTATAACGATAATTTAGCAATTGTGAATAGGTCGAAATAACTTAGTTTCTGTTTCTTTACAAAGTTCAATAAAGTCCCGGGTATAACACCAAGTTCATATGCGGTTAGTTCTTTGTTCAGTCCAAGAAACTCGTAATATCTTTCCATAACACTTGTTTTCAAATGCATTTATACGTTTAGTAATGTTCTTATTAAGAGTCCAGGTTTCGCATCCATACGTAGCAGCTATAATAAAAACTAAAATTTCTTTACCAAAAGTAGTTACCAATAAACAAAACCAGACTAACTAGCACTAACTAACATTAACAAACAGTATGTGACATTCACTAGTTATTACTAAGACGTTTCTTCAATGTGAATGTTTAACATTCATCAATTGAATACATGATACGACACTAACTCTCAGGGAACCCTGTGTATGATGGTGGATGGTCAAGCTCAGGCAGTAGCTCAAAGGATAACTTACGACAAAGAAGCAATTGGTGGATTTGAATACGCCTTTGTTGGTGCTGTTAATCACACGGCAGCAACATTCAACAATATATATGTTGGGTATCAAAAGCAGTCTATCAATATTGGCACCAAACTGAAATACACGAAGGAATCTAGGTCAATGCGTTCGGTTGTTAAAACCGGTATGCGTTCCTACCAATTAAATGGATGAACTTTCTCTCTTTTCCGGACAAGGCAAACGTGGTCGAGTTTCTTATTGGCCGTTGCAAATTGCGTTGTGTTTAGATACTTGTGTAGTTATGTCAGGCAAAAAACACCTGCCAAGGCATCGGGCACATATATAGACATCAATTGTTTTGCAAGCCATCTACGAGAAGGCAGACACACCTATTGTGTTGCATTTTACCCACACTACTGCAGTCTGTGGAGGCAGCTCAGGACACTACTAATCTTCTTTTTTATGGTCATTTTGACAAAACGCAATACACCAGGGTGTGGAAATATTCCTGTATAAAATTGAGGGCCAACTAACATGTGTATCCAAATCCATTGCGTACATCCTCAATTTCCAGATATAACCTCCTTGGGGGTGGACATTGGAATCTGCATATCTATTACTACACCGGGTAAATTCCCTCGCTATTTTCGATGATATACTTGCCTTTTTATTCTGGTAGATTATTCGGCGGTTCAGCAAGCTTCCCGTGTCGCGCTGACTCGTCACACTGTCTTGGATCTTGACATTGGATGACAGGAGAGTGCTGTTGGACATTTATCACAGGAACTTCAGCGGATCAGCTCGTCCCAACACGTCGCAGGTGGTGTCGTGTTGTCTGACTTGTCTCGAAGATGGGTGGGGGGAGGGGGAAGGGCGCTGTTGGACATTTTCAGCGAAAGCCCAGTAGATTCGCGTGTATTCTGGGAGACCGGGAGATATACCCAAAATCGAATAGAATCCCGGAATTTCCGGGATATTTGACAGGAATATATCCGTCATATGCCGGCCTATGCAATTGTACCTGTTGCCGAAAGATCAAAGACTGAAGAAATGTGTAGAAACAGTTGGTTCACATACATAAAAATGGATATTGTACTCGTAGGAGTGTGATTAAATAAAAACGTAATTATATTCATTTACTACACAAGTTTTACAAACGGTAATACAAAATATTATTTTCTGAATTATATTCGTCTGTGCAAGCATTGCAGTATTGCTTAATTAGGGGGTAACAATAATTATGTACGCATTGTTATACTTATCGTTAAGGAAATATTGTGCTGCTAGCCATACAAATCATGTCGTTAAAATACACTATCAGAATCGCTATGGCCATCTTGTTGATAATTATAACTTAAATACAATCAGCTGTTAACAGTTCATTAGATATCATATAATGCATTTGCGGTATGTTAAACTAATATGTTTAGACAATGAATTTATAGTAACTAGTGCGTGTTAAATATATTTGATATTTGTGGTTTATTAATACATTATTATGTGTAATTACTTTCTTGTAGATGTGATATGATATTAGTCTTGTGCAAAACGGCACTAGTGGTATGAAGTACGGTAATTTTTCACTTTTAGTGCAGTTCTCCGTGTATCACTTTTCAATATTCACACTTGCCAAGTATTAATTGTAACTGTACTTTGTTTTTGTGATTGGTGTTAATAAATATAAAAAATTTCACTGCATTTATAAATGTCAATCCTTAGAGAAAATGCGTTATTAGAGTTAGCTTAGGCCTGGGTGATCAAGATTACGTTACTCAGAATGGCGTTCATCTATTTTTGTTTTCAGGTGTAATATTGACGTAGGTTAGAGTTTTGTAACTGAGTGGGTCGGGGACCCCTCCCACATATTACCAACATGGATTTGTGGATTGAGGGCACTAACAATACCATAATAATTAATTGTTGGCATACACTAGGGTGGAGACATACAAGACAAATATATGATCATGGAACGAATAGAGGAGTTCTACTCCGATCTATGTGACAGTGAACAGAGTGCCATAATTTACACCGACCCGAATGAGGTACCAAATATAACACCATGGGAAGTGGAAGCTGCGATGAGAAATATGAAGAATGGGTAGACATCAGACAACGACCATGTAAACATTGAAACATTAAAAGCAGGAGAAGATATCATCTCGAAGTCAATGGCTAAGATGTATACTAAATGCTTATTAGAAAGACGAATACCCACCACTTGGAAGAACGAAAATATGGTGATAATCTTCAAGAAGGGAAATGAAAAAGAATTAAAGAACTACAGACATATATGTCTATTATCAAACAACTACAAATTAGTCACAGATATACGAACGAATAGACTAGAGAAGACACTGGATGAAAACCAACCACGAGAGCAAGCAGGATTCACAAGCAGGTACTCAACGACAGACCACATGCACGTCGTAGACCAACTGAAATAGAAATGCCGAGAAGGTAATATCCAGCCATGCATCGCTTTCGTCGACGTCGAAGGCTTTCGACTCGGTGCAAACTCAAACAATACTGACCTCCCTTCAAGAACAGGGGATAACAGATGTGTAAATCGATCTCATGAAAGACATCCACACCAACAGCTTGGTGACAGTCCAACTACATCAACATCAAGTCAAGGGTACGGCAGGGTGATACAATACCGCCCAACCTGTTCAAGGCAACACTCAAAAGCATATTCCGAAGAATCACCTGGGAAACAGAGGCTTGATGATAGATGGAGAATATCTCAGCCATCTTCGCTTCGCTGACGACATACTCATATGCGCTACTACACCGCATGAACTACAAAACATGCTGCAGGAGCTAGCTGATGAAAATAAAAAAACAAGGTATGAAGATGAACATCTCGAAGACAAAAGTGATTCTAGAAAATTACAAACTAAAATATATCAACACGACGCAGATAGAGAACATTGAAAGCTACGTATATCTGAGACAGCGATAGAGTATCACAGACAAAACCGAAGACAAGGCGATTCAAAGAAGGATCACTGCCGGCTGGACAGCATTCGCCAAACACCGCGACATCGTCAAGGGTAAATTTGGATCCTACTTGAAGAGACAAGTCTTCAACTCATGTGTACTTCCAACGATGACATACGGCGCGGAAACGTGGGCACTCACCATCATAACTCAGAACTCAGCATCAATTTATTTTACCTATAAATACGATACATATACATCTACTCCGGTCTGTGTAGTCTGTTATTGAGTACATCCAGGCAAAGAACAAGCTCGAAGCCGCACAAACAAAGAAGGAAAGAAGTTTGTTAAATATCACATATCGGGAGAGAAAAACAAACATCTGGGTAAGGCCAAAGACAAAGGTCATAGACGTGATAGAACAAATCAGAAGACAGAAGTGGACCTGGGCAGGGCACGTCAGCAGTCTACAAGATAACCGGTGGACTTCGAGTATCACAACCGGGAGACCTTAAGAAGGGAAACGATCTAGAGGAAAAACGGGGAGACGGTTGAGAGACGAACTAGATAAGTACTGGAAGGGCACCATCTGGCAGAGGATAGCGCAAGACAAGCAGATTTGGAAACGACATGCTGAAGCGTTCGCCCAACCATGGGATATTCCGGCTGCACTATGATGATGGTGATGATGATGATATGCTACTAAGAAATGCCTACAAGTTTCACTTTTGTCAGTAATTCGGTCATGTCTGTATAGCATATTTATTGTTCAGAAAAGCATGTCCTTGGAAAGTTCCCACGGTAGAGAGCTGATGCGCCGACTTGCTGGCACCACTTGGAGAACAAGAAGAAACTCACTACGCACCTCAACCTTTGCATCGGTGTATGCGCCGACGGCAGAGTATGCACCAGTGTGGTGCATCAGTTCACATACATCCAAACTGGACACCAGCATTAACAGTTCCTTACGAATCGTCACTAGTTGCCTGAGGCGAAACAGAGTGGAACAACTACATGCGCTTCCTGGATTTGCGTCACCATCACTACGGAGACAGGCAGTTGTGTTGACCCTCACCACACGAACGTTTGAAATATATGGGCCCAAATAAAACAACATTACAAAGGGTAGAGAGGGGTGGCTTTCTAAAGCAACCTGCCTACACAGGTTCATTCCGAACCAGTTGTGTACTGTGTTGATTTCGACCTCCCGCGAAACGCCTGGACGAAGCTGAACAGCCTGCAAACGGGATTTGGAAGATTGAAAACATTGTTTTATATATAGTTGGGGACATTGTGAAAGGTCTGCATACGAATGTGGTGTGGACCAACAATCTGCAGGCCAAATTATCAGCCACTGTACTACGGTACTCCAAACGGTGAGACCGGAATTGCAGAGCTGGACCTGACGAAACTGCGAGTAGCTGCTCGGCAACTCACTGCAATAGAAGACACACGCGAAAACAAGAATATTGTCCATTGCACACCTATTTCTACTTCATATTGTAGCACTCGATGTTTACAGTTCGATTACCAACGGTTGTATAATTCGGAACTTACCAGCATGCCCTATTGAAGGCTAACACGTGTGTGGCTTGAACCAGTCACTATATGGATACACGAACCAGCATACGGGACTCTACATTTCTTGGATCACGGGTGCCTGATCAATTTTTTTTATGGAAACTAAGTTAATAAAGACTATGTGGAAGTAACTGAATTACATGCATATCTTATTAGCCTTTAGCAGGCTGTGGATCTCGGAGAAGGAACACTCTGATTTTAAGCCAAAGAGATTGTCCCTCTACAGTCTCTGAAATACATGTAAAGAGGTTGGGTTTCAGGTTAGCGACCTATCTCTGTGAAAAGATGTGTTATGAAAAGAGTTCAAAGCACACACAAATCCTCGACAGATGAGACGACGGTCGTCTCCTACAGAAGACACAATAATACATGCTTTAAAACACTAGCAAGGTACTGATCCGGAAGGCGTGTTTTGATTGCCTCAAGCGTCTACAGAAGGAAGTCTAAGTAGCATACCACCATGATGTTGCGCGCCCTTATTCATTTTTTAAATCAATAGTCAAACGGCCGTGATATCGTAGGTAGCATGACCGAAGTTTTTATAACTTGGCGGCTAAAATATCAGATCATTTTTATCAAAGCTAGTCGTAGTCGCAGAAAACTTTCCTGCAGTTACGGGCTCCTCTCTTCCCCTTACCATCGCACGTCGTTCAAATTCGGCCATCATAATGACACAATTGTTTGCATTCCCTCAAAAAAGTCACCACTATTATGAAGTGTTTTTTTGAAACTAGTAAAAAATACCCGTCTTCTCAAGTGGTGTCGTGGTAGCTGACAGTCGTGATACCAATATTTATCAAATGTTAGAAAACACACATAATCGTTACCAAGACATCATTATGACCTCGTAGTTTTATGCTGTATGTTCAAAATGACGAAGATATTGAAAAAATCACGTCCATCGATACGGCCTAGTCTTGATATTGTATTAATATCGAATCATATTCATATTGTTATGGTATATGCATTAGGGTAGACATAAGCATTATTGTGTAAGCATCTACAGCATGTTGTCAAGTCCACGACGCACGGTTGGTTTTTCCGAAATGTGTTGTTGCTACGATTGTTAAGTTACGTTTCACGTAAAACAAACACATTATGTTTTACGTTTCATTCAACCGAATTACCTCATAAACGGTGAAAATGTTGATATACAATAGATATTTTAAAAACAATATCGGTTTTACATCCAATCCCTGGCGCCGTAGAAAGTTAAGTGCTCGAGGTTCAAGGCGTCAAACAGGAGAACTATAACGTATCAGTCAACATACACATACATACATACTTATTTACATACGTACATGCGTGCATGCGTGCACGCGCCGCACTCGCCGCACACGCCGCACACGCCGCACACGCCGCACACGCCGCACACGCCGCACACGTCGCACACGCCGCACACGCCGCACACGCCGCACACGACACGCGCACCCGCGCACACACGCGCACACGCGCACACGCGCACACGCGCACACGCGCACACGCGCACACGCGCACACATACATCCATTTTCTAAATTATGAGGAGGGTATAACAGTTATATTAATGGACGATTTTTGTCATATTAAGACGACTGTAAAGTGCTGTTTATTTAAGCAATACTGCTGTTATGGAGCGTCATTAATGGATATCCAGGTGTTTCCACTATTATATGCATAGCATAGCGAAAAGCACTTATAAATGTGTGGGGGATACCACCGCTGATACACGGTTATGTCGTATAATTGTTATCGGATAGTTTACCATTATTGGCCATGTTAACACAACTGTTAGCAACATTTGGTGGTGAAGCTACGACCCACACGTGACCGATTATAAGCACTGTTGCCAAGTTATCAATACAAAATTCATAGTCAAATACTAGAGCAAATTACTGTCACGTCCTGCATGAAAGTAGTATAATTGATGATGTGTCTGCATATGGGAGGGTAGTGTATCACACGAAATAATATATAAAATGAATGTTTTACATGAAATGTTTGAAATCAGAAATGGTTTCAAGAAGTGTAGTATTTTAAAGGATGAAAATGTCAGCCGTATTGTTATGGAAAATAACGTATTTTAAAGAATGTGCAATTGCCATTTTTAATATACTAAGATTTTATTATATGAGCTCATTGGAGAAACCTTTTGATGGATTCCATCTGCAAAATTTAAAGACTGTCCCAACAAATCTTAAATTATGTGAGTGTGTTTCGATGCATGCTGTTGATGTTGTTCTGTGCAACAACTCTCACTTTGCTAACTCGTGTGTCTTTTTATCGCACATTCAGCATGATGTGTCATATATATTGCTAATATTTATCTACAACATAAATATTATTTAAGAATCAACAAACCACACAACAGCTTATGGAAGCAACCGTTGTGGGGTTTACGTCATTTCCAATCAAACTTTATATATATTAGTAGCCGTAGTTGTGAATAAATGTGCGTGATGTTGCGTGGAAGTATATCACATTGCGTTCAGCAGAGTCGGGAGGTTCCACCTCTCTCCGTAGCTCTCAAATGAAAACAGATTTACAAATTACCACGAATATTATACATTCATCAGTAATGAAACATAAAGTGAGAAACCTACTTATTACATGCAAAATACTTCCCCGACCTGCTTTGTCAAATCACGTAACTGGATAATATATATATGTCATATATGCGTGACGTCGCTGACACCAACATATCGTGTTTAACAGCGATGCATTTATAACTACAACACACTTCCCGCGTATACTACATTGTTCCAATATACTATAATTCACTACTGTTTACACTGTTCGACGTAACATCATGAATTGTGAACGTTTTAAGATTTTGAAAAACAACAGTGTTAAGCAATGGAACAGTTAGATGCACGAACAGACACATCAAGCAAAGATACGTTGAAACGTATACATCTCTAAACACCCAAACATAAACAAATAATTCGAACAATGATACAATAAAATTATCTATCCAACGTTACTAACTATGATTTCGTGAACGAAACATATAATTATGATATACGCTGTATGTGTGCGTGTGTGCGTGTGTGCGTGTGTGCGTGTGTGCGTGTGTGCGTGTGTGCGTGTGTGCGTGTGTGCGTGTTTGCGTGTTTGCGTGTGTGCGTGTGTGCGTGTGTGCGTGTGTGCGTGTGTGCGTGTGTGCGTGTGTGCGTGTGTGCGTGTGTGCGTGTGTGCGTGTGTGCGAGTGTGCGTGTGTGCGTGTGTGCGTGTGTGCGTGTGTGCTTGTGTGTGCGTGTGCTTGTGTGTGCGTGTGCTTGTGTGTTCGTGTGTGCGTGCGTGCGTGCGTACGTGCGTTCCTATGTACCTGTGCGTGAGAGCGAGGCATGACATTTAAAAGTTATTTGGTACGATTTGCTTTTGCCCCATTAATATAATCACGAAATTTATGATAAATACAGCAGACCAAAGACAATGTCATAACATTAGTTTTGTATTTTTTTCTAAAAGCTCTTGATCGCCTGAACCCGTTTGTTCACAACTTTTTTATTAGCACTGAATAGTAGCTCTTCGCCCGACATCAACAAACTACAAAGTCTTCTTCAGAATGTCGCAATGCTTTTTAAATGTTGCTCATGGCCTGACTAACCAACATCCCTAACGTTGATTTACTGGTTCATTTCTTGAGCTGATATTCGCCTGACTAGCCTACATCACCACGTTTGTTTTGTTGGTTTACAATAAAGTGTATCGTTGCATTACTTGCGCACATCACACGTATTCTTCAGAACTGATTTCTGCTAAAAACTGTGTGCTACACTGCAATGCTGAAACAATAAAACCCGGCTGTTTTCTTATGGCAAATCCGACTATTTGGCCAGATTGACGCAGAGCGAAATGCTTATAATATGTTGTTGTTTCTTTCTGTACATTATGTGATATACACAAATTGTTCGTCAGCAAGTACGTCCTATTTCACGTTAGCCACATACAATGACATACTAATTCATATTCATTAGTATATTCCTACGACCTGATGACACGTAATATTTTTGTTTTATTGGACTAATCTTCACAATCGCAGTTTGTAAAAAAACAGCACACGAAGTAGTAATACATTAACAATAACAGAAAATAGTTATGAAATATTTACAGACTTGGTCATGTTAATTAATTTATGTAATAATGAAATTAAATATAATATATGCCATTAGTTAAGATTTGATGACAATTCAGTTGCGAGCTAACAATTGTAGTTTTACATCATTATAATTCACATGGTATTAGCAGCAATATGATATACGAAACACTATTGCCAGCAAAGCATCTCTCATTATGATGTGTTTGTGATAAGGTGTACATTATGTCTCTGACTCAAATTAGTCATTTTGATTATTAATGGCATCGTTTTCCTGTGGATCCATATGTATATCAATATACTATTATTACTTTGGAATATGCATTCATTTAGATATATTAAATGTATTGATAAGGTGAGTTCAGTCTTAGTTGCTTTACTAGTAACTATACAAAAAATGAATGCCTTCTGTGTTCTAGCATGTTCAAAAAATATTACAATAAATTGTGATAAAATTTAGATTTTCACTTTGTCCATTATTTTCTCCAATCAACAATGTTCTCAACTATGAAACGTCAGTACATCCAATTGCTCGTACGATCCGAATCTCTGTTTTGATTTACGCTACTGCAAAATGGAGTTGATTTGTGTCTTTCGGCGCCAGGAGCTCGTTAGAATTGTATGTCAGCTACACATTTGTCTTCACAATGACGCAATATAATTATTCATCCCTTTACAACTAAGATGTATTTTTTTTATTAATCTAGTTTTTTTTGTCTCAGTTGTGATATGGAGCAAAGGAAATATTAAACGAAGAGGGTGAAGTAATAGAGTTTTAGTTAGTCTATCTC
Organism: Escarpia spicata; assembly: GCA_963995525.1. Classification (NCBI taxonomy): domain Eukaryota; kingdom Metazoa; phylum Annelida; class Polychaeta; order Sabellida; family Siboglinidae; genus Escarpia; species Escarpia spicata. Next base: position 14,009,232 of record OZ023213.1, read on the forward strand.
ACCAAACTGATTACAAAACTGCGTTGCAACTAGATTAGATTAGATGGACGTTTGTTTGCAAAAACGTAGTAACAGAATTAACAACATCACTTGAAAGCTGTTCATGTTTCCGAGGTGTTATAACTGCAAGAGATCCCTATGTGTTAAATCCGTGAGAACTTACAGTATGTCAACAACAAAAAACACAGTGACGTATAACGAGGCATGATTGATACAGACAAAATTGTATAAATACAGAGACATTAACAGGCAAGAGTACCACTGGCATCAGTCGAATAGCTGTGGGTCAAGTCGTTGTCTGCAGGTAAGTGGGAGTTTATTTTGGTTTCTTTTCTAGAAGGTTTTCAGTTATTGAAAAGGTGATAGTGTTTTCTAAATTCTACATGTCACGGCAACAAACGATTCTTTGGCTTGGTTTCTGGAATAGTGGTCAGTTGGTGTAACGATCATGATTGGTTCTAGCTTTAATATTTCATTATTACATCAGGGCCATGTATATAGGAACAACAATAAAAAAAAAATTACTGAAAAAGAATACATCCTTAATGCTTATTTGTGTTATTATCAATGGTGTTTTACTACCAATTATTTCAGAGGGATTATTTATAAAAACGACTCTTGTATAATTATCCATGTGAATAAACTAGAATGGAGCACCTTAATAATAACCCCTTCGTGTTATATTTTCTGTTCGCCTCTTTCTATGTGTTTTCATCCTTGGGCAATTGGGTTCTGACGTACAATTTGGCTGTGTAAGTATGCTCCCTATGCTGGGTATAGTCGATGATTTAACACTACGTTGTGAAAGTTTGCATGCATTGCAACATAATTGGCAATTTGACTATACAATATTAATATTGACGCCTAGTTGTGTTCTATAATTACTGATATATTGTAATATGCTGATTGCAAAGCAGTGTAATTAACGATAATATAGGTCAAATGAGCAAGGGAAGGAGATTAGCCTCACAATGTTGTACTCGGGACATATTTTGATTTTCTTTGTTGCTACAAGGATATACGCCATTTAAGATAAATAAAGGGGCACAACATACGGACTGTGACTGTTCGTCGCAGCGATCCCAAGATAACTACATCCGTATTCAAGCAGTCGCATCGACTAATATCTAAATATAATTTCAGAAAGAAAAAGACGTAATGGCGAAATATTTCATCGCGTTGCTGGCGCTGGCTGCTTTTTATGCAGCTGAAGGTAAAATTCACGTATGTGTGTGGGTGTGCGTGCGTGAATGCAAGTGTGTGTGTGTGTGTGTGTGTGTGTGTGTGTGTGTGTGTGTGTGTGTGTGTGTGTGTGTGTGTGTTGTTCGTGTGATGTTGTTCTTGATGCTGTGCATGTCTGTGCGCGTGTGTGTGAGTATGTGTGTGTGGGTGTGAAAGAGAGAGAGAGAGAGAGAGAGAGAGAGAGAGAGAGAGAGAGAGAGAGAGAGAGAGAGAGAGAGAGAGAGAGAGAGAGAGAGAGAGAGAGAGAGAGAGAGAGAGAGAGAGAGAGAGAGAGAGAGAGAGAGAGAGAGAGAGAGAGAGAGAGAGAGAGAGAGAGAGAGAGAGAGAGAGAGAGAGAGAGAGAGAGAGAGAGAGAGAGAGAGAGAGAGAGAGAGAGAGAGAGAGAGAGAGAGAGAGAGAGAGAGAGAGAGAGAGAGAGAGAGAGAGAGAGAGAGACAAGCAGAGATACATTACGGACAAACAGAATGTTAGAGACAGAGATGCATTCAGGAATGTGTGTCTGTGTGTTCCTAAAAGTCAAGCACACATTCGTAATATAATGTTCGCATGTTTCTTTTTGTCGTGTCTCCTTTCAGCTAACACCCGTTACAATGGATGTTGGAACGGCTACAACTACGATTGCTGCAGAAATCGTCGCCCCAACTTCTACTACCCGTCTCTGACTAAACCATTCCCTTACTACTACAGTTGTGTCGGCAGCAGAGTTGTGTACGGCCGTTGCCCAGTGAACATGTGCGTCACTGTTTCGGGAAGTTGTGGTAAGTTTTAAAATGAAATATATCTCAAACTGAAGTACTGAAATGAATTTATGTTGATAAATGTTTTGGCAAAGTCGGTTTATGATTAGTATGACAATGTGAAACTATTATTGTTTTCTGATTAAGACATAGTCGCTGCATTATCTTAAATGTGAATACAGTATATTGTGTAATAGTATTACAAATTCAAACAACATTCGCGATATAATTAAATTTATTAATACTGTTTATCGTAACTTTACAATCATCGGAAGTATTAAATTTTCAACAGGTGTGGCCCTACTTTACGACGTTGTGGTAAATTGTATTTAGTTTCACTCTCAACATTGTCATATGTTTTGGCGATTGGTGGATGCTATAACACTTATTTGAATGTAATTAAAATGTCTACATCGTGTATTTTAGTTACTTTTATTACATTCTTTACAATTCATTGATAACACTTACATTAGAAAGGTTGCTGTTATTTGTGCTTTTAAGGACTATGCAGAGATCGCTGCAGCTACACTCGGGGTGTCTACTCATATTACTCGTCCTACTTCTATGGTCGCTATTACTACCAGTGCAATCGTGGAGCAATGTACTACCGCTCATGTGGACTGAATCAATCGTTCTACCCGGGACTCGGTCGATGCGGTTCGTGTGCCTTGTTTTACTTTAATATATAAAAGTAGCGATCACACCCATATTATAAATTATTAGAAACGCTTAACCCGTCCGTAAAGTTTATGTGCGCGGTTGTGTTGTTATGTGTTGTTATGGGATTAGTACTGGGGTATAACCTAATTTTGTGATAATCCTTTTTTGATTGAAGCCGTGTTGTTTGAAGTGCAGTGCCAACATCACACATCCAACGTGCTCTTTATTATGTTCCAATAATAGTCAATTAAAATACGGAAAATGTGTGCGTATCGTTTTCCACAGGCTGCAGAGAGTCTTATTGTGAGAGGTACAGCGGCTGGCAGGCGACCGTTTGCAACGGATGCGGAAGCTACGTCTACTGCAGATATGGACGTCCCATTCGCTACAGGAGATGCCCCTGGAACAGACGTCACTACGACTGTAATCGCCGTCGTTGTGTCAACAGGTGCAACAACTGCTGTGGCATGCGATAAGACAGCATAAGGTGACTTGTTATATTCCTCGTCTCCGGTGGTTTTCTGTGACTTTTGTTTTTATTATTATTCCTATTGCAGACAAAGGATATTACAATCAATGTCTTTAGAATTGTTCGTTCAAACAACCATACTCATTAGCATCCTCTCACGTCGTTCTAGATAAACCGTTTTTTATAGATCAATTGAGTATGCAAGTAATCATACTAACGTTTGATAAACGTTTTATGAATGTGTATCACGTCAATATAACATTTGCACATGTTGTTAAGAGTTACCGCATTCTAATGCCAAAGTAATATAAATAATTTTTCCTAGTGCTCGCATTACACCTCCCGGCTAAGCATTATGATTAAAATAGTGCTTTAATTATTCTTCTTATGTTGCTTCTTTGAACTCGCTCAAATTGATATAAATTACTATAAACTCATCATTAAGTGCATGATTTATGTTTTCTTTGCAGAGATGTTCACTGCTCTGCTTGTCTCTCAACGAGGGAAATTAGAACAAGCGGGCACCAGCGAATGGATATTTCACCGAAAAAGCATCTACGCCTTCGTTTGTACAAGACTGTGTGAACATATTGCTACATTAAAGCTACTGCTTTGTAATGAGCGTTCTTGTTGGATTTATTGTATTAGCATTCGAGGAAGTTAATTGAATTATAGTATACTAAAATATCTTCTTTGGAAAAACGTACCAAACATGCAGTTTTATACGTTTGAGACTTAACTCAATATTGGAATGACTTAGCCACACACATTTTACGTTTACATACACTCTTACATGGCTCACATGTACACGTTTACAAGGACCATCTTAGTTATTGGTGTTCTCTTGATAACATCAATTGCTCAGTAACGGATGTTGTAAGTACCTTCTTAAATGTATATACAGGAATCCAACAAACAGTCGGTCAGGTGTCATGCATTACATCCTCTTATCAAGGCTGATTTAGGCGTGGTCTCGCTCGACTTCCCAGAAACATACAACTTTACACTTGTTTGAGTTTCCCGACAAATATCCAATTCTACCTATTCGAGGTCTCCACCAGAATCTTCCATTATAATAAATTAATAAATACATCCATCTTCACCCCGATAGATACCGCGATGGAATTAGTTTCAGTTCATTACGCTGCAACCCACTAGGCTTTCGTCAATGAACTTTATGGCATATGTAGCATGGCCGGATACTGTGGACCTCGCCGTATTACACATCAGATATACGTTATCAACAAATATATAGATAGTGGCATAATGCGTCCCTGTGGCCAAGGATTCCCATCTTTCCCGAGCTATCACACATCGTTCATAAGCAGCCGTCCTTATGTCACAATTGTCCGCATATCCTCGAAGACATCAGCACCATTATGATTGATTATTTAAAAACGTCTTGTTTCTATAAAATTCACTTTTATGTAATGGCATAAACAAATATGATATGTCGTACTGTAAAGATTAAATTATGCACATGTTTGCCCAGATATACTATAATTACAAATCGTGTACTGCAGTGTATATTTACAAACCGTAAGGTTAAGTGAAATATGAAATATATGAAATATGAAATATATAAACGTAATAAATTACTGATCTCATAATGTCTTAATATCTACACCAACCATGCAACATTTCGACCTTATCTGCGATATGCGTCACAAGAAATATGAAACTTCGTTTCGGAAGGGTACTTTTGAGGGTCGTATATCGGTGTTTTGCGATTACCCAAGTAAGAAGCGACATATAATGTATGTTATATGTTGCCGCGCGACTTAATGCACGAAGTTCATATAAAACTGCCACATACCTGTGAATGTCGTGTCAAGAGAGATCATTGTCCCCTTCAATCGGTTGCTTCGATCGGTTGCTATTTAGAAAAAAGTTGAACATGGGCTAAATATATATATTATATATATATATATATATATATATGTGTGTGTGTGTGTGCATATATATATATATATATATATATATATATATATATATAATATTCCTGCCAGTGATCCACGAATTACATTACCTAGAGAGAAAGTGGAAGAGGCCTATGGTCTACCACCAACACACTGTAGCTGACAACATAGTGAAATATCAGCCAGCCAAGAAGAACAAGAAGAGAGCATATAACTTTGTGCAGGAGGATGACATTTGCAGCAACATTGCTGAAATCGAAAATGCACACACTATTGTAAGACACGGAGAGAGCTACGAAAGAAATGCTAAGTGGAGAAGAAGAAAGAAAGAAAGAGCAAAACTAGTATCCGCGGTTTTGTATGCGTATATATGCCGTATTTTTGATAACATATTATAATAAATTGATGATAGTTGTCACACGTACACATCAATATACTTGCACATACATACATGCATATATATACCGTATATATATATATATATATATATAAATCAACACACCATGCATATTACCCACATGTTACTAATTATGTTGAATTTGATAGCATATGCAACACTCAAAGACGTGCTCGCATCTGCATAGTTTTGTAATACGACTTTTTGTTACATAATTTGTAAAACCTCGGAAACTACTTGTTCCAATCTTCTCTGTGAGTAACTAACGTAGTAGTATTGTTATTGCGTTAAGTGACAAGTTATATATAAGGCTAATTTTGGCAGATTCATGGTTTGTTCTGAGTATATATAACTCTCTTGTCCTCCTAATGTTGTAGTTATGAATGGATACAATATGACTTAGTTTCCCATTTAATGAATAAGTACGTAAGTCCTGATCCATGTATTTAAAATATAATTTAAGTTCATGTAGCTTTTATATATGTCATATAAGTATGACAAACATTCATTTTTAGAAAGGTTCAGTGTGAGAATTGTAGTTACTTTTGCATAAACTTCTGATAGCTGTCTGTTGTGTGTTCTACATTCGGCTGTCTTGGTATCCCGACGACATAATGCAATAGATAATATTATATAATAGTAGTGTAATATATAAGATAATTTTATTTCTAGACGAAATACATGTTTTAATCGATTTAGGATACCGACTGTTTTGGAACACTTGTTTCATATTTGTATCGATGTTTTTGCTATCTAAATTAGTATCTAAAGTCAGTCCTCAACAAATAATTATTCCACTCTATCAATGGTTGTTCCATTGATGTTGAGCAACAGGTTAATAACAATGTTATTTTTTATATGAAAAGCCATATATTTAGATTTTTTTTGGTTGATTGATAACGTATGCCTAGTCATTCGTGTATTTTAAGGAGTTCATCATTTATTTTGGTATGGTGGTTAAAGTGGTATCGTCAGCATACATAATAAAGTTACATATATGCTGGCTTTTGGATAATCATTCATACATATTACAAATCACAGTGCCCCAATAGAATAGGGCCTCGTGGTAAACCAATTGTGACAGGTAAACTATCGGAATTTTCATTGTGAAATGCTGTGATTTGTCTTCGGTTGCTTATCTAGCTTTCATATACATTCAGACTAAAACCACGTAAGCCATAATATCTTAGTTTATTTAGTAGTATTGAGTGATCAATTGTATCGATGGCCTTGGAGAGGTCAAGTGAAATACTGAAGGAAACATAATTTTGATCAGTTTGAGTAATTATCTTATCTAGTAGTTCAATTGATGCATACTCGGTTGATTTGTTTTCTAAATGCATATTTATTATCAACAAACAGTCCAGGGTCATTGAAGTATGCGGATTATTAATTATGTATTATTTTATATAAGACCTTTGAGACAGTTACAATGAGCTACATGGGTATGTAATTGTTAAAAAACATATATATCATCTTTTTTAATATAGGAATTTCTGTTGAACGTTTCATTTTATCAGGAGAAATTTCAGTATTTATTCCATTAACAACGTTAATTACTTAATGACTGAGGGTTTAATTATTTTTAAAAGTATTGAAGAAATACCATCACATCCTCTACTGTATCTTTATTGGAAGACTCATAGCTTCTATATATTTCAAAGCTCGTAGCGTCCCTTTCGAAAGACTCAGGCAATGTAAGGGGAACGAAATCCGTTGCTGCTTTGACAACAATTAGGTTTCATTATTATCCATTCCTGTCAAATTAAAAACAATTACAAATAATCAAGAATATAATGAATTAATGAGTAACGAGAAGTCCAAACGTCAAGTCAGAAACCTAGAGACAATACGCAAAATCTGTCCAGAACTGTTTTTACCAGATAAAACCAACTTCACGACTCATCATATAACTTATCTTTTTGTGTGACGTTGCTAACCCTAGCTTATCGTGTCTAACATCGATACACTAGTAATTACCACAATCTTTCCGCGTACACATGTTAGTTTTGTGTCGATGCGCTAGACTATAATTTGCAACGTTATTGTAGCCAATAATCGTTGTAATCGTTGTCTGACTTGCGGATATAGAACAGTATCTTTAGAAAGGGATACTGCCGACAAATAGTGTTGTATTGTGGTACTTAAAACAGAAAAATAAGCCGACCGTTCACTTTATTAACACAAACATGACTACTTCGAGGTGATGGATCCATGAACATGTTCTTAATATAGTCGTCGATGTTTTCTGCAATACTTTATTTGAAATTCTGTAATTATTCGTTAGCAACCACCATCACAAAGTGCCCCCATCACCACCACCGACACAAACACCATCACCTACGCAACCAACACCACCGCCATCACCATCGCCAACGCCGTCATCGCCGCCATTGCCTCCAGATCCATTACAACCAACACCACCACCAGCACTACCAGTACCACCACCGCCGCCACCACAATCACCATAATCACCACCACTACCACCACCACCATCATTACCCATCCATCACCACAACCACCATCACACAGTTCACCACTTCACCACCACCGACACAGACAACATCAACTCCGCCACCATCACTACAGCCATCACCATCGCCATCGCTGCATTCGCCGCGTGATCCACAACAACCACCACCAGCACCACCAGCACCACCAGCACCACCAGCACCACCAGCACCACCAGCACCACCAGCACCACCAGCACCACCAGCACCACCAGCACCACCAGCACCACCAGCACCACCAGCACCAACAGCACCACCAGCACCACCAGCACCACCAGCACCACAAGCACCACCAGCACCACCAGCATCACCAGCATCACCAGCACCACCAACCACCACCAGCACCACCAGCACCACCAGCACCACCAGCACCACCAGCACCACCAGCACCACCAGCACCACCAGCACCACCAGCACCATAGCACCACCAGCACCACCAGCACCACCAGCACCAACAGCACCACCATCACCACCAGCACCACTTGCACAACCAACACCAGCACCAACACCACCACCACCACCACCACCGCCACCACCAACATCAGTACAACCACCACCTTCTGCTACTACTGCTACGACTACCGACATCCCTAACGTAGACGGTTTTGTGTTTCTATTTAGTTGATCTTTGCCTCTCTTGCCGGCGCTTTCATCTTTGCGGTTTTGTTTGTTTTGTTGGTTTATGAAAACATACGTATCGTTGCCTGACTTGCGGGTGTAAAAACAAGAATATTGTTTATTGCACATATCTTTCTACTACGGTGTTTACAGTTCGATTACCATCGGATGTGTAATTCGAGCGTTACCAGTATGCCCTGTTGAAGGCCAACACGTATGTGGTTTGAAACAGTCACTATATGGACACACGAACCTGTAAATGGGTCTCTACATTTATCGGCTCACGGGTGCCTGATCAAATTTTTTATGGAAACTAAATTCATAAAACATGTGGACGTACCTAATTTACATGCATATCTTATTTTCAGTATGCCGTACTTCATTACATATGTTAATTTAATTATAACAAAGTTTGTGTAGCAATATCATATTGACACAGGTGAATTGTTGACACATGTCTATGTGATAGTGTTGAAACAAGTCTGTGTGATGTGTCTAGTGCTACGACCGCCAGCTAGCCTCCTCACAGAGTTGAAAATTGAGCCGCATACGTAAGCTTACTCTGCTGGAACATAGTCTCTCCATAGACAAGACTCTAGCATGTCCTCCTTGTGCAACAATGCGGATACTGGCCACCTTGCGACCCCAGGCTAACACGCAAGGGATCCAGGAGAAAAACAACTTGTCCCCGTGAAAAAAAGATATGCTACGAAAAAAAATCATCGACAGATGAGACGAAGTCGTCTCCTTCAGGAGAAACTATGACATATGCTTTAGAACACTAGCAAGCGATTAATCTGGACGGCGTGCTTTGATTGACACAAGCGTCTATAGACGCGGGAGCCGCTAAGTCTAAGTAAATCAAAGTAGCATGCCACCGTAATTGTGTGCGCTCGATTTCATTAATCAATTGTCAAGCGGCCGTGGTATCGTATATAGGAAGACAGACTTCTATATAACTTGCCGGCTAATGTATGAGATAATTTTTATGAAAGTTACTCGTGGTCGCAGAAAACGTTTCTGTAATCACGGGCTCCGATCTTCCCCTTACCGTCTCACGTCGTTCAAATTCTGCCATCTTAATGAACAGTTGTTTACATTCCCTCAAACACATCACCAGCATTATGAATTGTTTTATTCAAACAACCAAAAACACCCGTCCTCTCAAGTGGTGTCGTGGTACCTGACAGTCGTGATACCAAAATTTATCAAATGTTAGAAAACACCCCACATCGTTACATAAACATCATTACTACCTTGTAGTTATATAGTGTCTGTTAAAAATGACGAAGCTCGGAGGTAATGAAAACTTCACGTCCATCGATATCGCCTAGTCGGGATAAAGTAAATGTGAAATATAATTGTGATGAATAATGGTATGCTCATATTATGTAAGTTCTGTTTGTGGGGTTTACGTCATTTCCAATCAAACTATATATATTAGTAGCCGTAGTTGTGAATAAATGTGCGTGATGTCGAGTGGAAGTATATCACATTGCGTTCAGCGGAGTCGTTAGGTTCCACCTCTCTCCGTCTCAAATGGAAAAAAGCTCTACAAATTACCACGAATATAATATATTCATCATTAACGCAACATCAAGTGAGAAACCTTCTTACTGCACGCAAAATATTTCCCCCACATGTTTTTTTGCCAAACAAAACAACTGGAGAATATATAAGTAATATATGCGTGACGTCGCTGACACCAACATATCGTGTTTAACATCGACGCATTTATAACTACAGCACACTTTCCGCGTATACTTCATTGTTCCGATATGCTATATTTCACAACATTTTACGCTGTTAGACCTAACATCCCGAATTATTAACGTTTTTAAGAATTTGAAAAACAAAAGTGTTAAGCAATGGAACTGTTAGCTGTACGAAAAGACACTTCGAGCACACATTGGAATGTAAACATTTCTAAACATCCAAACATAAAAAACAAGTCGAACAATAATACAATATAATTATCTATCGATCTTGACTAACAATGACTTTGTGAATGAAACAAATATTGTATATGCGGTGCGTGTGTGCGTGTGTGCGTGTTTGCGTGTTTGCGTGTGTGCGTGTTTGCGTGTTTGCGTGTTTGCGTGTGCGTGTGTGCGCATGTGCAGGTGTTTGCGTATATGCGCGTGCTTGCAAGAGAGTGAGTTTGTGTGCGTGCGTGCGTGCGTGCGTGCGTGCGTGCGTACGTGCGTGCCTATATACCTGTCTGTGAGAGCGAGGCAAAACATGTAAAAGTTAATTTGTTTGGTACGATTTGCTTTTGTTCCAATCACATAATTAAGAAATGTATTATACAGACCAACGACAATATCATCACATTAGTTCTGTATTTTTATCTAAAACCACTTCTTCGCCTGCCCCTGTATGTTCACTACTTGTTTATTAGCACTTTGATCATTCGAACAATAATACAATATAATTATCTATCCATCGTTACTAACAATGATTTCGTGAACGAAACAAATATTATATATGCGGTGCGTGTGTGCGTGTGTGCGTGTGTTTGTGTGTTTGTGTGTGTGTGTGTGTGTGTGTGTATGTGTGCATATATAAATATATATATATATATATATAATATTCCTGCAGTGATCCACGAATTACATTACCTAGAGAGAAAGTGGAAGAGGCCTATGGTCTACCACCAACACACTGTAGGTGACAACATAGTGAAATATCAGCCAGCCAAGAAGAACAAGAAGGCAGGCTATAACTTTTTGCAGGAGGATGACATTTGCTGCAACATTGCTCAAATCGAAAATGCACACACTATTGTAAGACACCGACAGAGCTACGAAAGAAATGCTAAGTGGAGAAGAAGAAAGAAAGAAAGAGCAAAACTAGTATCCGCGGTTTTGTATGCGTATATATGCCGTATTTTTGATAACATATTATAATAAATTGATGATAGTTGTCACACGTACACATCAATATACTTGCACATACATACATGCATATATATACCGTATATATATATATATAAATCAACACACCATGCATATTACCCACATGTTACTAATTATGTTGAATTTGATAGCATATGCAACACTTAAGGACGTGCACGCATCTGCATAGTTTTGTAATACGACTTTTTGTTACATAATTTGTAAAACCTCGGAAACTACGTGTTCCAATCTTCTCTGTGAGTAACTAACGTAGTAGTATTGTTATTGCGTTAAGTGACAAGTTATATATAAGGCTAATTTTGGCAGATTTATGGTTTGTTCTGAGTACATATATCTCTCTTGTCCTCCTAATGTTGTAGTTATTAATGGATACAATATGACTTAGTTTCCCATTTAATGAATAAGTACGTAAGTCCTGATCCATGTATTTAAAATATAATTTAAGTTCATGTAGCTTTTATATATGTCATATAAGTATGACAAACATTCATTTTTAGAGAGGTTCAGTGTGAGAATTGTAGTTACTTTTGCATAAACTTCTGATAGCTTTCTGTTGTGTGTTCTACATCCGGCTGTCTTGGTATCCCGACGACATAATGCAATAGATAATATTATATAATAGTAGTGTAATATATAAGATAATTTTATTTCTAGACGAAATACATGTTTTAATCGATTTAGGATACCGACTGTTTTGGAACACTTGTTTCATATTTGTATCGATGTTTTTGCTATCTAAATTAGTATCTAAAGTCAGTCCTCAACAAATAATTATTCCACTCTATCAATGGTTGTTCCATTGATGTTGAGCAACAGGTTAATAACAATGTTATTTTTCTTATGAAAAGCCATATATTTAGATTTTTTTGGGTTGATTGATAAGTATGCCTAGTCATTCGTGTATTTTAAGGAGTTCATCATTTATTTTGGTATGGTGGTTAAAGTGGTATCGTCAGCATACATAATAAAGTTACATATATGCTGGCTTTTGGATAATCATTCATACATATTACAAATCACAGTGCCCCAATAGCATAGAGCCTCGTGGTAAACCAATTGTGACAGGTAAACTATCGGAATTTTCATTGTGAAATGCTGTGATTTGTCTTCGGTTGCTTATCTAGCTTTCATATACATTCAGACTAAAACCACGTAAGCCATAATATCTTAGTTTATTTAGTAGTATTGAGTGATCAATTGTATCGATGGCCTTGGAGAGGTCAAGTGAAATACTGAAGGAAACATCATTTTTATCAGTTTGAGTAATTATCTTATCTAGTAGTTCAATTGATGCATACACGGTTGATTTGTTTTCTAAATGCATATTTATTATCAACAAACAGTCCAGGTTCGTTGAAGTATGCGGATTATTGATTACGTATTATTTTATATAAGACCTTTGAGACAGTTACAATGAGCTACATTGGTATGTAATTGTTAAAAAAACATATATATCATCTTTTTTAATATAGGAATTTCTGTTGAACGTTTCATTTTATCAGGAAAAAAATGTCAGTATTTATTCCATGAACAACGTTAATTACTTAATGACTAAGGGTTGAATTATTTTAAAAGTATTGAAGAAATACCATCACATCCTCTACTGTATCTTTATTGGAAGACTCATAGCTTCTCTATATTTCAAGGCTCGTAGCGTCCCTTTCGAAAGACTCAGGCAATGTAAGGGGAACGAAATCCGTTGCTGCTTTGACAACAATTAGGTTTCATTATTATCCATTCCTGTCAAATTAAAAACAATTACAAATAATCAAGAATATAATGAATTAATGAGTAACGAGAAGTCCAAACGTCAAGTCAGAAACCTACAGACAATAAGCAAAATCTGTCAAGAACTGTTTTTGCAAGATAAAAACAACTTCACGACTCATCATATAACTTATCTTTTTGTGTGACGTTGCTAACCCTAGGTTATCGTGTCTAACATCGATACACTAGTAATTACCACAATCTTTCCGCGTACACATGTTAGTTTAGTGTCGATGCGCTAGACTATTATTTGCAACGTTGTTTCTTCGTGTGCCTAAAATCCTAACATTGATCGGTTTTAAAATAATAATAAAATAATTGTGATGAGTAATGGAAAGGGCTAGGTACCGGAAAAGACATATCACGCAGAAACAATTTGAATCGTAAACATCGTAACAAAAGGACACACATCGAATGACGGTACGATAGCATTATGATTACAATCTTCCTTAAAGTGATTTCGGACTTCCAAACAACTACACGTTGGCATTTGTTTTAGGGGAAGGTTGGCGGCCGAGAACCACTTTTTACGTCTTCAAAGATACATCCAAACATTGTTAACATTACAATTTAATTATTGTGTATGTTCTCTACAAAGGTCGTCAAATGTGTGAGACTAGGTTTTTTTCAATGTTTTTATAATATATTTCCTAATTAGTAGAAGCTCACTCATTTAGAACAGTCGCTGGAATCCACTAAATGATGCATGACTATTTAATAACGATGATGATGCGTACATATTTAGTAACGATGATGGAAGTATTGCTTTCCCAGTATTACGTAGGGGCTTCCACTTCAGCCTAGTTTCTTTCTTTCTTTCTTTCTTAGTTGATTCTTCACCTGAGTAGCCAATAATCGTTGTAATCGTTGTCTGACTTGCGGATATAGAACAGTATCTTTAGAAAGGGATACTGCCGACAAATAGTGTTGTATTGTGGTACTTAAAACAGAAAAATAAGCCGACCGTTCACTTTATTAACACACACATGACTACTTCTAGGTGATGGATCCATGAACATGTTCTTAATATAGTCGTCGATGTTTTCTGCAATACTTTATTTGAAATTCTGTAATTATTCGTTAGCAACCACCATCACAAAGTGCCCCCATCACCACCACCGACACAGACACCATCACCTACGCAACCAACACCACTGCCATCACCATCGCCAACGCCGTCATCGCCGCCATTGCCTCCAGATCCATTACAACCAACACCACCACCAGCACTACCAGTACCACCACCGCCGCCACCACAATCACCATAATCACCACCACTACCATCACCACCATCATTACCCATCCATCACCACAACCACCATCACAAAGTTCACCACTTCACCACCACCGACACAGACACCATCACCTACGCAACCAACACCACTGCCATCACCATCGCCAACGCCGTCATCGCCGCCATTGCCTCCAGATCCACTACAACCAACACCACCACCAGCCCTACCAGTACCACCACAGCCGCCACCACAATCACCATAATCACCACCACTACCACCACCACCATCATTACCCATCCATCACCACAACCACCATCACAAAGTTCACCACTTCACCACCACCGACACAGACACCATTAACTCCGCCACCATCACTACAGCCATCACCATCGCCATCGCCGCATTCGCCGCGTGATCCACAACAACCACCACCAGCACCACCAGCACCACCAGCACCACCAGCACCACCAGCACCACCAGCACCACCAGCACCACCAGCACCACCAGCACCACCAACACCACCAGCACCACCAGCACCACCAGCACCACCAGCACCACCAGCACCACCAGCACCACCAGCACCACCAGCACCACCACCATCACCACCAGCACCACCAGCATCACCAGCACCACCAGCACCACCAGCACCACCAGCACCACCAGCACCACCAGCACCACCAGCACCACCAGCACCACCAGCACCAACAGCACCACCAGCACCACCAGCACCACCAGCACCACCTGCACCACCTGCACCACCTGCACCACCAGCACCACCAGCACCACCAACACCACCAGCACCACCAACCACCACCAACCACCACCAGCACTACCAGCACCACCAGCACCACCAGCACCACCAGCACCACCATCACCACCAGCACCTCCATCACCACCAGCACCACCATCACCACCAGCACCACCATCACCACCAGCACCACTTGCACAACCAGCACCAGCACCAACACCACCACCTCCGCCACCACCAACATCAGTACAACCACCACCTTCTGCTACTACTGCTACGACTACCGACATCCCTAACGTAGACTGTTTGGTGTTTCTATTTAGTTGATATTTGCCTGTCTTGCCGGCGATTTCATCTTTGCGGTTTTGTTTGTTTTGTTGGTTTATGAAAACATACGTATCGTTGCCTGACTTGCGGGTGTAAAAACAAAAATATTGTTTATTGCACATATCTTTCTACTACGGTGTTTACAATTCGATTACCATCAGATGTGTAATTCGAGCGTTACCAGTATGCCCTTTTGAAGGCCAACACGTATGTGGTTTGAAACAGTCACTATATGGACACACGAATCTGTAAATGGGTCTCTACATTTATCGGCTCAAGGGTGCCTGATCAAATTTTTTTATGGAAACTAAATTCATAAAACATGTGGACGTACCTAATTTACATGCATATCTTATTTTCAGTATGC
This sequence comes from Escarpia spicata, assembly GCA_963995525.1. Classification (NCBI taxonomy): domain Eukaryota; kingdom Metazoa; phylum Annelida; class Polychaeta; order Sabellida; family Siboglinidae; genus Escarpia; species Escarpia spicata. The sequence goes on from OZ023213.1 coordinate 14,025,146, forward strand.
CTTACTTCATTACATATGTTAATTTAATCATAACAAAGTTTGTGTAGCAATATCGTGTTGACACAGGTGTATTGTTGACACATGTCTGTGTGATAGTGTTGAAACAAGTCTGTGTGATGTGTCTAGTGCTACGACCGCCAGCTAGCCTCCTCACAGAGTTGAAAATGGAGCCGCATACGTAAGCTTACCCTGCTGGAACATAGTCTCTCCATAGACAAGACTCTAGCATGTCCTCCTTGTGCAACAATGCGGATACTGGCCACCTTGCGACCCCAGGCTAACACGCTAGGGATCCAGGAGAAGAACAACTTGTCCCCGTGAAAAAAAGATATGCTACGAAAACAAAATCCTCGACAGATGAGACGACGGTCGTCTCCTTTAGGAGAAACTATGGCATATGCTTTAGAACACTAGCAAGCGACTAATCTGGATGGCGTGCTTTGATTGACACAAGCATCTATAGACGCGGGAGCCGCTAAGTCTAAGTAAATCAAAGTAGCATGCCACCGTAAATGTGTGCGCTCGATTTCATTAATAAATTGTCAAGCGGCCGTGGTATCGTATATAGGATGACAGACTTCTATATAACTTGCCGGCTAATGTATGAGATCATTTTTATGAAAGCTACTCGTGGTCGCAGAAAACGTTCCTGTAATCACGGGCTCCGGTCTTCCCCTTACCGTCTCACGTCGTTCAAATTCTGCCATCTTAATGAACAGTTGTTTACATTCCCTCAAACACATCACCAGCATTATGAATTGTTTTATTCAAACAACCAAAAACACCCGTCCTCTCAAGTGATGTCGTGGTACCTGACAGTCGTGATACCAAAATTTATCAAATGTTAGAAAACACACAGCATCGTTACATAAACATCATTACGACCTTGTAGTTATATAGTGTCTGTTAAAAATGACGAAGCTCGGAGGTAATAAAAACTTCACGTCCATCGATATCGCCTAGTCTGGATAAAGTAAATATGAAATATAATTGTGATGAATAATGGTATGCTCATATTATGTAAGTTCTGTTTGTGGGGTTTACGTCATTTCCAATCAAACTATATATATTAGTAGCCGTAGTTGTGAATAAATGTGCGTGATGTCGAGTGGAAGTATATCACATTGCGTTCAGCAGAGTCGTTAGGTTCCACCTCTCTCCGTCTCAAATGGAAAAAAGCTCTACAAATTACCACGAATATAATATATTCATCATTAACGCAACATCAAGTGAGAAACCTTCTTACTGCACGCAAAATATTTCCCCCACATGTTTTTTTGCCAAACAAAACAACTGGAGAATATATAAGTAATATATGCGTGACGTCGCTGACATCAACATATCGTGTTTAACAGCGATGCATTCATAACTACAGCACACTTTCCGCGTATACTTCATTGTTCCGATATGCTATATTTCACAACATTTTACGCTGTTAGACCTAACATCACGAATTATTAACGTTTTTAAGAATTTGAAAAACAAAAGTGTTAAGCAACGGAACTGTTAGCTGTACGAAAAGACACTTCGAGCACACATTGGAATGTAAACATTTCTAAACATCCAAACATAAAAAACAAGTCGAACAATAATACAATATAATTATCTATCGATCTTGACTAACAATGACTTTGTGAATGAAACAAATATTGTATATGCGGTGCGTGTGTGCGTGTGTGCGTGTTTGCGTGCGTGCGTGTTTGCGTGTTTGCGTGTTTGCGTGTGCGTGTGTGCGCATGTGCAGGTGTTTGCGTATATGCGCGTGCTTGCAAGAGAGTGAGTTTGTGTGCGTGCGTGCGTGCGTGCGTGCGTACGTGCGTGCCTATATACCTGACTGTGAGAGCGAGGCAAAACATGTAAAAGTTAATTTGTTTGGTACGATTTGCTTTTGTTCCAATCACATAATTAAGAAATTTATTATACATATTGCAGACCAACGACAATGTCATCACATTAGTTCTGTATTTTTTTCTAAAACCACTTCTTCGCCTGCCCCTGTCTGTTCACTACTTGTTTATTAGCACTTTGATCAGTCGAACAATAATACAATATAATTATCTATCCATCGTTACTAACAATGACTTCGTGAACGAAACAAATATTATATATGCGATGCGTGTGTGCGTGTGTGCGTGTGTGCGTGTGTGCGTGTGTGCGTGTGTGCGTGTGTGCGTGTGTGCGTGTGTGCGTGTGTGCGTGTGTGCGTGTGCGCGTGTGCGCGTGTGCGCGTGTGCGCGTGTGCGCGTGTGCGCGTGTGCAGGTGTTTGCGTATGTGCGCGTGCTTGCAAGAGTGTGAGTTTGTGTGCGTGCGTGTGTACGTATGTGCGTGCTTGCGTGTGCGCCTGTGTGCGTGTGCGCGTGTGCGCGTGTGCGCGTGTGCGGGGGTGCGCGGGTGCGCGTGTGCGCGTAAGCGCGTGTGCAGGTGTTTGCGTATGAACGCGTGCTTGCAAGCGTGTGAGTTTGTGTGCGTGCGTGCGTGCGTGCGTGCGTACGTGTGGGCCTATATACCTATGTGTGAGGGCGAGGCAAAACATGTAAATGTTAATTTGTTTGGTACGATTTGCTTTTGTCCCAATCACATAATTAAGAAATTTATTATACGTACTGCAGACCAACGACAATGTCATCACATTAGTTATGTATTTTTTTCAAAAACCACTTCTTCGCCTGCCCCTGTCTGTTCACTACTTGTTTATTAGCACTTTGATCAGTAGCCCTTCGCCCGACATCAAACAATTACACGGTCTACTTCAGAATGTCGCAATCCTTTTTAAAATGTTGCTCCTGGCCTGACTAACCAACATCCCTAACGTAGATTTGCTGGTGCATCTATTCAGCTGAAATTCTCCTGACTAGCCTACATCACCATATTTGTTTTGTTGGTTGACCATAAAAAGTATCGTTGGATTACTTGCGCACATCACACGTATTATTTAGAACTGAACTGAAATGTACATTGTGTCTCTGACTCACATTAATCATTTTGATTATCAATGGCTTCGTTATCCCATGGATCCATATTATATCAATATAATACTATTACTTTGGAATTTGCATTAATTTAGATTTAATAACTTTATTGATAAGATGAGTTCAGTCTTAGTTGCTTTACTAGTAGCTATACACAACAACTATGCATGCAATCTGTGTTCTAGCGTATTCACAAAATGTAACAATATATTATGATGACATTTCGTTTCCAAAACTTCTACACTTTTTTATAATTTTCCCCAATCAACAATGCTCAAAACTGTGAAACGTCAGTACAAACAATTGCTCGTACGATCCGAATCTCCGTTTTGATTTACGCCATTGCACAATGGAGTTGATTTGTGTGTATATGTGACTGGGGCTAGTTAGAATTATATGACAGCTACACTTTCTTCTTCACAATGACGCAATATAATTATACATCCCTTTACAACTAAGATGTATTTTTGTTATTAATCTAATTTGTTGGTCTCAGTTGTGATATGGAGCAAAGGAAATATTAAACGAAGAGGTTGAGGTATTAGCGTTTTAGTTAGTCTATCCCACCAAACTTATTACAAAACTGCAATGCAACTAGATTATATTAGATGGACGTTTGTAATAGAATAAACAACATCACTTGACGGCTGTTCGTGTTTCCGAGGGGTTATATCTCTATATATCCCTATGTGTTAAATTCGTGAGAACTTACAGTATGTCAACAACAAAAAACACAGTGACGTATAACGAGGCATGATTGATACAGACAAAATTGTATAAATACAGAGACATTAACAGGCAAGAGTACCACTGGCATCAGTCGAATAGCTGTGGGTCAAGTCGTTGTCTGCAGGTAAGTGGGAGGTTATTTTGGCTTCTTTTCTAGAAGGTTTTCAGGTATTGAAAAGGTGATAGTGTTTTCTACATTCTACATGTCACGGCAACAAACGATTATTTGGCTTGGTTTCTGGAATTGTGGTCAGTTGGTGTAACGATCATGATTGGTTCTAGCTTTGATATTTCATTATTACACCAGGGCCATGTATATAGGAACAACAATAAAATAAAAAACTGAAAAAGAATGCTTCATTAATTCTTATTTGTGTTATTATCAATGGTGTTTTACTACCAATTATTTCAGAGGGATTACTTATCAAAACGACTCTTGATACTTGTATAATTATCCATGTGAATAAACTAGAATGGAACACCTTAATAATAACCCCTTCGTGTTATATTTTCTGTTCGCCTCTTTCTATGTGTTTTCATCCTTGGGCAATTGGGTTCTGACGTACAATTTGGCTGTGTAAGTATGCTCCCTATGCTGGGTATAGTCGATGATTTAACACTACGTTGTGAAAGTTTGCATGCATTGCAACATAATTGGCAATTTGACTATACAATATTAATATTGACGCCTAGTTGTGTTCTATAATTACTGATATATTGTAATATGCTGATTGCAAAGCAGTGTAATTAACGACAATATAGGTCAAATGAGCAAGGGAAGGAGATTAGCCTCACAATGTTGTACTTGGGACATATTTTGATTTTCTTTGTTGCTACAAGGATATACGCCATTTAAGATAAATAAAGGGGCACAACATACGGACTGTGACTGTTCGTCACAGCGATCCCAAGAAAACTACATCCGTAGTCAAGCAGTCGCATCGACTAATACCTAAATATAATTTCAGAAAGAAAAAGACGTCATGGCGAAATATTTCATCGCGTTGCTGGCGCTGGCTGCTTTTTATGCAGCTGAAGGTAAAACTTACGTATGTGTGTGTGTCTGTGGGTGTGCGTGCGTGAATGCAAGTGTGTGTGTGTTGTTCGTGTGATTTTGTTATTGATGCTGTGCATGTCTGTGCGCGTGTGTGTGAGTATGTGTGTGTGGGTGTGAGAGAGAGAGAGAGTGAGAGAGAGAGAGAGAGAGAGAGAGAGAGAGAGAGCGCGAGAGAGAGAGAGAGAGAGAGAGAGAGAGAGAGAGAGAGAGAGAGAGAGAGAGAGAGCGAGAGAGAGAGCGAGAGAGAGAGAGCGAGGGAGAGAGAGAGAGGAGAGAGTGAGAGAGAGAGAGAGAGAGAGAGAGAGAGAGAGAGAGAGAGAGAGAGAGAGAGAGAGAGAGAGAGAGAGAGAGAGAGAGAGAGAGAGAGAGAGAGAGAGAGAGAGAGAGAGAGAGAGAGAGAGAGAGAGAGAGAGAGAGAGAGAGAGAGAGAGAGAGAGAGAGAGAGAGAGAGGGTGAGAGAGAGAGAGAGAGAGAGAGAGAGAGAGAGATAGAGAGAGAGAGAGAGAGAGACAAGCAGAGATACATTACGGACAAACAGAATGGGAGAGACAGAGATGAATTCAGGAATGTGTGTCTGTGTGTTCCTAAAAGTCAGGCACACATTCGTAATAGAATGTTCGCATGTTTCTTTTTGTCGTGTCTTCTTTCAGCTAACACCCGTTACAATGGATGTTGGAACGGCTACAACTACGATTGCTGCAGAAATCGTCGCCCCAACTTCTACTACCCGTCTCTGACAAAACCATTCCCTTACTACTACAGTTGTGTCGGCAGCAGAGTTGTGTACGGCCGTTGCCCAGTGAACATGTGCGTCACTGTTTCGGGAAGTTGTGGTAAGTTTTAAAACGAAATATATCTCAAACTGAAGTACTGAAATGAATTTATGTTGATAAATATTTTGGCAAAGTCGGTTAGTGATTAGTATGACAATGTGAAACTTTTTTTTTCTTCTGATTAAGACAGTCGCTGCATTATCTTAAATGTGCATACACTATATTGTGTAATAGTATTACAAATTCAAACAACATTCGCGATATAATTAAATTTATTAATACTGTTCATCATAACTTTACAATCATCGGAAGTATTTAATTTTCAACAGGTGTGGCCCTACTTTACGACGTTGTGGTAAATTGTATTTAGTTTCACTCTCAACATTGTCATATGTTTTGGCGATTGGTGGATGCTATAACACTTATTTGAATGTAATTAAAATGTCTACATCGTGTATTTTAGTTACTTTTATTACATTCTTTCCAATTCATTGATAACACTTACATTAGAAAGGTTGATGTTATTTGTGCTTTTAAGGACTATGCAGAGATCGCTGCAGCTACACTCGGGGTGTCTACTCATATTACTCGTCCTACTTCTATGGTCGCTATTACTACCAGTGCAATCGTGGAGCAATGTACTACCGCTCATGTGGACTGAATCAATCGTTCTACCCGGGACTCGGTCGATGCGGTTCGTGTGCCTTGTTTTACTTTAATATATAAAAGTAGCGATCACACCCATATTATAAATTATTAGAAACGCTTAACCCGTCCGTAAAGTTTATGTGCGCGGTTGTGTTGTTATGTGTTGTTATGGGATTAGTACTGGGGTATAACCTAATTTTGTGATAATCCTTTTTTGATTGAAGCCGTGTTGTTTGAAGTGCAGTGCCAACATCACACATCCAACGTGCTCTTTATTATGTTCCAATAATAGTCAATTAAAATACGGAAAATGTGTGCGTATCGTTTTTCACAGGCTGCAGAGAGTCTTATTGTGAGAGGTACAGCGGCTGGCAGGCGACCGTTTGCAACGGATGCGGAAGCTACGTCTACTGCAGATATGGACGTCCCATTCGCTACAGGAGATGCCCCTGGAACAGACGTCACTACGACTGTAATCGCCGTCGTTGTGTCAACAGGTGCAACAACTGCTGTGGCATGCGATAAGACAGCATAAGGTGACTTGTTATATTCCTCGTCTCCGGTGGTTTTCTGTGACTTTTGTTTTTATTATTATTCCTATTGCAGACAAAGGATATTACAATCAATGTCTTTAGAATTGTTCGTTCAAACAACCATACTCATTAGCATCCTCTCACGTCGTTCTAGATAAACCGTTTTTTATAGATCAATTGAGTATGCAAGTAATCATACTAACGTTTGATAAACGTTTTATGAATGTGTATCACGTCAATATAACATTTGCACATGTTGTTAAGAGTTACCGCATTCTAATGCCAAAGTAATATAAATAATTTTTCCTAGTGCTCGCATTACACCTCCCGGCTAAGCATTATGATTAAAATAGTGCTTTAATTATTCTTCTTATGTTGCTTCTTTGAACTCGCTCAAATTGATATAAATTACTATAAACTCATCATTAAGTGCATGATTTATGTTTTCTTTGCAGAGATGTTCACTGCTCTGCTTGTCTCTCAACGAGGGAAATTAGAACAAGCGGGCACCAGCGAATGGATATTTCACCGAAAAAGCATCTACGCCTTCGTTTGTACAAGACTGTGTGAACATATTGCTACATTAAAGCTACTGCTTTGTAATGAGCGTTCTTGTTGGATTTATTGTATTAGCATTCGAGGAAGTTAATTGAATTATAGTATACTAAAATATCTTCTTTGGAAAAACGTACCAAACATGCAGTTTTATACGTTTGAGACTTAACTCAATATTGGAATGACTTAGCCACACACATTTTACGTTTACATACACTCTTACATGGCTCACATGTACACGTTTACAAGGACCATCTTAGTTATTGGTGTTCTCTTGATAACATCAATTGCTCAGTAACGGATGTTGTAAGTACCTTCTTAAATGTATATACAGGAATCCAACAAACAGTCGGTCAGGTGTCATGCATTACATCCTCTTATCAAGGCTGATTTAGGCGTGGTCTCGCTCGACTTCCCAGAAACATACAACTTTACACTTGTTTGAGTTTCCCGACAAATATCCAATTCTACCTATTCGAGGTCTCCACCAGAATCTTCCATTATAATAAATTAATAAATACATCCATCTTCACCCCGATAGATGCCGCGATGGAATTAGTTTCAGTTCATTACGCTGCAACCCACTAGGCTTTCGTCAATGAACTTTATGGCATATGTAGCATGGCCGGATACTGTGGACCTCGCCGTATTACACATCAGATATACGTTATCAACAAATATATAGATAGTGGCATAATGCGTCCCTGTGGCCAAGGATTCCCATCTTTCCCGAGCTATCACACATCGTTCATAAGCAGCCGTCCTTATGTCACAATTGTCCGCATATCCTCGAAGACATCAGCACCATTATGATTGATTATTTAAAAACGTCTTGTTTCTATAAAATTCACTTTTATGTAATGGCATAAACAAATATGATATGTCGTACTGTAAAGATTAAATTATGCACATGTTTGCCCAGATATACTATAATTACAAATCGTGTACTGCAGTGTATATTTACAAACCGTAAGGTTAAGTGAAATATGAAATATATGAAATATGAAATATATAAACGTAATAAATTACTGATCTCATAATGTCTTAATATCTACACCAACCATGCAACATTTCGACCTTATCTGCGATATGCGTCACAAGAAATATGAAACTTCGTTTCGGAAGGGTACTTTTGAGGGTCGTATATCGGTGTTTTGCGATTACCCAAGTAAGAAGCGACATATAATGTATGTTATATGTTGCCGCGCGACTTAATGCACGAAGTTCATATAAAACTGCCACATACCTGTGAATGTCGTGTCAAGAGAGATCATTGTCCCCTTCAATCGGTTGCTTCGATCGGTTGCTATTTAGAAAAAAGTTGAACATGGGCTAAATATATATATTATATATATATATATATATATATATGTGTGTGTGTGTGTGCATATATATATATATATATATATATATAATATTCCTGCCAGTGATCCACGAATTACATTACCTAGAGAGAAAGTGGAAGAGGCCTATGGTCTACCACCAACACACTGTAGCTGACAACATAGTGAAATATCAGCCAGCCAAGAAGAACAAGAAGAGAGCATATAACTTTGTGCAGGAGGATGACATTTGCAGCAACATTGCTGAAATCGAAAATGCACACACTATTGTAAGACACGGAGAGAGCTACGAAAGAAATGCTAAGTGGAGAAGAAGAAAGAAAGAAAGAGCAAAACTAGTATCCGCGGTTTTGTATGCGTATATATGCCGTATTTTTGATAACATATTATAATAAATTGATGATAGTTGTCACACGTACACATCAATATACTTGCACATACATACATGCATATATATACCGTATATATATATATATATATATATATATATATATATATATATATATAAATCAACACTATGCATATTACCCACATGTTACTAATTATGTTGAATTTGATAGCATATGCAACACTCAAAGACGTGCTCGCATCTGCATAGTTTTGTAATACGACTTTTTGTTACATAATTTGTAAAACCTCGGAAACTACTTGTTCCAATCTTCTCTGTGAGTAACTAACGTAGTAGTATTGTTATTGCGTTAAGTGACAAGTTATATATAAGGCTAATTTTGGCAGATTCATGGTTTGTTCTGAGTACATATAACTCTCTTGTCCTCCTAATGTTGTAGTTATGAATGGATACAATATGACTTAGTTTCCCATTTAATGAATAAGTACGTAAGTCCTGATCCATGTATTTAAAATATAATTTAAGTTCATGTAGCTTTTATATATGTCATATAAGTATGACAAACATTCATTTTTAGAGAGGTTCAGTGTGAGAATTGTAGTTACTTTTGCATAAACTTCTGATAGCTGTCTGTTGTGTGTTCTACATTCGGCTGTCTTGGTATCCCGACGACATAATGCAATAGATAATATTATATAATAGTAGTGTAATATATAAGATAATTTTATTTCTAGACGAAATACATGTTTTAATCGATTTAGGATACCGACTGTTTTGGAACACTTGTTTCATATTTGTATCGATGTTTTTGCTATCTAAATTAGTATCTAAAGTCAGTCCTCAACAAATAATTATTCCACTCTATCAATGGTTGTTCCATTGATGTTGAGCAACAGGTTAATAACAATGTTATTTTTTATATGAAAAGCCATATATTTAGATTTTTTTTGGTTGATTGATAACGTATGCCTAGTCATTCGTGTATTTTAAGGAGTTCATCATTTATTTTGGTATGGTGGTTCAAGTGGTATCGTCAGCATACATAATAAAGTTACATATATGCTGGCTTTTGGATAATCATTCATACATATTACAAATCACAGTGCCCCAATAGAATAGGGCCTCGTGGTAAACCAATTGTGACAGGTAAACTATCGGAATTTTCATTGTGAAATGCTGTGATTTGTCTTCGGTTGCTTATCTAGCTTTCATATACATTCAGACTAAAACCACGTAAGCCATAATATCTTAGTTTATTTAGTAGTATTGAGTGATCAATTGTATCGATGGCCTTGGAGAGGTCAAGTGAAATACTGAAGGAAACATAATTTTGATCAGTTTGAGTAATTATCTTATCTAGTAGTTCAATTGATGCATACTCGGTTGATTTGTTTTCTAAATGCATATTTATTATCAACAAACAGTCCAGGGTCATTGAAGTATGCGGATTATTAATTATGTATTATTTTATATAAGACCTTTGAGACAGTTACAATGAGCTACATGGGTATGTAATTGTTAAAAAACATATATATCATCTTTTTTAATATAGGAATTTCTGTTTAACGTTTCATTTTATCAGGAGAAATTTCAGTATTTATTCCATTAACAACGTTAATTACTTAATGACTGAGGGTTTAATTATTTTTAAAAGTATTGAAGAAATACCATCACATCCTCTACTGTATCTTTATTGGAAGACTCATAGCTTCTATATATTTCAAAGCTCGTAGCGTCCCTTTCGAAAGACTCAGGCAATGTAAGGGGAACGAAATCCGTTGCTGCTTTGACAACAATTAGGTTTCATTATTATCCATTCCTGTCAAATTAAAAACATTTACAAATAATCAAGAATATAATGAATTAATGAGTAACGAGAAGTCCAAACGTCAAGTCAGAAACCTAGAGACAATACGCAAAATCTGTCCAGAACTGTTTTTACCAGATAAAACCAACTTCACGACTCATCATATAACTTATCTTTTTGTGTGACGTTGCTAACCCTACCTTATCGTGTCTAACATCGATACACTAGTAATTACCACAATCTTTCCGCGTACACATGTTAGTTTTGTGTCGATGCGCTAGACTATAATTTGCAACGTTATTGTAGCCAATAATCGTTGTAATCGTTGTCTGACTTGCGGATATAGAACAGTATCTTTAGAAAGGGATACTGCCGACAAATAGTGTTGTATTGTGGTACTTAAAACAGAAAAATAAGCCGACCGTTCACTTTATTAACACAAACATGACTACTTCGAGGTGATGGATCCATGAACATGTTCTTAATATAGTCGTCGATGTTTTCTGCAATACTTTATTTGAAATTCTGTAATTATTCGTTAGCAACCACCATCACAAAGTGCCCCCATCACCACCACCGACACAAACACCATCACCTACGCAACCAACACCACCGCCATCACCATCGCCAACGCCGTCATCGCCGCCATTGCCTCCAGATCCATTACAACCAACACCACCACCAGCACTACCAGTACCACCACCGCCGCCACCACAATCACCATAATCACCACCACTACCACCACCACCATCATTACCCATCCATCACCACAACCACCATCACAAAGTTCACCACTTCACCACCACCGACACAGACAACATCAACTCCGCCACCATCACTACAGCCATCACCATCGCCATCGCTGCATTCGCCGCGTGATCCACAACAACCACCACCAGCACCACCAGCACCACCAGCACCACCAGCACCACCAGCACCACCAGCACCAACAGCACCACCAGCACCACCAGCACCACCAGCACCACCAGCACCACCAGCACCACCAGCACCACCAGCACCAACAGCACCACCAGCACCACCAGCACCACCAGCACCACCAGCACCACAAGCACCACCAGCACCACCAGCATCACCAGCATCACCAGCACCACCAACCACCACCAGCACCACCAGCACCACCAGCACCACCAGCACCACCAGCACCACCAGCACCACCAGCACCACCAGCACCACCAGCACCACCAGCACCACCAGCACCATAGCACCACCAGCACCACCAGCACCACCAGCACCAACAGCACCACCATCACCACCAGCACCACTTGCACAACCAACACCAGCACCAACACCACCACCACCACCACCACCGCCACCACCAACATCAGTACAACCACCACCTTCTGCTACTACTGCTACGACTACCGACATCCCTAACGTAGACGGTTTGGTGTTTCTATTTAGTTGATCTTTGCCTGTCTTGCCGGCGCTTTCATCTTTGCGGTTTTGTTTGTTTTGTTGGTTTATGAAAACATACGTATCGTTGCCTGACTTGCGGGTGTAAAAACAAGAATATTGTTTATTGCACATATCTTTCTACTACGGTGTTTACAGTTCGATTACCACCGGATGTGTAATTCGAGCGTTACCAGTATGCCCTGTTGAAGGCCAACACGTATGTGGTTTGAAACAGTCACTATACGGACACACGAACCTGTAAATGGGTCTCTACATTTATCGGCTCACGGGTGCCTAATCAAATTTTTTATGGAAACTAAATTCATAAAACATGTGGACGTACCTAATTTACATGCATATCTTATTTTCAGTATGCCGTACTTCATTACATATGTTAATTTAATTATAACAAAGTTTGTGTAGCAATATCATATTGACACAGGTGAATTGTTGACACATGTCTATGTGATAGTGTTGAAACAAGTCTGTGTGATGTGTCTAGTGCTACGACCGCCAGCTAGCCTCCTCACAGAGTTGAAAATTGAGCCGCATACGTAAGCTTACTCTGCTGGAACATAGTCTCTCCATAGACAAGACTCTAGCATGTCCTCCTTGTGCAACAATGCGGATACTGGCCACCTTGCGACCCCAGGCTAACACGCAAGGGATCCAGGAGAAAAACAACTTGTCCCCGTGAAAAAAAGATATGCTACGAAAAAAAAATCATCGACAGATGAGACGAAGTCGTCTCCTTCAGGAGAAACTATGACATATGCTTTAGAACACTAGCAAGCGATTAATCTGGACGGCGTGCTTTGATTGACACAAGCGTCTATAGACGCGGGAGCCGCTAAGTCTAAGTAAATCAAAGTAGCATGCCACCGTAATTGTGTGCGCTCGATTTCATTAATAAATTGTCAAGCGGCCGTGGTATCGTATATAGGATGACAGACTTCTATATAACTTGCCGGCTAATGTATGAGATAATTTTTATGAAAGTTACTCGTGGTCGCAGAAAACGTTTCTGTAATCACGGGCTCCGGTCTTCCCCTTACCGTCTCACGTCGTTCAAATTCTGCCATCTTAATGAACAGTTGTTTACATTCCCTCAAACACATCACCAGCATTATGAATTGTTTTATTCAAACAACCAAAAACACCCGTCCTCTCAAGTGGTGTCGTGGTACCTGACAGTCGTGATACCAAAATTTATCAAATGTTAGAAAACACACAGCATCGTTACATAAACATCATTACGACCTTGTAGTTATATAGTGTCTGTTAAAAATGACGAAGCTCGGAGGTAATGAAAACTTCACGTCCATCGATATCGCCTAGTCGGGATAAAGTAAATGTGAAATATAATTGTGATGAATAATGGTATGCTCACATTATGTAAGTTCTGTTTGTGGGGTTTACGTCATTTCCAATCAAACTATATATATTAGTAGCCGTAGTTGTGAATAAATGTGCGTGATGTCGAGTGGAAGTATATCACATTGCGTTCAGCGGAGTCGTTAGGTTCCACCTCTCTCCGTCTCAAATGGAAAAAAGCTCTACAAATTACCACGAATATAATATATTCATCATTAACGCAACATCAAGTGAGAAACCTTCTTACTGCACGCAAAATATTTCCCCCACATGTTTTTTTGCCAAACAAAACAACTGGAGAATATATAAGTAATATATGCGTGACGTCGCTGACACCAACATATCGTGTTTAACATCGACGCATTTATAACTACAGCACACTTTCCGCGTATACTTCATTGTTCCGATATGCTATATTTCACAACATTTTACGCTGTTAGACCTAACATCACGAATTATTAACGTTTTTAAGAATTTGAAAAACAAAAGTGTTAAGCAATGGAACTGTTAGCTGTACGAAAAGACACTTCGAGCACACATTGGAATGTAAACATTTCTAAACATCCAAACATAAAAAACAAGTCGAACAATAATACAATATAATTATCTATCGATCTTGACTAACAATGACTTTGTGAATGAAACAAATATTGTATATGCGGTGCGTGTGTGCGTGTGTGCGTGTGTGCGTGTTTGCGTGTTTGCGTGTGTGCGTGTTTGCGTGTGCGTGTGTGCGCATGTGCAGGTGTTTGCGTATATGCGCGTGCTTGCAAGAGAGTGAGTTTGTGTGCGTGCGTGCGTGCGTGCGTGCGTGCGTACGTGCGTGCCTATATACCTGTCTGTGAGAGCGAGGCAAAACATGTAAAAGTTAATTTGTTTGGTACGATTTGCTTTTGTTCCAATCACATAATTAAGAAATGTATTATACAGACCAACGACAATATCATCACATTAGTTCTGTATTTTTATCTAAAACCACTTCTTCGCCTGCCCCTGTATGTTCACTACTTGTTTATTAGCACTTTGATCATTCGAACAATAATACAATATAATTATCTATCCATCGTTACTAACAATGATTTCGTGAACGAAACAAATATTATATATGCGGTGCGTGTGTGCGTGTGTTTGTGTGTGTGTGTGTGTGTGTGTGTGTGTGTGTGTATGTGTGGATATATAAATATATATATATATATATATAATATTCCTGCAGTGATCCACGAATTACATTACCTAGAGAGAAAGTGGAAGAGGCCTATGGTCTACCACCAACACACTGTAGGTGACAACATAGTGAAATATCAGCCAGCCAAGAAGAACAAGAAGACAGGCTATAACTTTTTGCAGGAGGATGACATTTGCTGCAACATTGCTCAAATCGAAAATGCACACACTATTGTAAGACACCGACAGAGCTACGAAAGAAATGCTAAGTGGAGAAGAAGAAAGAAAGAAAGAGCAAAACTAGTATCCGCGGTTTTGTATGCGTATATATGCCGTATTTTTGATAACATATTATAATAAATTGATGATAGTTGTCACACGTACACATCAATATACTTGCACATACATACATGCATATATATACCGTATATATATATATATATATATATATATAAATCAACACACCATGCATATTACCCACATGTTACTAATTATGTTGAATTTGATAGCATATGCAACACTTAAGGACGTGCACGCATCTGCATAGTTTTGTAATACGACTTTTTGTTACATAATTTGTAAAACCTCGGAAACTACGTGTTCCAATCTTCTCTGTGAGTAACTAACGTAGTAGTATTGTTATTGCGTTAAGTGACAAGTTATATATAAGGCTAATTTTGGCAGATTTATGGTTTGTTCTGAGTACATATATCTCTCTTGTCCTCCTAATGTTGTAGTTATTAATGGATACAATATGACTTAGTTTCCCATTTAATGAATAAGTACGTAAGTCCTGATCCATGTATTTAAAATATAATTTAAGTTCATGTAGCTTTTATATATGTCATATAAGTATGACAAACATTCATTTTTAGAGAGGTTCAGTGTGAGAATTGTAGTTACTTTTGCATAAACTTCTGATAGCTTTCTGTTGTGTGTTCTACATCCGGCTGTCTTGGTATCCCGACGACATAATGCAATAGATAATATTATATAATAGTAGTGTAATATATAAGATAATTTTATTTCTAGACGAAATACATGTTTTAATCGATTTAGGATACCGACTGTTTTGGAACACTTGTTTGATATTTGTATCGATGTTTTTGCTATCTAAATTAGTATCTAAAGTCAGTCCTCAACAAATAATTATTCCACTCTATCAATGGTTGTTCCATTGATGTTGAGCAACAGGTTAATAACAATGTTATTTTTCTTATGAAAAGCCATATATTTAGATTTTTTTGGGTTGATTGATAACGTATGCCTAGTCATTCGTGTATTTTAAGGAGTTCATCATTTATTTTGGTATGGTGGTTAAAGTGGTATCGTCAGCATACATAATAAAGTTACATATATGCTGGCTTTTGGATAATCATTCATACATATTACAAATCACAGTGCCCCAATAGCATAGAGCCTCGTGGTAAACCAATTGTGACAGGTAAACTATCGGAATTTTCATTGTGAAATGCTGTGATTTGTCTTCGGTTGCTTATCTAGCTTTCATATACATTCAGACTAAAACCACGTAAGCCATAATATCTTAGTTTATTTAGTAGTATTGAGTGATCAATTGTATCGATGGCCTTGGAGAGGTCAAGTGAAATACTGAAGGAAACATCATTTTGATCAGTTTGAGTAATTATCTTATCTAGTAGTTCAATTGATGCATACTCGGTTGATTTGTTTTCTAAATGCATATTTCTTATCAACAAACAGTCCAGGTTCGCTGAAGTATGCGGATTATTGATTACGTATTATTTTATATAAGACCTTTGAGACAGTTACAATGAGCTACATTGGTATGTAATTGTTAAAAAAACATATATATCATCTTTTTTAATATAGGAATTTCTGTTGAACGTTTCATTTTATCAGGAAAAAAATGTCAGTATTTATTCCATGAACAACGTTAATTACTTAATGACTAAGGGTTGAATTATTTTAAAAGTATTGAAGAAATACCATCACATCCTCTACTGTATCTTTATTGGAAGACTCATAGCTTCTCTATATTTCAAGGCTCGTAGCGTCCCTTTCGAAAGACTCAGGCAATGTAAGGGGAACGAAATCCGTTGCTGCTTTGACAACAATTAGGTTTCATTATTATCCATTCCTGTCAAATTAAAAACAATTACAAATAATCAAGAATATAATGAATTAATGAGTAACGAGAAGTCCAAACGTCAAGTCAGAAACCTACAGACAATAAGCAAAATCTGTCAAGAACTGTTTTTGCAAGATAAAAACAACTTCACGACTCATCATATAACTTATCTTTTTGTGTGACGTTGCTAACCCTAGATTATCGTGTC
The DNA here is from genome assembly GCA_963995525.1 of Escarpia spicata. Lineage (NCBI taxonomy): Eukaryota > Metazoa > Annelida > Polychaeta > Sabellida > Siboglinidae > Escarpia > Escarpia spicata. The sequence continues at coordinate 14,042,182 of OZ023213.1, forward strand.
TAACATCGATACACTTGTAATTACCACAATCTTTCCGCGTACACATGTTAGTTTAGTGTCGATGCGCTAGACTATTATTTGCAACGTTGTTTCTTCGTGTGCCTAAAATCCCAACATTGATCGGTTTTAAAATAATAATAAAATAATTGTGATGAGTAATGGAAAGGGCTAGGTACCGGAAAAGACATATCACGCAGAAACAATTTGAATCGTAAACATCGTAACAAAAGGACACACATCGAATGACGGTACGATAGCATTATGATTACAATCTTCCTTAAAGTGATTTCGGACTTCCAAACAACTACACGTTGGCATTTGTTTTAGGGGAAGGTTGGCGGCCGAGAACCACTTTTTACGTCTTCAAAGATACATCCAAACGTTGTTAACATTACAATTTAATTATTGTGTATGTTCTCTACAAAGGTCGTCAAATGTGTGAGACTAGGTTTTTTTCAATGTTTTTATAATATATTTCCTAATTAGTAGAAGCTCACTCATTTAGAACAGTCGCTGGAATCCACTAAATGATGCATGACTATTTAATAACGATGATGATGCGTACATATTTAGTAACGATGATGAAAGTATTGCTTTCCCAGTATTACGTAGGGGCTTCCACTTCAGCCTAGTTTCTTTCTTTCTTTCTTTCTTAGTTGATTCTTCACCTGAGTAGCCAATAATCGTTGTAATCGTTGTCTGACTTGCGGATATAGAACAGTATCTTTAGAAAGGGATACTGCCGACAAATAGTGTTGTATTGTGGTACTTAAAACAGAAAAATAAGCCGACCGTTCACTTTATTAACACACACATGACTACTTCTAGGTGATGGATCCATGAACATGTTCTTAATATAGTCGTCGATGTTTTCTGCAATACTTTATTTGAAATTCTGTAATTATTCGTTAGCAACCACCATCACAAAGTGCCCCCATCACCACCACCGACACAGACACCATCACCTACGCAACCAACACCACTGCCATCACCATCGCCAACGCCGTCATCGCCGCCATTGCCTCCAGATCCATTACAACCAACACCACCACCAGCACTACCAGTACCACCACCGCCGCCACCACAATCACCATAATCACCACCACTACCATCACCACCATCATTACCCATCCATCACCACAACCACCATCACAAAGTTCACCACTTCACCACCACCGACACAGACACCATCACCTACGCAACCAACACCACTGCCATCACCATCGCCAACGCCGTCATCGCCGCCATTGCCTCCAGATCCACTACAACCAACACCACCACCAGCCCTACCAGTACCACCACAGCCGCCACCACAATCACCATAATCACCACCACTACCACCACCACCATCATTACCCATCCATCACCACAACCACCATCACAAAGTTCACCACTTCACCACCACCGACACAGACACCATTAACTCCGCCACCATCACTACAGCCATCACCATCGCCATCGCCGCATTCGCCGCGTGATCCACAACAACCACCACCAGCACCACCAGCACCACCAGCACCACCAGCACCACCAGCACCACCAGCACCACCAGCACCACCAGCACCACCAGCACCACCAGCACCACCAGCACCACCAGCACCACCAGCACCACCAGCACCACCAGCACCACCAGCACCACCAGCACCACCAGCACCACCAGCACCACCACCATCACCACCAGCACCACCAGCATCACCAGCACCACCAGCACCACCAGCACCACCAGCACCACCAGCACCACCAGCACCACCAGCACCACCAGCACCACCAGCACCACCAGCACCACCAGCACCACCAGCACCACCAGCACCACCTGCACCACCTGCACCACCTGCACCACCAGCACCACCAGCACCACCAGCACCACCAGCACCACCAACACCACCAGCACCACCAACCACCACCAACCACCACCAGCACTACCAGCACCACCAGCACCACCAGCACCACCAGCACCACCAGCACCACCATCACCACCAGCACCTCCATCACCACCAGCACCACCATCACCACCAGCACCACCATCACCACCAGCACCACTTGCACAACCAGCACCAGCACCAACACCACCACCTCCGCCACCACCAACATCAGTACAACCACCACCTTCTGCTACTACTGCTACGACTACCGACATCCCTAACGTAGACTGTTTGGTGTTTCTATTTAGTTGATATTTGCCTGTCTTGCCAGCGATTTCATCTTTGCGGTTTTGTTTGTTTTGTTGGTTTATGAAAACATACGTATCGTTGCCTGACTTGCGGGTGTAAAAACAAAAATATTGTTTATTGCACATATCTTTCTACTACGGTGTTTACAATTCGATTACCATCAGATGTGTAATTCGAGCGTTACCAGTATGCCCTTTTGAAGGCCAACACGTATGTGGTTTGAAACAGTCACTATATGGACACACGAATCTGTAAATGGGTCTCTACATTTATCGGCTCAAGGGTGCCTGATCAAATTTTTTTATGGAAACTAAATTCATAAAACATGTGGACGTACCTAATTTACATGCATATCTTATTTTCAGTATGCCTTACTTCATTACATATGTTAATTTAATCATAACAAAGTTTGTGTAGCAATATCCTGTTGACACAGGTGTATTGTTGACACATGTCTGTGTGATAGTGTTGAAACAAGTCTGTGTGATGTGTCTAGTGCTACGACCGCCAGCTAGCCTCCTCACAGAGTTTAAAATGGAGCCGCATACGTAAGCTTACCCTGCTGGAACATAGTCTCTCCATAGACAAGACTCTAGCATGTCCTCCTTGTGCAACAATGCGGATACTGGCCACCTTGCGACCCCAGGCTAACACGCAAGGGATCCAGGAGAAGAACAACTTGTCCCCGTGAAAAAAAGATATGCTACGAAAACAAAATCCTCGACAGATGAGACGACGGTCGTCTCCTTTAGGAGAAACTATGGCATATGCTTTAGAACACTAGCAAGCGACTAATCTGGATGGCGTGCTTTGATTGACACAAGCATCTATAGACGCGGGAGCCGCTAAGTCTAAGTAAATCAAAGTAGCATGCCACCGTAAATGTGTGCGCTCGATTTCATTAATAAATTGTCAAGCGGCCGTGGTATCGTATATAGGATGACAGACTTCTATATAACTTGCCGGCTAATGTATGAGATCATTTTTATGAAAGCTACTCGTGGTCGCAGAAAACGTTCCTGTAATCACGGGCTCCGGTCTTCCCCTTACCGTCTCACGTCGTTCAAATTCTGCCATCTTAATGAACAGTTGTTTACATTCCCTCAAACACATCACCAGCATTATGAATTGTTTTATTCAAACAACCAAAAACACCCGTCCTCTCAAGTGATGTCGTGGTACCTGACAGTCGTGATACCAAAATTTATCAAATGTTAGAAAACACACAGCATCGTTACATAAACATCATTACGACTTGTAGTTATATAGTGTCTGTTAAAAATGACGAAGCTCGGAGGTAATAAAAACTTCACGTCCATCGATATCGCCTAGTCTGGATAAAGTAAATATGAAATATAATTGTGATGAATAATGGTATGCTCATATTATGTAAGTTCTGTTTGTGGGGTTTACGTCATTTCCAATCAAACTATATATATTAGTAGCCGTAGTTGTGAATAAATGTGCGTGATGTCGAGTGGAAGTATATCACATTGCGTTCAGCAGAGTCGTTAGGTTCCACCTCTCTCCGTCTCAAATGGAAAAAAGCTCTACAAATTACCACGAATATAATATATTCATCATTAACGCAACATCAAGTGAGAAACCTTCTTACTGCACGCAAAATATTTCCCCCACATGTTTTTTTGCCAAACAAAATAACTGGAGAATATATAAGTAATATACGCGTGACGTCGCTGACATCAACATATCGTGTTTAATAGCGATGCATTCATAACTACAGCACACTTTCCGCGTATACTTCATTGTTCCGATATGCTATATTTCACAACATTTTACGCTGTTAGACCTAACATCACGAATTATTAACGTTTTTAAGAATTTGAAAAACAAAAGTGTTAAGCAACGGAACTGTTAGCTGTACGAAAAGACACTTCGAGCACACATTGGAATGTAAACATTTCTAAACATCCAAACATAAAAAACAAGTCGAACAATAATACAATATAATTATCTATCGATCTTTACTAACAATGACTTCGTGTGCGCGTGTGCGCGTGTGCGCGTGTGCGCGTGTGCGCGTGTGCGCGTGTGCGCGTGTGCGCGTGTGCGCGTGTGCGCGTGTGCGAGTGTGCGCGTGTTCGCGTGTGCGTGTGTGCGCATGTGCAGGTGTTTGCGTATATGCGCGTGCTTGCAAGCGTGTGAGTTTGTGTGCGTGCGTGCGTGCGTACGTGCGTGCCTATATACCTGTCTGTGAGAGCGAGGCAAAACATGTAAAAGTTAATTTGTTTGGTACGATTTGTTTTTGTTCCAATCACATAATTAAGAAATTTATTATACATATTGCAGACCAACGACAATGTCATCACATTAGTTCTGTATTTTTTTCTAAAACCACTTCTTCGCCTGCCCCTGTCTGTTCACTACTTGTTTATTAGCACTTTGATCAGTCGAACAATAATACAATATAATTATCTATCCATCGTTACTAACAATGACTTCGTGAACGAAACAAATATTATATATGCGATGCGTGTGTGCGTGTGTGCGTGTGTGCGTGTGTGCGTGTGTGCGTGTGTGCGTGTGTGCGTGTGTGCGTGTGTGCGTGTGTGCGTGTGTGCGTGTGTGCGTGTGCGCGTGTGCGCGAGTGCGCGTGTGCGCGTGTGCGCGTGTGCGCGTGTGCAGGTGTTTGCGTATGTGCGCGTGCTTGCAAGAGTGTGAGTTTGTGTGCGTGCGTGTGTACGTATGTGAGTGCTTGCGTGCTTGCGTGCTTGCGTGTGCGCCTGTGTGCGTGTGCGCGTGTGCGCGTGTGCGCGTGTGCGCGTGTGCGGGGGTGCGCGGGTGCGCGTGTGCGCGTAAGCGCGTGTGCAGGTGTTTGCGTATGAACGCGTGCTTGCAAGCGTGTGAGTTTGTGTGCGTGCGTGCGTGCGTGCGTGCGTACGTGTGTGCCTATATACCTATGTGTGAGGGCGAGGCAAAACATGTAAATGTTAATTTGTTTGGTACGATTTGCTTTTGTCCCAATCACATAATTAAGAAATTTATTATACGTACTGCAGACCAACGACAATGTCATCACATTAGTTATGTATTTTTTTCAAAAACCACTTCTTCGCCTGCCCCTGTCTGTTCACTACTTGTTTATTAGCACTTTGATCAGTAGCCCTTCGCCCGACATCAAACAATTACACGGTCTACTTCAGAATGTCGCAATCCTTTTTAAAATGTTGCTCCTGGCCTGACTAACCAACATCCCTAACGTAGATTTGCTGGTGCATCTATTCAGCTGAAATTCTCCTGACTAGCCTACATCACCATATTTGTTTTGTTGGTTGACCATAAAAAGTATCGTTGGATTACTTGCGCACATCACACGTATTATTTAGAACTGAACTGAAATGTACATTGTGTCTCTGACTCACATTAATCATTTTGATTATCAATGGCTTCGTTATCCCATGGATCCATATTATATCAATATAATACTATTACTTTGGAATTTGCATTCATTTAGATTTAATAACTTTATTGATAAGATGAGTTCAGTCTTAGTTGCTTTACTAGTAGCTATACACAACAACTATGCATGCAATCTGTGTTCTAGCGTATTCACAAAATGTAACAATATATTATGATGACATTTCGTTTCCAAAACTTCTACACTTTTTTATAATTTTCCCCAATCAACAATGCTCAAAACTGTGAAACGTCAGTACAAACAATTGCTCGTACGATCCGAATCTCCGTTTTGATTTACGCCATTGCACAATGGAGTTGATTTGTGTGTATATGTGACTGGGGCTAGTTAGAATTATATGACAGCTACACTTTCTTCTTCACAATGACGCAATATAATTATACATCCCTTTACAACTAAGATGTATTTTTGTTATTAATCTAATTTGTTGGTCTCAGTTGTGATATGGAGCAAAGGAAATATTAAACGAAGAGGTTGAGGTATTAGCGTTTTAGTTAGTCTATTCTACCAAACTTATTACAAAACTGCATTGCAACTAGATTATATTAGATGGACGTTTGTAATAGAATAAACAACATCACTTGACGGCTGTTCGTGTTTCCGAGGGGTTATATCTCTATATATCCCTATGTGTTAAATTCGTGAGAACTTACAGTATGTCAACAACAAAAAACACAGTGACGTATAACGAGGCATGATTGATACAGACAAAATTGTATAAATACAGAGACATTAACAGGCAAGAGTACCACTGGCATCAGTCGAATAGCTGTGGGTCAAGTCGTTGTCTGCAGGTAAGTGGGAGGTTATTTTGGCTTCTTTTCTAGAAGGTTTTCAGGTATTGAAAAGGTGATAGTGTTTTCTACATTCTACATGTCACGGCAACAAACGATTATTTGGCTTGGTTTCTGGAATTGTGGTCAGTTGGTGTAACGATCATGATTGGTTCTAGCTTTGATATTTCATTATTACACCAGGGCCATGTATATAGGAACAACAATAAAATAAAAAACTGAAAAAGAATGCTTCATTAATTCTTATTTGTGTTATTATCAATGGTGT
>OZ023213.1:14049053-14056553 GCA_963995525.1 Escarpia spicata
ACTACAGTTGTGTCGGCAGCAGAGTTTGTTTACGGCCGTTGCCCAGTGAACATGTGCGTCACTGTTTCGGGAAGTTGTGGTAAGTTTTAAAACGAAATATATCTCAAACTGAAGTACTGAAATGAATTTATGTTGATAAATATTTTGGCAAAGTCGGTTAATGATTAGTATGACAATGTGAAACTTTTTTTCTTCTGATTAAGACAGTCGCTGCATTATCTTAAATGTGTATACACTATATTGTGTAATAGTATTACAAATTCAAACAACATTCGCGATATAATAAAATTTATTAATACTGTTTATCTTAACTTTACAATCATCGGAAGTATTTAATTTTCAACAAGTGTGGCCCTACTTTACGACGTTGTGGTAAATTGTATTTAGTTTCACTCTCAACATTGTCATATGTTTTGGCGATTGGTGGATGCTATAACACTTATTTGAATGTAATTAAAATGTCTACATCGTGTATTTTAGTTACTTTTATTACATTCTTTCCAATTCATTGATAACACTTACATTAGAAAGGTTGATGTTATTTGTGCTTTTAAGGACTATGCAGAGATCGCTGCAGCTACACTCGGGGTGTCTACTCATATTACTCGTCCTACTTCTATGGTCGCTATTACTACCAGTGCAATCGTGGAGCAATGTACTACCGCTCATGTGGACTGAATCAATCGTTCTACCCGGGACTCGGTCGATGCGGTTCGTGTGCCTTGTTTTACTTTAATATATAAAAGTAGCGATCACACCCATATTATAAATTATTAGAAACGCTTAACCCGTCCGTAAAGTTTATGTGCGCGGTCGTCAACCTTGTGAATGTAAATTTGTTTTGGCTTTGAGCACGGATAAAAGCGCGAACAAGTGTTGTTATGGGATTAGTACTGGGGTATAACCTAATTTTGTGATAACTCTTTTTTGATTGAAGCCGTCTTGTTTGAAGTGCAGTGCCAACATCACACATCCAACGTGCTCTTTATTATGTTCCAATAACAGTCAATTAATATACGGAAAATGTGTGCGTATCGTTTTCCACAGGCTGCAGAGAGTCTTATTGTGAGAGGTACAGCGGCTGGCAGGCGACCGTGTGCAACGGATGCGGAAGCTACGTCTACTGCAGATATGGACGTCCCATTCGCTACAGGAGATGCCCCTGGAACAGACGCCACTACGACTGTAATCGCCGTCGTTGTGTCAACAGGTGCAACAACTGCTGTGGCATGCGATAAGAGAGCATAAGGTGACTTGTTATATTCCTCGTCTCCGGTGGTTTTCTGTGACTTTTGTTTTTATTATTATTCCTATTGCAGACAAAGGATATTACAATCAATGTCTTTAGAATTGTTCGTTCAAACAACCATACTCATTAGCATCCACTCACGTCGTTCTAGATAAACCGTTTTTTATAGATCAATTGAGTATGTAAGTAATCATACTAACGTTTGATAAACGTTTTATGAATGTGTATCACGTCAATATAACATTTGCACATGTTGTTAAGAGTTCCCGCATTCTAATGCCAAAGTAATATAAGTATATTTTCGTAGTGCTCGCATTACACCTCACGGCTAAGCATTATGATTAAAATAGTGCTTTAATTATTCTTCTGATGTTGCTTCTTTGAACTCGCTCAAATTGATATAAATTACTTAACGAACTCATCATTAAGTGCATGATTTATGTTTTCTTTGCAGAGATGTTCACTGCTCTGCTTGTCTCTCAACGAGGGAAATTAGAACAAGCGGGCACCAGCGAATGGATATTTCACCGAAAAAGCATCTACGCCTTCGTTTGTACAAGACTGTGTGAACATATTGCTACATTAAAGCTACTGCTTTGTAATGAGTGTTCTTGTTGGATTTATTGTACTAGCATTCGAGGAAGTTAATTGAATTATAGTATACTAAAATATCTTCTTGAGAAAAACGTACCAAACATGCAGTTTTATACGTTTGAGACTTAACTCAATATTGGAATGACTTAGCCACACACATTTTACGTTTACCTACACTCTTAAATGGCTCACATGTACACGTTTACAAGGACCATCTTAGTTATTGGTGTTCTCTTGATAACATCAATTGCTCAGTAACGGATGTTGTAAGTACCTTCTTAAATGTAGATACAGGAAACCAACAAACAGTCGGTCAGGTGTCATGCATTACATCCTCTTATCAAGGCTGATTTAGGCGTGGTCTCGCTCGACCTCCAAGAAACATACAACTTTACACTTGTTTGAGTTTCCCGACAAATATCCAATTCTACCCATTCGAGGTCTCCACCAGAATCTTCCATTATAATAAATTAATAAATACATCCATCTTCACCCCGATAGATACCGCGATGGAATTAGTTTCAGTTCATTACGCTGCAACCCACTAGGCTTTCGTCAATGACCTTGATGGCATATGTAGCATGGCCGGATACTGTGGACCTCACCGTATTACACATCAGATATACGTTATCAACAAATATATAGATAGTGACATAATGCGTCCCTGTGGCCAAGGATTCCCATCTTTCCCGAGCTATCACACATCGTTCATAAGCAGCCGTCCTTATGTCACAATTGTCCGCATACCCTCGAAGACATCAGCACCATTATGATTGTTTATTTAAAAACGTCTTGTTTTTATAAAATTCACTTTTATGTAATGGCATAAACAAATATGATATGTCGTGCTGTAAAGATTAAATTATGCACATGTTTGCCCAGAGATACTATAATTACAAATCGTGTACTGCAGTGTATATTTACAAAACGTAAGGTTAAGTGAAATATGAAATATATGAAATATGAAATATATAAACGTAATAAATTACTGATCTTATAATGTCTTAATATCTACACCAACCATGCAACATTTCGACCTTATCTGCGATATGCGTCACAAGAAATATGAAACTTCGTTTCGGAAGGTTACTTTTGAGGGTCGTATATCGGTGTTTTGCGATTACCCAAGTAACAAGCGACATATAATGTATGTTATATGTTGCCGCGCGACTTAATGCACGAAGTTCATATAAAACTGCCACATACCCGTGAATGTCGTGTCAAGAGAGATCAATGTCCTCTTCAATCGGTTGCTTCGATCGGTTGCTATTTAGAATTTTTTTTAGGCAAGTTGAACATGGTCTAAATATATATATTATATATATATATGTGTGTTTGTGTGTGTGTGTGTGTGTGTGTGCATATATATATATTTAATGCACGTAGTACATTTAAAACACACATACACACATACACACACAACACACACACATATATATATATATATATATATATATATATATATATATATATATATATAAATCAACACATACACATTTGTGGATATATACATATCATATAGCCATGCATATTACCCACATGTTACTGATTCTGTTGACTTTGATAGCGTATGCAACACTTAAGGATCTGCATAGTTTTGTAAGATGACTTTTTGTTACATAATTTGTATAACCTCGGAAACTATGTGTTCCAATCTTCTCTGTGAGTAACTAACTTAGGAGAATTGTTATTGCGTTAAGTGACATGTTATATATATAAGGCTTGTTTTGACAGATTCATGGTTTGTTCTGAATACATATAACTCTCTTGTACTCCTTATGTTGTAGTAATGAATGGATGCAATATGACTTAGTTTCCCATTTAATATGTAGGTAGGTAAGACTTGATCCATGTATATAAAATATAATTTAAATTCATGTAGCTTTAATATGTCATATACGTATGAAAAACATTCATTTTTAAAAGAGGTTCAGTATGAGAACTGTAGTTACTTATGGTTAGATTTCTGATAGCTTTCTGTTGTGTGTTCTACATTCGGCTGCATAATGCAATATATAATATTATATAATTATAGTGTAGTATATAAGATATATTTATTTGTAGACGAAATACATGTTTTAATTGATTTAGGATACCGACTGTACGTACGCTATAATATCTTATTTTATTTAGTAATATTGAGTGATCAATTGTATCGAAGGCCTTGGAGAGGTCAAGAGAAATACTGAAGGACACGTCATTTTTGATAAATTTGAGTAATTATCTGATTTACTAGTTCAATTGATGCATACTCGGTTGATTTGTTTTCCAGATGCATATTGCTTATCAACAAACAGTCCAGGATCATTGAAGTATGCGGATAATTGATTATGCATTATTTTATATAAGACCTTTGAGACAGTTACAATGAGCGTATTTATTACAGGAACAACGTTAATGACTTAATGATTGAGGGTTGAATTATTTTAAAAAGTATTAAAGAAATACCACCATATCCTCCAATGTATTTTTATTGGAAGACTCATAGCTTCTCTGTATTTCAAGGCTCGTAGCGTCTCTTTTGGACTCAGGCAATGTAAGGTGAACGAAATCGGTTGCTGCTTTGATAACATTAAGCGAAATTTAGAAGTATAATGGTAGGCTGATATTATATTATATTTTGTTTGTGAAGTAAGTATATCTCATTTTAATCCAAACGTATATTAGAAGCTGCTCTTGTACATAAATATGCGAGCTATCTAGTGGAATATAGCGCATTGCGTTCAACACAATCATTAGGTTCCATCATTATCCATTCCTGTCAAATTAAAAACAAATACAAATAACCAAGAATATAATGAATTAATGAGTAACGAGAAGTCCAAACGTCAAGTAAGAAACCTACAGACAACACGCAAAATCTGTCCAGAACTGTTTTTGCCAGATAAAAACAACTTCACGACTCATTATATAACGTATCTGTTTGCGTGACGTTGCAAACCCAAACTTATCGTGTCAAACATCGATACACGAGTAATTTCCACAATCTTTCCGCGTACACATGTTAGTTTTGTGCCCACGCGCTAGACAATAATTTGCAACGTTGTTTCTGCGTTTGCCGTAAAATCCCAAAATTGATCGGTTTTAAAATAAAAAATTAATTGTGATGAATAATGGAAAGGGATAGGTACAGGAAAAGATATATCACGCAGAAACAATTTGAATCGTAAACATCGTAACAAAAGGACACAAATCGAATGACGGTACTATACCATTATGAACACAATCTTCCTTAAAGTGATTTCGTACTTCCAAACAACTACATATTGGCATTTGTTTTAAGGGAAGGTTTGCAGCCGAGAGCCACTTTTTACGTCTTCAAAGATACATCTAAACGTTGTTAACATTAGAATTGAATTATTGTGTATGTCCTCTACGAAGGTCGTGAAAAGTGTGAGACTATGTTTTTGTCATTGTTTCTATAATATATTTCCTTTGCCTGTCTAGCCGGCATCGTCTCCTTTGCGGTTTTGTTTGTTTTGTTGATTTATGAGAAAAAAACCATAATCGTTGTCTGACTTGCGGGTATAGAACATTACCTTTAGAAAGGAATACTGCCGACAAATAGTGTTTTATTGTGGTACTTAAAACAGAAAAAACCGGACCGTTCATTTTATTAACACAAACATGACTACTTCGATATGTTGGAGCCATGAACATGTTTTTAATATAGTCGTCGATGGTTTCTGCAATACTTTATTTGAAATTCTGTAATTAGTCGTTAGCATCCACCATAACAAAGTGCCCCCATCACCACCACCGACACAGACACCATCACCTACGCAACCAACACCACTGCGTAAACCATCGCCATTGCCGCCATTGGCACCTGATCCACAATAAACAAGACCACCACCAACACCAGCACCACTAGTACCACCACCGCCGCCACCACAATCACCATAAACACCACCACTACCACCACCTTCAGCACCACCACCATTACCCATCCATCAACACAACCACCATCACAAAGTTCTCCACATCACCACCACCGACACCGACACCATCAACTCTGCCAGCATCACCACAGCCACCACCATCGTTATCGCTGCCATCGCCGCATTCGCCGCGTGATCCACAACAACCAACACCAGCAACAGCACCACCAGCACCACCAGCACCGCCAGCACCGCCAGCACCGCCAGCACCGCCAGCACCGCCAGCACCGCCAGCACCGCCAGCACCGCCAGCACCGCCAGCACCGCCAGCATCGCCAGCACCGCCAGCACCGCCAGCACCGCCAGCACCGCCAGCACCGCCAGCACCGCCAGCACCGCCAGCACCGCCAGCACAACCAGCACCACCAGCACCAACAGCACCAACAGCACCAACAGCACCAACAGCACCACCAGCACCAACAGCACCACCAGCACCACCAGCATCACCAGCACCACCAGCACAACCAGCACCAGCACCAACACCACCACCACCACCACCGCCACCACCAACATCAGTACAACCACCACCTTCTGCTACTACTGCTACGAGTACCGACATCCCTAACGTAGACTGTTTGGTGTTTCTATTTAGTTGATCTTTGCCTGTCTTGCCGGCATTTTCATCTTTGTGGTTTTGCTTGTTTTGTTGGTTTATGAAAACAAACTTATCGTTGCCTGACTTGCGGGTGTAAAAACAAGAATATTGTTCATTACACATATCTTTCTACTACGGCGTTTACAGTTCGATTACCATCGGATGTGTAATTCGCGCGTAACCATTATAATCTGTTGAAGGCCAACACGTATGTGGTTTGAACCAGTCACTATATGGACACACGAACCTGTAAATGGGTCTCTTCATGTTTCGGCTCACGGGTGGCTGATCAATTTTATTTATTAAAACTAAATTCATAAAACATGTGGACGTAACTAATTTACATGCATATTTTATTTTCGGTATGCCGTAATCGAATGTAGTTCATTATATATGTTAATTTAATCATACAAATGTGTGTACCAATATTGTGTTCACACAGGTGTAGCGTTGACACATGCCTCTGTGATAGTGTTAAAACAGGTCTGTGTGATGTGTCTAGTGTTACGACCGCCAGCTAGCCTCCTTACAGAGTTGAAAATGGAACCGCATACGTAAGCTTACCCTGTTGGAACATCGTCTCTCCATAGACAAGACTCTAGCATGTCCTCCTTGTGCAACAATGCGGATACTGGCCACCTTGCGACACCAGGCTAACACGCTAGGGATACAGGAGAAGGACAACTCTGATACCAAACCTAGGTAGAGGTTGGGTTTCAGGTTAACGACTTGTCCCCGTGAAAAAAAGGTATGCTACGAAAAAAATTCAAAGCAAAAAAATCATCGACAGATGAGACGAAGTCGTCTCCTTCAGGAGAAACTATGGCATATGCTTTAGAACACTAGCAAGCGACTAATCTGGATGGCGTGCTTTGATTGACACAAGCATCTATAGACGCGGGAGCCGCTAAGTCTAAGTAAATCAAAGTAGCATGCCACCGTAATTGTGTGCGTTCGTAATCATTAATCAATTGTCAAGCGGCCGTTATATCGAATGTAGGATGACAGACTTCTATATAGCTTCCCGACTAATGTATGAGATCATTTTTATGAAAGCTACACGTGGTCGCAGAAAACGTTCCTGTAATCGTGGGCTCCGGTCTTCCCCTTACAGTCTCACG
>OZ023213.1:14061553-14093832 GCA_963995525.1 Escarpia spicata
GCTCATGTGGACTGAATCAATCGTTCTACCCGGGACTCGGTCGATGCGGTTCGTGTGCCTTGTTTTACTTTAATATATAAAAGTAGCGATCACACCCATATTATAAATTATTAGAAACGCTTAACCCGTCCGTAAAGTTTATGTGCGCGGTTGTCAACCTTGTGAATGTAAATTTGTTTTGGCTTTGAGCACGGATAAAAGCGCGAAAAAATGTTGTTATGGGATTAGTACTGGGGTATAACCTAATTTTGTGATAACTCTTTTTTGATTTAAATCGTGTTGTTTGAAGTCCAGTGCCCACATCACACATCCAGCGTGCTCTTTATTATGTAACAATTATAGTAAATTAAAATAGTGAACCTATTTGCGTATCGTTTTTTTATAGGCTGCAGAGAGTCTTATTGTGAGAAGTACAGCGGCTGGCAGGCGACCGTTTGCAACGGATGCGGAAGCTACGTCTACTGCAGATATGGACGTCCCATTCGCTACAGGAGATGCCCCTGGAACAGACGCCACTACGACTGTAATCGCCGTCGTTGTGTCAATAGGTGCAACAACTGCTGTGGCATGCGATAAGATAGGACAAGGTGACTTGTTATATACCTCGTCTCCGGTGGTTTTATCTTACTAATGTTTTTATTATTATTCCTATCGCAGACAAAGGATAGTATAATCAATGTCTTTACAATTGTTCGTTCAAACAATTATACTCATTTGCATCCATTCACGTCGATTTGAGATAAACCGGTTTATTTTTTCACATATATTGAGTGTGCAAGTAATCATACTAACGTTTGATATACGTTTTATGAATGTATATATATATATATATGTATATATATATATATATATACACGGTATTAAATATATTACGAAATAACAACTAAGTGCATGATGAATGTTTTGTTTTGTAGTGATGTGCACTGGTCTGTTTGTCTCTCAACGAAGGAAATTGGAACAAGCCTGCACCTGCGAAAAGATTGTTCACGGACAATGTATCTACGCCTTCGTTTGTACTCAACAAGACTGTGTGAACATGTTGATACAAAAAACTACTGCTTTGAATTGAGTGTAGTTACTGTATTATTGTCCGACGAAGATAATGGCGTTGTATTAAACATATCGTCTTGGAGACAAACTTACCAAATTTGCCGTATCACACGTTTGAGACTTAAGGTAATATTGGAATGACTTAGCCACATACACTTTACTTCCGCATACACTCTTACATGGCTCACATGTACACGTTTACATGGAACATAGTTATTCGTTTTGTCTTCATAAAATAAATTGTTCAATAACGTGTTTTGTAAGCACCTTCTTAACTGTGGCTCCAGGAATCCAACAACCGGTCAATGAGTTGTCACGCATAACATCCTCTTTTCGTTGCTTATGTAGGCGTGGTTTCGCTGCAGGCTCCCCGAAATATACAATTTGACACTTGTTTGAGTCTCCCGACAAAAATCCAACTCTAACTATTCGAGACCTCCACCAGAATCATCCATTATAATTAATTAATTAAATACATCCATCTTCACCCCGATTGATACCGCGACGGAATTAGTTTAAGTTCATTACGCTGCACCCCGTTAGTTTTTCGTCAATAAAATTGATTGCATATGTAGCATGGCCGGATACAGTAGACCTCGCGTTATTACATATCAGATCGTTATCAACAATATGGATTCCCATCTTTCCATAACACATCGTTCAAATACAGCCGTCCTTATGTCACAATTGACTGTATTCCCCCGAAGTCATCAGCACCATTGTGACCGATTATTTAAACCCGACTTGTTTTAATATAATTCACTTATATCCCATTGCATATCACAAATTGCTCAGTAACGGGATTTGTAAGCACCTTCTTAACTGTGGCTACATGAATCCAACAATCTGTCAGTCAGCTTTCACGCATTACATCCTCTTATCTTGGCTGATGTAGGCGTGGTCTCGCTCGACCTCCCATAAACACACAACTTCACACTTGTTTGAGTCTCCCAAGAAATATTATCCAACTCTACCCATTCGATGCCTTCACCAGAATCATCCATAATAACAAATAAATAAATTCATCCATCTTCACCCCGATTGATACCGCTATGGGATTAGTTTTAGTTCATTACGCTGTACCCTTTAGTCATTTGTCAATTACCTTGATGCTATATGTAGAACTCGCCGAATAGAGAGTGGCATAGTACGTCCCTGTGGCCAAGGATTCCCAAATTTCCCTAGCTATCACACTTCGTTCATTAGCAGCCGATCGTATGTCAAAATTGTCTGAATTCCCTTGAAGGCGTCACCACCATTATCAACGGTTATCAAAAATCGACTTGTTTTAATACAATTAACTTATATCTCATTGCATCAATAAATATGATCTATCGAGCTGTAAAGATTAAAAATGCACATGTTCACTAGGAGGTACTAAGATTAAAATTCGTATATTGTTGTGTATGTTTACAGAGAGTAAGGTTAAGTAAAATATATAAACGTAATAATTTATTGATATCACAATATATCAATAACTACACCAACCATGCGACATTTCGAACTTATCTGCTATATGCATCACAAAAGGATACGAAACTTTGTTCCGGAAGGTTATTTTTTAGAGTGGTCGTTTATTTGTATTTTGCGATAACCTAAACAACAAGCAACATGTAATTTATTTGATTTTAACTCTTGCCGCGCAACATAATGCACGTAGTTCATTTAAAACTGATACATACCCGTGAATGTCGTGTCAAGACAGATCCATTTCCGCTTCAATCGGTGGCTTCATAACTGTTTAGAACAACAACATGTGGACAAGATCAACACAGATAAGCATCGGTAATGCAAACACAGTCAACATACATAACAAACTGTCAAATAAGTATGTTATTGGCAGACTACACCGCTGACCGTATTATTCGTGTTGAGGATAGATTCGGATTATTACTACGATGTGTATGCATGCAAGCTAACCTTTCTATTTTACGTACGGAGTGCCATAATTTTGTATTATGCGAAGGCGTTTCGACAAAGCTATTTTCGCTGGAAGCATTCCAACTGCAGTGCCCATTAGAAATCCAACATCAAAAGTATCAACCAGTGACGGTGTTACTTATTTTGGCAATCAACAATAAATTCACACATTCTGTATTTGTTATTGTAAATTGATTTCATAGCCAAATATTTAAAATACCTTAAACAAAACGGGAATCATGCTATTCGTCACGGTATTAACAAACCTAATGGCATCGGAACAGAACGACCGAACCGAATGTTCAATCCTGGATTTGTACCGCAACAATGTATTTAGTCGATATTATAAAAACAACAACAAGTAATTGTAAACGTATGCTATACCAGCTAATATGATAAACCTTTCGATGTAGTCTAGTGACACAAGATAAACACAGATGAGACGACAGTGATATTCCTCGACTGAACTTTCATGTTGCAGGTATGAATTAAATTGACGAGGTTCGAATGACGTTCTTCTGTCGAATAAAACTCATTATGCTAATTTGTGTGTCTTGCTATCGGAAATTCAGCAGAACAGCGTGGTGCGAAATGTACAGGTCTGAGTGGTTCGTCTAGTGTTGTAATGTAGTGGGTAGTTTGTAGTGCATGCCCTTCATGCTATTCGCTTTCAGCTACACCAGTTAACTTCCTTACTGGGAGTGAAAAGGGAGGAGTGCGTTAGACTCCCCTGCTTGTACATAGCCTCCCCATAGACAAGACTTCAGCACAACGGTGTTGTGGTACTCTACATATACTGGGCACGTTGGGGATGTGTTGGGTATCTGGGATTTGGCTGGAACCCTTAGGTGTAGTGTACTGGGCACACCTATGTGTGAACGAGTCCCGACGATCACTAATCCGGCTTCCAGCTATAGCCAAATAGCAATGGGTAGACCACACGTACTAGCCTTGATAGGCGAGAGGTCTATGAGAAGGATGCTCCGACGTAAAACCGTGGTGACAGGAGTGACGCCCACTCCAGCTAATACAAAAGACAAACAACGTATGACACCAGGCTATAACGTATGACACCAGGGTTAAAATCACTACCGACTTGTCTTCTCATACGACCACTGGTTCTCGAAGAGGGTCACGTGACGACTTACGACTAAAGCCACAAGGATATTGTAAGTTCGACAACAGTTGACGTAAAAGGGAGAAACTAGTAAAATGCAAGAAACCCATGGCAATATCAACTTTGTACATTAGAACCATACGATCACCCAGGATCTGAGAATAACTAGTGAAGAACATGAAGAAACAGGGAATTGAAATAATTTTTATTCAAGAGCACCGTACAGTACATGACGAACCAGTACGATACGAACAGGTCAAAGGTAAAATTTAGATCACTACAACACCTTGGAGAATTGCGACTGCTAGAGCACCAGAGGCACGTATTGACATTATGCTCAATATAGGGGGCTTGGGAGCCCTAGCGAATATCACAACACAGAGTACAAGAATACTGATTACTAACTTCTGCGGCAATCCTGCTACAACTGTTATCGTCACGTATTTGTCAGACCAACTCTGCTGATGATAGCGTAATGGACCACTACAACGACTTTAGAAGGGCGACTGTATCGGTACCAGTGCACAACGTGTTGTTGATTGTCGGAGACTTTAGCGCACCACTTGGATCAGGGGATGTCAAATTTACCCGTACGAAAACAATGCAAACCGTATTGGGAATTCCTTATCGATCTTATCACCGAGAAAAATCTTGAGGTTTTAAACACCAGATATCGCAAGAGAAATGGAAAGCACTGGGCGTGTATGGACCAACATGGAAGAAAACGACAGCTTGATTATATTCTGGTCAACAACAAATGGAGAAATAACGTGATGAACGATTAGCCGTACAGTACCTTTGCAAGTGTCGGATCTGATCATCTTATTGTCACAGCTACAATACGACTTAATCGACGTAAGGAAATATCGAAAGAAAGAAAAGTGAAGCATGATTCGAGTGCGCTGGGCAAGGACTGTGGCTTACAAAAACAGTATACTTGTACAGAACGTATTTAATATTCTGGAAATGAGAGAAAAGGCAGAAACGGAGCGATATGAGTGTTTTATTTCAGCAAATAAAACAGCGACAGAGAAAATTATTGATGTCAGTAAGAAACAGTAAAAAGACAATATACTCAGATGATCCACGAGTAACATCAGGTAGAGAGAAAGTTGAAGAGGCCTGTGGTCCATCACGAAAACACTGTAGCTGACAACACACTGAGATATGAGCAGGTCAAGAAGAACATGGAGACCACCTATAACATTGTGCAGGAGAAAGAACTTTTCAGAAACATTACTAAAGTCGAAAATGCACACATTAATGGAAGACACCGACAGAACTGGAAGCTTATAAACCAGATAAATGGTAGAAACACAGCTCGGAAAGGACACCTAAAGGGCAAATCTGCAGAACAAAGGGTGGAAAACTTATACGATCACTTTCATGCTTTTAAATGACGAGGTTCGAATTAAATTCTTCTGTTGGACAAAGCTCGCTTAGCATTTATGTGTCTTGTTATCGGAAATTCAGCACAGATTATATAATACCTGGCTAAATATAAGAACAATAAGATAATAATAAGAACATTATTCAAGAATCAGCGAAACACACTGCAGCATATGCAAACTACTTTCTTCTCCTTCTTCCGAATAACCAACACCATTTTGTTAATGATTAAGTCGTAGAGTTGCTTCGAGAATGAGACAGTCCCTCGGAGATTCCATTTTTGCTGCTTTCGATATTTTAATTCTTCTGACATAAACACTAGATAAATGAGTCCAACATTAACAAGAAAAAGAAAAAGAAAAAGAAAGTTTATTTTGACACCGATATGTACTGGGTATAACAATGACAGTTAACATATTCAATATGTAGGCATATATATTCAACATATACAAGACAGGTAATATGTTTAAAGGGGTTAGTGACTCCTATTAAGACTAACAGTCGCATTCATAGGAACCACTAAACATAATTGTTCAGCTAATTTATACGAAAGAAGTGCGACGTGGAGAAGAAGAAAGAAAGAGCAAAACTAGTTTGCACGGTTTTGAATTCGTATATAAGCAGTATGTTTGATAACATATTATAATAAATGAATGATAGTTGTCACACGTGCACATCAAAACACTTGCATATTCACGCATGCATATATATACCGTATATATATATATATATATATGCACATACACACACACATATATACATATATATATATATATATATATATATATATATACTAATATATATATATATACAAGAATACAAACACATTTGTGCATATATATACATAGCATATATCCATGCATATTTCATACCTATTACTGATTCTGTTGACCTTAATAGCATATGCAACAGTTAAGGATTGTGTATGTATCTGCATAGTTTTGTTGTATAATTTGTAAAACCTCGGAAACTACGCGTTGAGCGAAACATATTCTGCTGTACCTATAGGAGTATGTTTAAGTTTTGAATACAATTTATCTCTAAATTTTATAGATCTAATGATACGTTGTGTAATCCAACATGACTTTTTGTGTTTGTGTTTATTATATTTAATGATTTTAGTAGGTAAGAATGTATCCATAGCAGTAGTAATAGTTTCATCAAGGAGGTTGTAATTGTCGTTGTGTTTAGTATATCTATCATTAGTTAGTTTATTATAAATATTTGAACTCATCAATTCTATTTAAAAATGTTTTTCATCAATACTGTCAGTATTTTGTAACAGTTGCATTGCAATCAAGGCATATAAATACGGAAAATTATCAGAAATGCTGCTGATGAAAATGCCGGCAGTCGATTTAAAAAGACATCTTGAGAGTTTGCATAGAAAATTATCAATAAGCGTGCAGTTAGTATTTGAAAAACGTGTTGGTAAAGTAATTTTAGGAAAGAAACCATGTGCTGTGATTATATCAAAATATTTACATATTATGCTTTTTTCTTTTGTTTTCAGTAGATCAATATTATAATCTCCGGCTAGTTTTACTTCACCAGTTAGGTTTTGCAGATGATCTAATTTAGGGAATAATTCTTCTATGAATGTTTGGTAATTCTCAATGACATTTCTAGAAGGTCGGTATATATTTCCAAGGATGATTTTTTCTTGACGGTGTTTGATGTTAAATCAATAAATTGTCCTTCCCATATGTTTGACTTAGTATAAATATCTAACAATTGATAGTTGTAATTGTTATCAAGATATGTTGCTAGGCCAGCGTGACCACTACATATTCAGCCTTGCGATATTAAATTGTATCCATCAATTTGTAATAAGGTGGTATCAGAATCATCTTTAAGCAACGTTTCTTGTAAACAAAGAGCGTTGATTTTACAATTATTGTTTCTAAGTGTGTCTAGCTTAATAAAAATGTAATCAATTTTTGCGTTTAGACATTGACAGTTTAGACTTAGTATTGTAAATTTGTCCTGTTTGTTTTTTATGTGATTAATTAAGTCGTCGTCATTAAAATATGGTGACTGGTGAATTATATTTAATTCTCTATCTTCATCATTTGTATCTATTTTTTAAATATGATTTAAAGAATTATTTTCTATACCACCTTAACTTCCTAACAAACGTTCAGTATTGATCATATTTAAAACAATATATTGCTTGTTAAATTAATGAAATTAAACAGCATGACAAGACTTATTTTACTGTTAACAAAAATATATATATATAACGCATATAACGCGCATGCGTCTGAATGATAAATGTAAAGGAGATGCCGCATGCTCCCCATTAGTACATTTTAAACTTATCATAACTGAGATAAGTAAAAATGTGTAAATTAACATTTCAAAAAGAAAAAAAAGAAAAAGTGTGTAAAGAAAAAACAAAAAAACAAAAAAGCTTTTATACATACAAAGGTCGTATAAAGTAGATTATGTCTTGTTTGCACAGTCAAACAAGAAGATAGTGCCAGGTAACACACATTGCTGCATTGTTCGAGCAGTAACACGAGAAGAAAATACTTGATGATATCCAGGTATAACACTCTGGCATTGACGCATTGTTCGCCCAGTCACACAAACACCTTTACGTCTTCTTTTGTTTTCACGTGAACGATTTCCTCTCCCACTCTGACGAAGACTTTGCCATCTTTCGTCCACACGGTTTTTCTCTCCTTGGTGTTGCTGATGCAAAAGCGATGTAGTTCAGTACGTTTTTTTGTTAACAGTTCGTTCATGTAAACGTTGGTGCCTTTAAGGGTTTTTAGACCAGAGTAGAGGTCATCTTTTTTATGAGTCGCAATTTGTATGACCATTGGTCTTCCTTGGCGTCGGTTGTCACGGTTGTCACGGTTGTCGCGGTTGTCACGGTTGTCGCGGTTGTCTCTGGTTAGTAGTCGATGGGCTTTGCTAATGTCGATTACGTTTATCGTGACATCTGGGAATTTGCTCTGGACAAAAGTTACGAAAGTTTTTTCATCTGTCTCGGCTGCTACCTCGGGCAACCCATTTATAACCAAACAATCTCGTATTGAGTATTGTTCGATTTCGTCCAGTTGTGTTTCCATATCAACGTTTTGTTTTGTTACGGTTTGTAATTTGTTGGGGAAAGTTTCAATGTTTCTTTTCAACAAAGAGTTTCCTTTGATTAGTTGTTGATGATCATTCGCTATTACAAAAAATTCATTTTTAATTGATTCCAGCTTTGTTTCTACCGTTTTGCTGATGCATTCCACAAATTTGTTCATTATATATGCTATCATAGTGTTTTGTTTCTGAAGCATCAGTTCCATCATATCTTGTTGCCTCGTCAGAATGGTTTCAATGTAGTCGTAGCGGTCGCTGTCTCTGCGGTCGACATCGTCACTTCGCTCGCTTGAACAATCTTGTTTGCCTTTGTGTTTGGCCTGGGCATGTTGAGAAGTTGAGAAGTCTCAACAATTTACCACGAAGTCGCACCTTATTCACTCCACGACGAAGGTCTTGCGTGTCCGACGTAATCACTACCTCAGCTGACGTTAGTGCACTGCCATCGGTCGCGCTTGGACAGGCAGGCAGCCAGCTGTGAAATGGCGAACATAACAAGTATTCATCACGGTCCGGTGACGATCACTACTGGTAACACTGCTGGTAACGAAGCCACCTGTAGTGACCATTGGCGGGAAGCCCAACCAACTTAAATTTGCACAAATGTCAAAAGATATAGATATGGCCTGGTCGTTATAATGTATCATTATCGAATCATATTCATATTGCTATGCTATGCACTTT
This sequence comes from Escarpia spicata, assembly GCA_963995525.1. Lineage (NCBI taxonomy): Eukaryota > Metazoa > Annelida > Polychaeta > Sabellida > Siboglinidae > Escarpia > Escarpia spicata. The sequence goes on from OZ023213.1 coordinate 14,070,813, forward strand.
AGTGTAGACATAAGAATTATTGTGCCAGCATATATTGCAAGTTGTCAAGTCCACGACGGAGTATTGTTTTTTAAGTGTTTTGTTGCTAAGATTATTAAAATACGCTTCACGCATTGCGAACACATTATGTTTTACGTTTCGATCAACTGAATTACCTCATAAACGGTGGAAATGTTGACATACATTAGGTATTTAAAACAATATTGCTCTTACATCCAACCCCTGGGGCCGTAGTTAAATCCTAGAAAGTTAAGTGCACGAGATTCAAGCCGTCTAAGAGGTGTACAGGGTATCCTGTCTGTGTACACGGATGGTTCGCGTATGCTGCGGAGTGAATTTGACGTGTCCCTTAAACGGCTCCTCAGCTTTTGGGGCTACCAAACTAGTTCATTTAAAGTTCACAGTCTTCGCATTGGTGCAGCTACAGCAGGAAAGCAGGCAGGTGCACATCGGATGTTTTTAGGAAGTATATCCGACTTGCATAAGTATCTTGGGTCAAAGGTTTGATGTGTTTCATACGGTGGGGTGGACACATATTCCTCTGGGTACCTTGTGGCGGAATGGCCCCACCTTTTTGTAATTGCATGTTTCTATTGGTGGTGGAATGTTTGTATTGTTTGCTTAGGTTTATATTCATAGTGGTTTTATACCTCTATAGCGACATATAATGTATATTGTCGTCATGTTGTAGGAATGTGTACCTGAGAAACTTTGATGGGGCTGTACAAGGGTTCAGTTTCCCATCTGGTTTGCATGTTAGACATCACATTCCTACTATCTTTATGCCCAAAAGTGGCTGCATTAGAAGCAATCCACTTTCCAATAAAAAACGTCATCCTTTGGCCAATTTCAATTCTCAAACTACAATGGGCTTGTGTTGGTTATTGCATAAATGAAGGTATGAACGCAGAGCATACTGTATTTTATGCAATGCCCAGGACAGGCCTAGTGCGGGTAGTGAGGTAACTGGCTGAGGCGATAATTACGTCCAGCTGTTTGGCTTAATAAAACCGCCTAGTGCGTTCGGCCAATCATGACACGCCAGGATTAGGCCCCAACCTACGATTTGGATTAGCGGTTAAGCCGCCACTTGCGCGTTAGGTACCTGTGTGTCATGTCGTGTATATCCTGATATTTTTACCTCCCCACCTTTTTGCCTAAGCACGTTTAGTTAAACAACTATTGTACACCGTTGGTAAAAAGAAGAAGTTGGAAAATGTCGCAACGCTTTCCCAAATTTCGGAGTGAACACAGGGCATATCCCAAATTCTTGAATGTGTTGGGTTTTGGTGCGTCGATTGGCTTTTTGTTTTACAAACGGTATATGTTTTTCCTTATGTTTAATCTGGATAGGCGGAATAGCCCCACCTTTTTTTAATTGCATGTGTCTATTGGTGGTGGAATGTTTGTATTGTTTGCTTAGGTTTATATTCATAGTGGTTTTATACCTCTATAGCGAAAAATAATGTATGTCTGAATATTGTCGTCATGTTGTAGGAATGTGTGCCTGAGAAACTTTGATGGGGCTGTACAAGGGTTCAGTTTCCCATCTGGTTTGCATGTTAGACTTCACATTCCTACTATCTTTATGCCCAAAAGTGGCTACATTAGAAGCAATCCACTTTCCAATAAAACACGTCATCCTTTGGCCAATTTCAATTCTCAAACTATAGTGGGCTTGTGTTGGTTATTGCATAAAATAACACTTATGTTAATAGCCGATTATGGTCATTTTAGGACGACTGTAAAGTGCAGATTATTTAAGCAACAGTGCTGGTCTTACGAGGGAATTTCATTAATGGATCTCCAGAGTAAGAGTGTTGACACTATATGCATAGCATAGCGAAAACCAATTAGAAAATTGTGGGGGATAGCACCACTTATACACGGTTATGTCACATAATTCGTATCGGATAGTTTACCATTATTGGCCATATTAACACTACAGTTAACAATATGTGTTAGTGAAGCCACGACCCACAATTCACAGATTATATGCACGGTTGCCAAGTTATCAATAACAAATTCATTGTAAAATACTAGAGCACATTACTGTCACATCCTAAATGAATGTAATAATAAAATTGATGATGTGTCTAAATATGATATTGGCCGTGTAAGGCATGATGGTGTATCATACAAAATAATATATAAAATGAATGTTTTACATGACATTTTAGAAATAAGAAATTGTTTCAAGACGTGTAGATTTTACAGGATGAAGATGTCATCCGTATTATTATAGAAAATACTGTTTTTTAAAGAATGCGCAATTGCCATTTTTAGTGTGCGAAAATAAAGATTTTATTATAATATGAGCTCATTGGAGAAACATTTTGATGGTTTCTAGCTGCAAACGTTAAAGACGGTCCCGATAAATCTGAATTTCTGTGAGTGTGTTTCGATGTGTGCTGTTGATGTTGTTCTGTTGTTCTTTGCTAACTCGTGTGGCTTGTAGTCGCAAATTATTGCATGATGTGTCAAATATCTTGCTAATATCTATATCCAACAAAAAGATTATTTAAGAATCAACAACCCACACAACAGCTTATGGAAACAACCGTTGCTGTTTTGATAATGTGAAATAAACTTGTGATAAATAATGGTATGGTTATAATATGTGTGTTCTGTTTGTGGGGTTTACCTAATTTCCAATCAAACTATATATATATATATATATTTTATTAGGCGTAGTTGTCAATAAATGTGCGTGATGTTGAGTGGAAATATATCACATTGCGTACAGCGGAGTCGTTAGGTTCAAACTCTCTTCGTAGCTCTCAATTAAAAAAAAGCTCTACAAATTACCACGACTATAATACATTCATCAGTAATGCAACATCAAGTGAGAAACCTTCTTACTACACTACACTACACACACAATATTCCCTCCACCTACTTTGTGAAATAAAACATCTGGAGAATATATAATTCATATATGCGTGACGTCGCTGACACCAACATATCGTGTTTAACAGCGATGCATTCATAACTACAACACACTTTCCGCGTATACTTCATTGTTCCGATATGCTATATTTCACAACGTTTTACACTGTTCGACCTAACATCCCGAATTGGGAACGTTTTTAACACTTTGTTAAGCAATAGAATTGCTAGCTGCACGAAAAAACACTTCAAGCAAAGACACATTGAAATGTTAACATCGTTAAACTTCCAAACACAAAAAAACACGTCGAACAATAAAACAATATAATTATCTATCCAAACTTACTAACAATGATATATGCTGATATATGCTGCATGGGTGCGTGTGTGCATGTGCACGTGTTGCGCGAGTGAGCGTGCTTGCAAGTGTGTGAGATTGTGTGCGTGAGTACGTGCGTGCCTATATGCCTTTGTGTGAGAGCAAGGCAAAACATTTAAAAGTTAATTTGGTTGGTATGATTTGCTTTTGCCCCTGTAACATAATGACTACATTTTTTTTATAAATACTGCAGACAAAGGACAATGTCATAACATTAGTTTTGTATTGTTTTCTAAAAGCACTTCTTGGCCTGCCCCCGTCTATTCACTACTTTTTTATTAAGACGTTCAACAGCAGCTCTTCGCCTGACAAACCGACATCCCTAACGTAGATTTGCTGGTGCATTTGTTGAGCTGATATTCGCCTGACTAGTCTACATCACCACGTTTGTTTTGTTGGTTTATAATAAAGCGTAGTATTGCATTTCTTGCGCACATCACACTATCCTTTAGAACTGACTTCTGCTGAAAAAGTGTGCTACACTGCAATGCTGAAACAATAAAACCCGGCTGTTTTCTTATGACAAATCCGACTACTTGGCCAGATTGACGCAGAGCGAAATGCTTATAATATGTTGTTGTTTCTTTCTGTACGTTATTTGATATACATACATTGTTCGTCAGCAAGTACGTCCTATTTCACGTTAGCCACATAAACTAATACACTAATATTTTGTTAAGCGCCACATCCAATGTTGTTCACAGCGCTTTACAACAGTATACAAATGTATGTTAACAATAATGCATTTGAATAAAAACAATAGTTGTTACAACATAGATAAAATTAATTAATAACAGTAATTAAGACAATAAATATATTCGAAGTAGGAAAATATTCTGGTATAAAATATCATCAAATAAAATAGTTCAGATCATATTATTATTATTTTAATAAATAAACTAAAACTAATGTAAATATCCATAAATTAAGCTAAAATGTATATAACAAATAAATAAATAAATAGTAAATCAATAATAAATAAACATTAAACATCAATCAACTATGATAAAACAATGTTTGTATTCGTCGGAGTTACATATATGCGCTGCAGTGAAAAGGTGAGTCTTCAACACAGATTTAAATGATTCTAGTGATGTTTTGCTGGTAACACTTGACGGCAGAGCGTTCCACACTGATGCCGCTGCGTGAGTAAAATTAATGATCAGTCACCGGCTCTGCTGCGAGTTCTCAGCACAACTAGAGCTTGATAATCATCAGACCGAAGACGTCTGGATGGCATGTAGACATGCACGAGTTTCTGCAGGTAGACAGGCGAGAGGTCTTCGTGCAACGCCTTGTACGTAAGCACAACGATCTTGAATGTAATGCGATGTTGAATAGGTAGCCAGAGTAGTTCGCGAAGAATACGCGTCGAACTTTCACAACGAGCCTGTCGAGTGATAAGGCGAGCGGCGGCATTCTGGAGTCGCTGCAATCGACCGATGTTATTGTTTGAGGTACCGAACATTAGAGAGTTGCAGTAGTCCAAACGGGATGTAATCATGGCATTGGCTGCCCGTTCTGCTGTCAGTTGAGTGAGGTAACGGTGAATCAACCCGATGTTGCACAGGTGCAGCGAGCAAGTGTTGATAGTGCGTGACACTTGCACAGTCATATCCAGGTGTCTATCAAGGTGGACGCTGAGATTTCTAACATGATCAGTTGCAATGATTTCATCAGTCCGACGCGCACACGGAGCCTACTTACGATAGCAGATGCCGATTTGGGGAAAACCGGTAGCATTTCTGTTGTGGTGTCATTCATGAGCAGATAATTCCAAGTCATCCACTCTTTCACGTCATTAATACATCGCTCGATACGACGCAAGGTGGTCACCAGAGAAGACGCATCCAGGTCATAGTGACAGAACGGTTGTATATCTTCGGCGTAGTGGTGATATTTTAAGTTGTGTTTGTGAAGGATATCACCGATCGGCTACACGTATAATGAAAATAACTGTGGTCCCAACTGCTGCCACCAGGGGCCGCTAAAATACATATTATATGTTTATGGATAACGTATGTGTAACCAGTCGTGTGTTTTTAGAAGTTGATCATTTAATGCCAATTCAGTACTTTTATTTGGTAAATTATCATGAAAATAATTGATGGTGCTACCTAAAGAAGTATCATCGGCATACATAATAAAGTTACATATTTTACTGGCTTTTGGATGACAATTAATGTATATTATAAATCACAGGGCACTAAGAATAGAGCCTTGCCATTTTGCACGATTTGTCTAATGTATTGCTAAAATAAGCACCAGAAAGAACATTATTAACAAATGAGCAAAACACGCTGCAATATGTGAAAACTATTGTCTTCTTCTTCTACTACTTCCGTATAACCAATATCTTTATGTTCATGATTCAGTCGTAGGATTGCTTGGAGAACAACGACAGGTTTGTTAGTTTTCCTGCGTGTGATATTTGTCTTCCTCCGGCATAAAGATCACATAAATGAGGCCAAGTGCTAATAGCGTCTCTTTCGAAAGACACAGGCAATATAAAGTGAACGAAATCCGTTGTTGCTTTGATAAATGAAATAAAATGTATATTTATCATGGTAGGCTCAGATTAGATATGTTCTGTTTGTGAGGTAAGTATATGTAATTTCAATCCGAAAGTATAATAGTAACCGCAGTGGTGCCTAAATATTCGTGCCACCTAGTGGAATATAGCACATTGCGTTCAACACAGTCATTCGGTTCAATCTCCATACGTTTCTGTCAAATGAAAAACAATTACAAATAACCACGAACGTAATGTATTAAGGAGTAATGAGTAATTCAAACATCAAGTGAGAAAATTACAGACGACACGCAAAATCTTTTCCCGAACTGTGTTTGCCAGATAAAAACAACTTCACGGCTCATAATATAACTTGTCTGATGCGTGACGCTGCTGACCCAAGCTTGTAGTGCGTAATAACGGTGCACTGATAATTACGACAATCCTTCCGCCTACATATATTTGTTGTGTCCACTGATCGTTATAAAACAATGAAAAATAATTGTGATGAGTAATGGGAAGAAACAGGTGCAGGAAAAGACACATCAAGCAGACATACTTTGAATCGTAAACATCCATAAATGTCGAACGAGACGTACGATAGCATTATGCATATAATCTTACTAAAAGTACATGCAAAACACAACACTCTAGCATATGCCTTAGGGGAAGGTTGACAGCAGAGAGCCATTTTTACGTATTTAACGATACATCAAAACGTTGTTAACGTTGCAATTTAATTATCGTGAATGTCGTCTACGAAAGTCGTGACATGTGTGAGACTAGGTTTTTTTCAATTTTTAGATAATGTTTTTGCGAATTAGTAGAAGCTCAAGGGTTAACATCCGTCGTGTCAGTTGGAACAGTCGCTGGAATCCACTAAATGATGCATGCCTTTTAGGGCAGACGAATGTTGCTCGGTTGCGTGTTTCAACCTCATGAAAAAGGATACTGGGTTACAACGCCGCTGCATCACCAATAGCAGAATACATTGGTTTGTACTCGATGAATAAAAAACATTATTTTAATATCGACTACTGTTACTTTACCTATCCTCTTCGGGCCTTGTGGCCCACCAGGCTGCTTGTGACTCCGCCATATCACCCTGTCAACGGCTATGTGTCTTGCGTTGCTCCAAGTTGCCCAGACCATTTCTTTTCGTTCTTTTTCCACTGTGGTTCTCCACGTTGTTTTTGTTCTACCAACTTTTCTTGTTCCTTCCCGCTTCCATGTCAATGCTGTCGGGCAATGGTTGTGGTCCGTCTTTCTGTGCACATGCCCGATCCAATTCCACCTTCTTCTCTGTACTTCTGTTCTGATCTTTGCTTCTGCTGTTATGTTCTTAATGTTTTTGTTCGAAATTACTACTGGCCATTTAATTAAAAAAATTCTTCTAAGACAGATGCAATGGAAAATGTCAAGTTTTCTGTTGTCGCTTGAGTTTCATGAATGATGTCCTTGCTTTTCGTATTCAGTTGTTAATATTGTCACCCCTCCTCCTTGCTTGCTGACGTTTGCGCCCAGGTATGTATATTTCTCTACTTCATTCTGTTTTTGGTCATCAATCTGTATTCTGTTGTTGCATTTGCTGTTGATCCTCAGTACTTTAGTTTTCTTTCTATTGATTTGTAGGCCGGTTTTTATGCAAATGCTTTCATCTTTGATGCCTTTGCTTGCATGTATCTGTAACTTGATGAGAAAACGCAATGTCATCTGCGAAGTCCAAGTCTTCACGTGTTGACATGAATCTCCATGTTAACCCTGTATTGTTTTTTTTCAGTTGTTTTCCTCATTATCCAGTCGATTACCATCAAGAAAAGAAATCCGGACATTACGTATCCTTGCTTAACTCCAGTTTTTACCTTGAACGACTCAGATTGTTCAATTTAATCTAGCACTGCACATTCCTCGTACAAAATCTGGACCATTCTGATTATCTTGTGTGGGATTCCGTTGCACCCCATGATTTCCCAAAGGCTCTCTTGGTGCACAGAGTCAAATGCCTTTTCGAAATCTACAAACGTTACATATAACATTGCTTGCCATTCCAATACCTGTTCTATTATGTTTCGAAGGATGAATATCTGCTCAACTGTGCTTCGTCTTCTTCTGTAACCTGCTTGTTCATCTCTCAACTTGTTGTCAACTCCATCTCTTATTCTGTCTATTATCACTCTTCCGAACACTTTACTGGAGACAGATGTTAGAATAATTCCTCTCCAATTTCCGCACTCTGTAAGGTTACCTTGCTTTGATATTTTAACAATCAGTCCTTGTTCCCACGTCTTTGGTAATTTTTCTTTTTCCCAAATTGTTTTGAATAAGCTTAGAAACCAATTACTTGTTGTCGCCATGTCAGCTTTCAACAATTCTGCTGTAATGTCATCTTTACCTCCGGCTTTCCCATTCTTTAGCTTCCTCAGTGCAGCACTAAACTCTTTTTTTGCTCTGCTTTATTCTTTCTGATTTTGCTCATTCTATGGTGTTCTTTAGTCGTTTCCTGTCGTCTATCTGCTCCCATGACCCTTTGCTAATCCGTGGTTTTTGTCTTCTCTTTTTGTAATCCAGCACTTCTTTGATTGTTTCTGTGTAGGTCACCACGAGTTTTTTTCCATTTTCTCTCAACAATGTCATTATCTGTCTCATCACAGTCCTGTAGTACATCTTATCTGTTCCGTAGCTTCAACGAGAATTGCATTTTTGTGGTTGGTTGTTGCAGCTTGATTGTGTCGAATCTCTTTCTGTTCTCACAGGTATTTTGCTTCCTCTTTAATTTCAGCCTGATCTTCGAGCGCACTAAATGGTGGTCTCTCGCAATGTATGTTCCCCTCATCACCCTGATGTTCATAACTGATGTCCTGTGCTGCCTGCTCACTAGCATATGGTCAATTTGTTTTTTGGTTCGCCCTCATGGAGATGTCCATGTCTACTTACGGATGAGTCGATGTGGAAATATGGTACCTGTTACCTCAAGGTTGTTTAATCCACAGAAGTCAATTAGTCTTTCTCCACTTTCATTTTTATCGTGAAGCGTGACGGCAGAGCTGCACACTGGTTCTGCAGTCTGGTTGATAATGTCGCCGTTTGTTGTCACGCACGAGTAATCACTGGCACAGCATACCAATAAAATGACAGTTCATAACAAACATTTAAAACTGACATATATGCTGCATATGTATAAAATCGTCCGTTGAAAAGCAATCCAAATGTGTTTGCAATTTCTTCTATGAAATAGTAGCGGTTTTAGACAGTTACAATTCCTACAAAATAACAATCTCATGGAGCACTTATAGGACGCAGCCACACAGACGCAGCCATAAATCATATATATATATATCTATGTAGATTTATGTATATATATATATAAATATATATATATATATATATATATATATATATATATATATATACATAAATCTAAGCCAGTGCAAAGGCGTAACATAAGAAATATCATTAAATCACTATTTTAATAATATTGCTTAGCCGTGAGGTGTAACGCGAACACTAATATATATTTATATGCACATACTATTATATGTATTAATTCGCGAAATAATCACGATATGCATTAATTCTATTTTATTTTGCAGTGTTGTTCATTGGTAAGTTTCTCTCTCGAAGAAGACAATTGGAACAAGCGGACACCTGCGGATAGATGTTTAACCGAAAATGCATAGACGCCTTCGTTTGGACTCAACAATATTGTGTGAACATGTTGCTACAATAAAACAACTGCTTTGTAATGAGTTTTCTCCGCTGCAGTTATTGTATTAGTATCCGACGAAATGTATCGTATCGTATTGAACATACCTTCTTCGAGAAAAACGTACAAAACATGCAGAATGACACATTTTATACTTAAATTAATACTGGTGTGACTTAGCCATATACAGTTTATGTTTGCATACACTTTTATATCGCACACATGCACAAGTGTGCAGTACCCATCTTAGCTAGTGGTGTTCTCTTGATAAAATAAATCGCTTAGTAACCGGTCCGTTATGCACCTGGTTAACTGTAGCTACAGGAATCCAACAACCTATATGTCAACTGTCACGCATTACACGCTCTTATCATAGCTCATTTAGGCGTGGTCGCGCTCGACCCCCGCTGCTGACTCCCAGAAACAAACAACTTCACACTTGTCTAAGTCGCCCAACACATATCCAGTTCTACCCACTTAAAGCCTCCAATAAATGCTTCCATTTTCACCCCGATTGATACCACGATGGGAATAGTTTTCATTACGCTTCGTCACCATCAATTATGACCATGTAGTAATATGTACCAGGGTCGTCTAGTGTATAATTCCCCGAATAAAACATCAGATAATTAATTAAAAAAGTTATATAGAGTGTGGCATAATACGTCCCTCTGTTCAGGGATTCACATCTTTTCCTAGCTATCACACATTTTTCATGTGCAGCCATCGTAATGTCACAATTGTCTGCATTCCCTCATCAACACAAACATCAACGGTTATCTAAACAACGACTTGTTTTAATAAAATACACTTATATCTTTTTCCGTAAACAAATATGATATGTCGTCCTGTAAGGGTCAAATTACGCACATGTTCGCCCACAGGTACTGTAATTAAAAATCGCTTACTGCTGTGTATACTTACAGACGGACTATTTCAATTTTGCATAGTCTGCCATGTCTTCAAGTTTGTTATAATAGAAAGTTACTGCCAATCCCACGCTCTACGCCAACATTGAAATTAGCAATAATTTTATTACTAGCAGGAGATGTAAGTCTCAATCCTGGGCGATCTGTTAGACGAAACATTCGGGTGGCCACTACAAACGTTCGATCTGTACGAGATAAGACAGCCTCACTTAATGATTTATTAATTTCAAAGAAAATAAACATTCTAGCTGTAACTGAAACTGGGCTCAGACCACATGATACACATGCATGCATTGCTGACGTTTCCCCTTCTGGTTACACCTTTCACCATCGACCACGTTTAGTCGGCCGTGGAGGTGGTGTTGGCTTTTTTTATATCACAGAAGTTCAAAGTTAAATTAAATCCTAACCCTGAATACTCTAATTTTGAGTCCATCTGTGGTGAAATTTCAGATTCTTCTTTCCCCGCACACTTTGTTTGTATCTATCGCCCTCCAGGACATCCGGCCAATTTCTTTGAAGACTTTCAGGATATGTTGGAAAATCTGGCAGTTATTCATTCAGAATTTTACATTCTTGTTGATTTTAATCTACATTTGGATATACCTTCTTCAACTACAACTACGTTTGATCATATTCTGGCATCATTTGATTTGAAACAACATGTTACCTTTTCGACACATATACATGGCCATTGGCTTGACCTTTTGATAACCCGTTCAACTTGTAATAATATCCATGCACCTACTGTTTCGGATGGGTTATCAGACCACCATACTGTCATTGCCAATATTAGTGGTTCTATAGCCCCTTTACAATCAAAACACAATGTGTTTTACAGAGCCATTCATAGGATTGACATTACAGCTTTAATGGCTGATATCCTTATATCTGACTTATCACAGATAAAAAAAACATCTGTCTGACTTATATAAACAGTACTGTCAAGTACTCAACGCACTACTTGACAAACATGCACCTATAAAATCCAAATGGGTGTCAGAAAGGCCACCGGCTCCATGAATGACTTCCGAAATTATACTATCTAAAAGGCGTCGTCGTTATTTAGAGCGTGTATGGCGCAAATCACGCTCGCCATTAGATAGATCGCGCTATTCTAAGCAATGTCACCTCTGTAACAGACAAATGGCTAAAGCTAAATCAGATTATTTTACAGATATGGTCATAAATAATACCATTACATACCAGGCACTGTCCAATAAGCAACCATCTTATTTCCATTTATTGCTTACTCCTGTAAGAAAATCTATCCACTTTCGATCATCTAGTTCTGACCTACTTTTTGTTCCTAGAGTCAACACTAACATTGGAACTAGGGCTTTTTCTGTTGCTGCACCAACTCTTTGGAATATGCTTCTTCTTAGTGTCAGATCATTTGAAAATATTACAAAATTCAGTCGTCATTTAAAAACGTATCTTTACAATCTTGCTTATCCACCGTAGCTCCCTAGCGCCTTGACCCATCTGTTGACAACTAAAAAACTACTTATGGATTTTGAGATTGACCAACCCTTTTGTTTTGATGCGCTTCTGAGCTTGGTTTCCAAGGATTTAGGCGCAATAGAAGTTATCTTATTATTATTATTATTGATGTTACACTATATTAATCATTACACCAACCAACTTTTCGGCCTTATCTGCAATATTTATCCCAAAAGTGTATAAAACTTGTTTCCCGAGAAAGAAGGGTCGTATATCGGTGTTTTGCAATCATCCGAGCAACGAGCAACATTAAAAAAAATTATTTGATCTTTTGCCGCGGGACATTATGGACGTAGTTCAATTAAAACTGCTACATACCCTTGAATGTCGTGTGTAGATATATCCATCTCCTCTTCACTCGTAGCAATATGTAGATAAATTGAACACATATAAGTAACGGTAACAGAAACACAGTCTACATACAACACAAACTTTCAAATATGTATGTTACCGGCTCTGGACCGTATTATTCGTGTTGATTATAGCTTCGTATCATCACTACAATGTGTACGCATGTTTGCTAACCTTTGTATCTAAAGTAAGGTGTACCATAATTTTGTATTATGCGAAAGCGATTCGGCAAAGCGCTTTTCACTGGAAGCAATCCTACTGTAATGCCCATTTTAAATCCAACATCAAAAGGATCAACCAGCGACGGTGTTATGTATTTTGACTACTCACAGTAGCTTCGTGTAAAGGCATGTTTAAAGTATCATTACCAAGAATATTATTTTAAAATCGATGATGAATTCACACATGCTATATTTGTGATTGTAAATTGATTTTATTCCCAAATCCCTAAAAGGTCTTAAAAAAAGTGAATCATGCGATTCGTCACAGTATTAACAAAACCAAGGCACACTAATAGAAAGACCAATTCGAACCGAACCGAATGTCAATCCTGATTTTACACCATATCAACCTCAATTCTTAAATAATGTATATTCAAATTAGTAGAAGCTCAAGGGACGACAATCGTCGTGTTAGTTAGACCAGTCGCCGGAATCCACTAAATGATGGACGCCTTTAAGGGTAGACGAACATTGCCATAGAGAGAGAGAAATACAGAGAGACAGAGAGAGAGAGAGAGAGAGAGAGAGAGAGAGAGAGAGAGAGAGAGAGAGAGAGAGAGAGAGAGAGAGAGAGAGAGAGAGAGAGAGAGAGAGAGAGAGAGAGAGAGAGAGAGAGAGAGAGAGAGAGAGAGAGAGAGAGAATGAGATGAAGACAGTGATATACAAAGACATATATACATATATATATATATATATAGATAGATAGATAGATAGATAGAGAGAAGGAGAAGGACAACTCTGATTCCAAATCTAGGTAGATCCTGCTCATTAGCCTTGGCATGCTGTAGGACTAGGAGAAGGAAAATCTGATTTTATACCAAAGAGTCGGTCCGACCTACAATCTCTGGAATAAATGTAAAGAGGTTGGGTTTCAGGCTAGAGACCTGTCCCTGTGAAAAAAGATCTGCTACGAAAAGAGTTTAAAGCACTCAAACGGATCATCGACATATGAGACGACGGTCGTCTCCTGCAGGGTACACAATGATAGATGCTTTACAACACTAGTAAGCGACATATCAGGCGTGCTTTGACTGCCAAATGCGTCTATAGACGCAGGAGCCGTTAAGTCTAAGTAAGTCTCAATATAGTTAACAGTCACTTTAAATAAACTGTCAGACGAACATTTTTGTAGGCTTCACGTTTGATGAAAAGCTAGTGTCGTGAAAAACGCGTCAATCCAGAAGATGCAGTTGGGTATGTTATACACACCAAACAGTTAATGCAGTTAAATAATATCTACAACTACACTAAACTTTCTCATGTCTGTAACTTAATCACGAATTAGTTTCAAAGTAGGATAATCTAGAGAAATCTCAAGTTCCCAACGGCTCTGTAATTGAAACATGCCCCCGACGCATGACCAATAAGCGGCTGCAGCTAATTTGATCATGACGCCGCGGTGACGTAACGAATGCTCATATTTTCTCGAAATATGTATGCGGATCAATAACATGTTGGTCTCTAGTATTCCTTTCGATTCGGAGTTACACTTGCAACAACTGTTTTAATACAATACAGTGCATTATGCTGGCGTAACATTTTCGCAGGTATAGCGCTAACACAAATTCGGGGAGGCAAACTTGAGAACTATTCTTAGTTTACCGATCGGCGGTGTATACATAGTAGACATGTGTGATGTTTGTTTTTTCAAATCAAATCTGTCTGTGAAGTTTAAATTATGTGCCTTCAACAAGGTTATTATACTAAACTGCGGGAAGTACATTCTTGATTGTAATTGATAATAGTTAGTGCTTAGATAACTGTCTTAGATGCAAAAGCAGAACAAGATCCCTTTTGTTTCCATATGTGTTCCGTAGGATATAAATAAAATTATTTCTGAAAAAAATATCAAACACAGACCACTCATTACTAAGCAGTATATTTATTGTAGCGAGATATTTACACAATCTAGCTGATTACAAGCGAACTTGTAGACACGTGGACGGAGAACCATCTGTCTGCACGGATCCGCTTGTTCCACATCTTTTCGAAGGGAGTCAGGTAGATCTGGTAACATCACTGTAAACGAAAATATAAGTTATGCAATTATTGATGATATCGCCCATAGGTACAGAAAATGCCATGTAAGAAACATTAAAATATCGCAAACATGAAAAAAAGACGAGCAGGAATAAACAATAAGAGAAGAGACATCCGCCTATATATGGAGGGAAACCAATGTCAAGCATCTAAGTCTTGAATTTTATTCTACACAGATAATTTGTAATGTAATCAAAAGTAATTTCAATATTTTGATACAATCAAAAGAAAGCTCTCCTAATTAAACAGAGTGGCAGTTGCGTGGTTGAGACACGAAATGTACTAGTGTATATTTAAAAAAAAACATGGTTAAATATGTAAGCAGAATCCCATGCAGTTATATAATAAGGAAATAATGGAAATAAACTGCATTTGGTTATCAATTTGATTAGTCCTGATAGAATTATTGGTTTGCCGCCAGCGGCAATAGTCTAAGTGATTATAAGGTAGAGCTACTTATTTTATTTTAAATGTATATATAAATAAATTAAAACACTTGAGTATAGCTTATATTTATTTGATACACATGCATTAACAGATAGTCAATCATTATAGTGTTTTTGGATAACTAATTTATCTCGTAAATAAATAGGGTTATCCAGAACGACGCTAGTTAAATCAAGTAATCACATTAATAGAAATACATCAATAATGATTGCCTGCGAGAGAAAAAACAACCAGAAGAATAGCCAGAGAAGAAACGGTAAAGACGAATACAATAAGTTACCTTATGCTATGTGCTTATCGTGAACCACAGCATTTGTTGCACCTATTGACACAACGACGGCGATTACAGTCGTAGTGGCGTCTGTTCCAGGGGCATCTCCTGTAGCGAATGGGACGTCCATATCTGCAGAAGACGTAGCTTCCGCATCCGTTGCAAACGGTCGCCTGCCAGCCGCTGTACCTCTCACAATAATTTTCTCTGCAGCCTGTTGAAAACGATGCTCACATAGTTTCGGAATTGCAATTTAATATAATAGGATCATAATAAAGATCACGTTGGATATGTGAAGTGGGCACTGCACTTCAGATTACGCGAATTAAAGGTAACACAAAATCATTATCACACAGTACGTTATACCGCAATACTATTCCCATTACAAAATAGGTTTTTCGCGTTATTATCACATGTGCTAAAACCCAAAACAAATTTAATGTTCACAAGATTAAAGCAACGTACAGCAGCTTTGACGATGAGTCAAGCGTTTATAGTACATTGCAATATGGGTGTGATCGACACTGTTCTATCTTAATGTATAATGATTACACGAACCGCATCGACCGAGTCCCGGGTAGAAGGATTGATTCAGTCCACATGACCGGTAGTTCATTGCTCCACGGTTACACTGGTAGTAGTAGCGGCCGTAGAAGTAGGACGAGTAGTAGGATTTGACACCCCGGGAGTAGCGGCACCGGTCTCTGCATAGTCCTTAAACGTACACGTAACATCAACCTTAACTATAACTAAGATGCAACATTAAGGGTATATCAATTATACTTACATAAGTATTAATTTCTTGTAATAGCACCAACACAGGTGAGATTGTTGATAGATCAGTTTAAAAAAATATATATACCGCAAAATTATAATAGCGGGGCTACCTTCGTTATAAATAAAAATAACTCCGATGATATACACACAACATTAAAATAGTGTATATCAAATAGTCACACATATATAAACGACTTATCCCAAACCATTATCAACAGAATATCGTTGAAACATGTACGTTTTAGGTATGTCATTGCCACACTTACCACAACTTCCCGAAACAGTGACGCACATGTTCACTGGGCAACGGCCGTACACAAGTCTGCTGCCGACACAACTGTAGTAGTAGGGGAAAGGCTTCGAGAGAGACGGGTAGTAGAAGTTGGAGCGACGATGTCTGCAGCAATCGTAGTTGTAGCCGTTCCAACATCCTTTATAAGAAGTCGCTGCAAGAAGAAACACGTCAACTTCCGGATGTGCCTTTTCGGACTGTAGTCATACACACCAGCTTACCCGCTCGTACGAAGCGCACGCATTAAAAAAAATACACATGCAGTCTCGCTTGCACGCACGCACGCACGCACGCACGCACGCACGCACGCACGAACGGACATTCTCAGGAAATACACACACGTACACACACGTTCAACCACACACACACACACACACACACACACACACACACACACACACACACACACACACACACACACACACACACACACACACACACACACACACACACACAGAGAGAGAGAGAGAGAGACACACACACACACATACACACACACACACACACACACACACACACACACACACACACACACACACACACACACCAATCACCCAGTACACACTTCCACACGCACTCGCAAACACACGTGTCGATTACCTTCTGCTGCATATACAGCTGCCAGAGCCAGCAACGCAATGAAATACTTCGCCATGACGTCTGTTTCTTTCTGAAATTAGAATCATATGTTATTCGAAGCGACTACTTCAATACTAATGTATTATTTTCAAGGGATAGCTGTTTTCATCTTCTCACGTAACAAAATTAAAAAATCAACACATATTCTAAATAAATATATGTTGTTTTGTAGCGCAGTATTCAGTCATAATGAGTGCTCAAAATGTTTTACACATTATTTACTGGCAGATTTGTTCAATGGAAGTCCATCTCGACTTATCTGCGAAGCATTCAGCCTCGCTACATCTAATGCGCGAAGATTATTCGCATATTTATATCTAATGATATATATTGTAGGTATTAGACCACACAGCTGAATGAACTGCAGAAACATATATGATCAAACTTGTTAATAGTTTGAAACGGCAGCATATGGCTCGAACCCGGGTTCTTTCGATGGAGAACCCGATCCTATAGTCATTGCATTCGACACTATTGTGAACATACTCTCCTTTCCTTGTCAATTTAAAGTGCGTTATCACCAACTGCATTGCATTAAATGCACAATGTTATAACGTATCGGTAAACACCGACCATATCTACGCAGAGAAATTAAAAAAAATTGGTAATTTGTATACCACACACCAAAACTCAAAGGACATGAAATACTTCGAAGAGGGAAATAGAAAAGGGAACTTAAAGGAAAAGTAAATATATATATATATATATATATATATATACATATATATATATATGTATATATATACTATTGTATATATATTTTTTTGATATGGATGTTTTTATAACTAATTCCCACTGAGTTAATTTCTACATGAAACATTGGGTAAATCAAAAATTAGAACTACCGTAGTATTGTGCTCATTCTTTCATTTCTGATGGACTTCGAACTAAAGTTGCAAAGACTCGTGGAATTTAGAACAAACCAACACCGTTACAATAAGTGACAGAATTCTAGAAAAATATCCAAAGAAACATTTTACTTACCGTGTATACAACGATGTGACCCACAGTTCTTCGACTGATGCAGTGGTACTCTTGTCTGTTAAAGTATCTGTATTTATACAATTTTGTCTCTATCAATCAATTCTCGTTACACGCCACTACGCTTTTTGTTGAAACACGGTATGTTATCTTGGAGTGTTTGTATCAATCATGCCTCGTTACACGTCACTGTGTTTTTGTGTTGTTGAAATATCGTATGTTCTTGTGGATTTTAACAAATAAGGGATGTGTTGCTGTTAAAACACCTGTGAAACATGAACAATTTTACCAAAAAACAAACAAACGACTATCTAATCTAAACTGGTTGCAACGCAGTTTCGTATTCTGTTTGGTGTGATTGACTAACTAAACCTCCATTACCCCTCCCACCTCGGTTAATACTCCCATTGCTCCATGATCCAACTCAGACAAAACACTTGATTAATAACAAAAGCACTTCTTACGTGCAGTGGGATGAATTATTGCATAGCGTCATGGTGAAGAAAAATGTGTCGCTAACATACAAGCATAACTAACCTCAAGCACGAAAACGCTTACAGAAAAAAACACTATACGAAACATCATGCAAAAACAAGAACTTTACGACCAAAACGAAGATATGACTCTTACGATCACTGCTATATGACCTGTGTTGTTATCGTCTGGAAAGCTGATCGTTAGGTATTGTAATGGGAATGGTGGTAAAATAATAAACCACTTGAATCGAAATACATCCACAATATTGTATAATAATTTCAGAACATATTGGAACATGTAACTTAATTGACATCTGGTGTCTTGTCGTAAAGCAACTCCGTCGGATCTGATCATACTAGAATATTTTTAATGGACCACATTGTCTGTATTGGTCCATGGAAACCGTTGGCATTTCAATAACACTATATATGAGAACTAGTCAAGATAAATATGATAATATGACACGTCATATGTAGACTTACATACCGATATGTCTGTCTAATGTATTCACAAAAATAGTGGAAAAAATACTGCATAATCGGATGCCAATTCATCTACGAACTACAAGTAACCAATTTGGGTTCAAACCCAAACATGGGACAGAAATGTGTGTATTTGTGTTGAAGGAGCTCCTTCGATATTACACTAATCATGGGTCATGCATGTATGTTGCCTTCCTTGATGCCTCCAAGGCATTTGACAGGGTGAATCACACAACATTATTTATGAAGCTACTTAAGCTTGGAGTGCCTAAATATTTAATTAAAGTGATATGTCAGGGGTACTGTAATCAGACTATGTGTGTTAAATGGGGTTCGGTATTTTCCAACTTCTTCTCTGTGACTAATGGAGTTAAACAAGGGGGTATGCTATCTCCTTTCTTATTTAACTTATACATGAACGATTTGAGTGTGCTACTGATGAAACTACCCATCGGATCCTATTGTGGTGATACAACTGTTAATCATCTCATGTATGCTGATGACATTGTACAACTGGGGGTTGCAAAGACTGCTAGATGTATCATACAATTATGGATGTGACAACGACATATTGTTTAACAGAGTAAAGTCGCAGATAATGTTTTTTGACACAAGACAAGCCGGTTTTGAAGTAGCTTTTAAGCTTGGTGATGCAGTTCTGAATACAACGAAGGCATACAAATATCTTGGCCATATAATCTGTAATGATCTGTCGAATGAAACGGATATGAAATCCAAAGAAAGGAGTTTGTACGGCAGAAGCAATATTCTACTCAGGAATGTTCACTTTTGTTCAGTGAAGGTGAAGAACAAACTGTTCACATCCTATTGTAGTAATGTGTATTTATGTTCCTTATGGGCTAATTATAGAAAAGCCGCTATGCAGCACTTTATTGTTTCCTATAACAATGCATTTAGAATTATGCACAGCCTATCTATGAGGTGTAGTGCTAGCCTAATGTTTGTTAGTTCTGACACGGACTGATGCAATACTAGATTTAGAAAATACATGTACAGTTTTATGAGCAGAATATCTGCATCGACGAACAACATTGTTGAGAGTATTATACACAGTGATGTTTATACGACCTCTGTATTGCGCAGGAAGTGGATTAGTGCAATATATACACTATAATATACGTTTTATTTTTACTTTTTTACTATGGTCATAGTGCATATTACATGTATGCTTTTTTGTCTGAAATAAAGATTGATTGATTGATTGATTGCTCAAAATAAATAAATATTTCAAATATTTCATAATAGGTTGATGAGTTTCATGTCCGTTATCTTATATTATAAATAATGTCATGAAAATACCTTAAAAGGATACCACTACTGGTTTAACATTGATTTATGTATTTGTTTAACTTATAACGCCACATTTCTTAGACTGTGTTAAAAAATGTTCAGTTCGTTATATGGTTTATGTCACCGTAAATATAATAATATTACCTACAAATGTGTCGCTGGATGGACCCAAGTATTTTGTTTACTTTTTGAGTTATTTCTTTTGAACGAATGTTCATACTTGCATTGGGATTTATTTTTTATAACAGTAAAAATTAAAAACAATAATCTTAAATACAAGTTTATCGCTGTGTGTTTTGTTTTTAGTCTTTGAATTATTGCCGTTTGAACACTGTGAATGCTCAATCCTGCAATGTATAGGCGGCAGCAGATACTATGCAAGGTTGAGCATTCGCGATGTTCAAAAGTCAATAACTGAAAAAGTTAACACAATTCCTGGGAACATGTAGAACAGAATATTTTGTTTACGGTGATATAAAACATATATAATTTATTGTATTGTTATTAGCAGGACGCACCGCCCCTTGCCGTGCTATTTGTCAGGCTGTCGCTCTCAAATGACCACGTTTGAGCGGGCTTAATGACATCAATTCACATGTATGCGAAGTTTCAAAGATATTAGCAATTTCATTTCACTTAGTCTATATGTGATGAGGTTCGTATGAAGTTGTTATATCGGGCATCTTTCGCATTGCTAATCTGTGTGTCTTGTTATCACGAATTCAGCCAATTTAAAACCAATACGAAAATAAGTAAAAAAAACAATCAAAACACACAATAGCACATGTAATCTACCGTTCTATTTTGATAAAATGAAATATAATTGTTATGAATTATGGTAGGCTCACATTGCTTGTGAGGATAGAGCATGTAATTCACTTAAACGTATATCTGTAGCAATATTTGTGTCTAAATATGTGGGATCGAGTTGAAATACATTGCCTTCATCATAGTTATTAGCTCCCATCTCACTCCGCTTCTATCAAATGAAAAATCAATTACAAATCACCACGAATATAATATATTAACCACAAATGAGTAGCTGAAACATGAAGTGAGAAACCTACCGACTACACGCAAGGTATCTTCCCGAATTGTGTTTGCCAAACAAAAACAACTGGAGAATATACAACTCATCGCTGACCCCAACTTATCGCGAGTAAGTCTACTATAATGTTGTATTATGAGAAAGCTTTTCAGTAAAGCTTTTTCGGTGGAAGCAATCCAACTGCAATGCCCATTTGAAATCCAACATCACATGTATCAACAAGCGACGGTGTTACTTATTTTGACTACCCACTGTTGATTCAAGGCAAGTTTAAGTTAACATTACCATCAATATGATTTGACTATCGACGACTAAATCACACATGTTGTATTTGTATTATAGCATAATCCTTAGAAATAGCTCAAGTGATGCAACATCGGTTTAATGTTTTTCTAAAGCCCTACTGCTTATCAAAAACAGTCCATAATCAATGAATAAAGGGGATAATGCATTGTAGACTATTTTCTTTAAGACCGCTGAAATAGTAGGTAGGAGTGGAATGGGTCGGTTGTTCTTAAAAACAGAGGGATAATATTTTTTTTAAATAGGAATTACTTTTGCATGTTTAAGTTTATATGGAAAAATACCGGTATTTATTACTTGACTGATTAACAGCGTTAATGACTTGATGATTGAGGGTTCAAATATTTCCAACAGTTTTCAAGAAATACCATCATAACCACTGCTGTTTTTTTATTGGAATGTTCATAGCGTCTCTTTATTTGAAGTCTCAAAGCGTCTCTTTCGAAAGACACAGTCATTGTAAGGTGAACGAAATCCTTTGCTGCTTTGATAATATGAACTAAAATATCAATGTATAATGATGCACATATTATATATGATATGTCTGTCAGGTAAGTGGATGTCATTTCAATCCAAATGTATATTAGAAGCCGCAGTTATGCCTAAATATGCATGTTATCTAATGGAATATAAGCACATTGCGTTCAACACGGTCTTTAGGTTCCATATATCTCCGTTCCTGTCAAATAAGAACAATTACAAATAACCACGAATATAATGTATTAATGAGTAATGAGAAGTCCTGACATCAAGTGAGAAACCTAATGACGATACACAATATCTTTCCCGAACTGTTTTTGCCAGATAAAAAAAACTTCACGAAACATCATATAACTTATCTGTTGCGTGACGTTGCTGACTCAAGCTTATCGTGTGTAATAAGGATGCTCTGATAATTACCACAATCTTTCTGCGTGCACAAATTTGATTTATGTCCATGCGCTAGACTATAATTTTCAAAGTTTTTTTCGGTTTGCCATAAAATCCCGACATTGATCGTTTTTAATTTTTTTTTAAACATTATTATTGTGATGAGTAATGGAAAGAGCTAGGTGGAAGAAAAGACACATAACGCAGAAACACTTTGAATCGTAAACATCCTATCAACAGGATACAAGTCGAACGACGGCATTATAGCAATATGAATATAATCTTACTAAACTTGATTTCATACATGCAAACAACTACACGCTAGCATATGATTTAGGGGAATGTTGGCAGCCGAGAGCCACTTTTTACGTATTCAACGTTACAACAAAACGTTGTTAACATTACAATTTTAATTATCGTGCATGTCCTCTACGGAGGTCGTGAAATGTGGCAGGCTACGTTTTTTATTTTTTAAACAATACATTTGCGAATCAGTAGAAGCTCAACGGACAGCAATCGTCGTGTCAGTTAGAACAGTCGCTAAAATTCATTAAATTATACATGCATTTTGGAGCAGACGAACATTGTTAGGTTG
>OZ023213.1:14094032-14264032 GCA_963995525.1 Escarpia spicata
CCATTTCAACCTAGTGTATTTCTTTCTTTTTTTCTTTCTTTCTTTAATCTTCACCCGACTAGCCAACGCTATCACAATACTATTACTGTTTATTGAGCTGATCGTTTCCTAAATAACAATCGATATCCCTAGCGTAGACTTTTTTGTTTTTTTATTTAGTTGATATTTGCCTGTCTAGCCAGCATTATCACCTTTGCTGTTTCGTTTGTTTTGTTGGTTTATGAAAAACAACATATCGTTGCCTGACTTGCGGGTATAGCTCTTCTCTTTTAGAAAGGACTGCTGCCGACAAAGAGTGTTATATTGTGGTATTTCAAACACAAAAAACACAATTGTTCACTTTATTAACAAAAACATGACTTCTTTGGTGTGTTGAAGCCATGGTCATATTTTCCATATGTCGTCGATGTTTCCTTCAACACTTTATTTGAAATACTCTAATTGTCTGTTAGCAGCTACGTTTAATTCATGCTCTACCACCATCTAAGTAACGTCCACTGATATAACAGTTGATACATTACTTTTTATCGGCGACATGATGATATTCTACTATGTCTATCACTACTATTACTACTACTACTACTGTTACTATTGATACCAGTACCACTACTGTTACCAGTACCACCTCCGCCACCACAACCACCATATCCATCACCGCTACCAGCACCCTTACCACCACCACCTCCACCACCACCACCACCACAAAGTTCACCTCATCACCACAACTGACACCATTACCTCCACCACCATTACCACTGCCACTATTATCACCACCGCCGCCATCGCCGCCTGATCCACCACCACAAGCATCACCACCAGCACCACCACCATCACAACCATCATCATCACCACCACCACCACCACCACCACCAACATCACCACCACCAGCACCTCCTGCTACTACTGCTACGACTACCGACATCCCTAACCTAGACTGTTTTGAGTTTTTATTTAGTTACTCTTTGCCTGTCTTGCCGGAATTTTCACCTTTGCGTTTTTTGTTTTTGTTGGTCTGTGAACAAAACGTATCGTTGTCTGACTTGCGGGTATAAACAAAAGAATATTGTTCATCGCACATATCTTTCTACTTGGTGTTTACAGTTCAATTACCATCGGTTATATAATTCGGACGTTACCAGCATGCCCTGTTGAAGGCCAACACGTGCGTTGTTTGAACGAGTCACTATATGGACACACGAAAATGTATATGGGACTCTACATTTCTCAGCTCAAGGGTGCCTGATCACAATTTGTATGGAAACTAAATTAATAAAACATGTGGAAGTACCTAATGTACATGCACATCTTATTTTGGGTACGCCGTAAACAAAAGTACTTTATTACGTATGTTAATTTAATAATAAAAAACGTTGTGTAGCAATGTTGTGTTGACACAGGTGTGATGTTGACACAGGACTGTGTGATGGTGTTGACACAGGTATGTGTGATGTGTCTAGTGCCGTAAGGTATTGTGTAGTGTGTAGTATATGCGCTTCACGCTCTCGCTTCCAGTTACGACCACCAGCTAGCCTCCTCACTGAGCACCTTGCGGCCCCAGGCTAACATGCTAAGGATCTAGGAGAAGGACAACTTTGATTCCAAACCTAGGTAGAGGTTGGGTTTCAGGTTAGCGACCTGTCCCTGGAAAACAAGATATGCTAGGAAAACAGTTCAAAGCACTCAACAATCCTCGACAAATGAGACGACGGTCGTCTCATACAGGAGACACAACGACATAGGCTTTAGAACAATAGCAAACTATTTATCTGGATGGCGTGCTTTGACTACCTCATACATCTGTCTATAGACGCGGGAGCCGCTAAGGCTAACTAAATCAAAGTAGCATGCGACCGATATATTTTCCGCGCCCTTATTCATTAATAAATAATAAAATGGACGTGATATCGTACTTAGTATAATACATTTCTGCATAACTTGCCGGCTAATATATGAGATCATTGTTATGAAAGCTACACGTGGTCGCAGAAAACGTTCCTGTAGTCATGGACTCCTGTCTTCCCCTTACCATCACACGTCGTTCAAATTCGGCCATCGTAATGCCACAATTGTTTGCATTCCCTCAAAAACGTCACCACCATGATGAATTGTTTTATTCAAACTAGCAACAAATACCTGTCCTCTCAAGTGGTGTCAACGTAGCTGACAGTTGTGATACCAATATTTACTAAATGTTAGAAAACACACAGCATCGTTACATCAACATCATTACGACCTCGTAGTTATATGTTGTATGTTCAAAATTACGAAGCTCGGAGATAATGAAAACTTCACTTCCATCGATATGGCCAATGCGTGGTAACGTACAATTATCGAATCATATTCATATTGCTATGCTGTATACATCAGGGGAGACATAGACAAATTATCGTGTCAGCATTTATTGCATGTTGTCAAGTCCATGAAGGTGTTTTTGTTGTTGTTGCTATGATTGTTAAATTACGTTTCTCGTATAAAGAACACATTACGTTTTACGTTTCGATCAACTGAACTACATCATAAACATACATTAGGTATTTTAAAAACAATATTGCTCTTACATCCAAACCCTAGTGCCGTAGATAAATCCCAGAAAGTTAAGTGCTCGAGGTTCAAGCCGTCTAAGAGGAGAACTGTAACGTATCCGTTAACATACACATACATACATATTTACATACATACATACATATAAACATACATACATACATACATACATACATACATACATACATACATACATACATACACACATACGTACACATCTACGCACATACACACACGTACATACATAAGCATTATTAAATTAGCTGTTGTCCATAATCTAGATTATGCGGAGGGTATAATGATTATGCTCTTAGCCGATTTTGGTCATATTAAGTCGACGGTAAAGTGCAGTTTATTTAAGCAACACTGTTTCTTTTACTTTGGAGCTTTATTCATGGATGTCCAGAGTAAGAATGTTGACACTATATGCATAGCCTAGCGAAAACCACTTAGAAAGTTGTGGGGGATAGAACGACTTATACACGGTTATGTTATATCATTGTTATCGGATAATTTACCATTATTAGCCATATTAACACAAAAGTTAACAACATTTATTAGTCAAGCCACGACCCATAATTCACCGATTATAAGCACTGTTGCCAAGTTATCAATTACAAATTTATTGTGAAATTATAGTGCAAATAACTGTCACATCCTAACTGAATGTAATATAATTGATGATGTGTCTGCATTTGATATTGGCCGCGTTTGGTCATGTGTCACACGAAAATAATATTTAAAATGAATGCTCTACATTAAATATTATAAATCATACATATTTTTGAAGACGTGTAGTACTTTAAAGGATAAAAATGTCAGCCGTATTATTATGGAAATACTGTATTTTAAAGAATGTGCAATTGCCATTTTTAATGTGCGAAAATAAATGTTGTATTACATGAACTCATTGGAGAAATCTTTCGATGGATTCCAATTGCACAATTTAAAAACTGTCCAGACAAATCTGAAGTTATGTGAGTGTGTATCGATAAATTGATTGTTCCGATATACTAAAATGTATAACGTATTACTCTGTTCGACGTAACATCACGAATTGTGAACATTTTAAAGATTTTGAAAAACAGTAGTGTAAAGCAATGGAACTGCTAGCTGCAGGAAAAGACACATCAAGCAATGACACATTGAAACATAATCATCGCTAAACGTCAACAACAAAAAACAAGTCGAACAATAATACAATATAATTATCTATCCAACCTTATTAACTATGATTTCGTGAAAGAAACATATCTAATATATGTGTGATATGGAGCAAAGGAAATATTAAACGAAGAGGGTGAGGTAATAGAGTTTTAATTAGTCTATCGCACCAAACTGTTGCAAATATATTAGATTAGATGGACGTTTGTTTATGAAAACATAGTAACAGAATAAACAACATCAGTTGACAGCTGTTCATGTTTCCGAGGTGTTATTGCAACATAATTGGCAATTTGGGTATGTAATATTAATATTGACGGCTAGTTGTGTTCTATAATTACTGATATATTGTAATACGCTGATTGCAAAGCAATATAATTGACGACAATATAGGTCAAATGAGCAAGGGAAGGAGATTAGTCTCACAATGTTGTGTTCGGGATATATCTTGATTTTCTTTGTTGCTACAAGGATATACGTCATTTAAGATAAATAAAGGAGCACAACATACGGACTGTGACTGTTCGTCGCAGCGATACCAAGAAAACTACATCCGTAGTCAAGCAGTCGCATCGACTAATATATAAATATAATTTCTGAAAGAAAAAGACGTCATGGCGAAGTATGTCATCGCGTTGCTGGCGCTGGCTGCCTTTTCTGCAGCTGAAGGTAAAACCCACGTGTGTGTGTGTGTGTTTGTGCGTGCCTGAGTGCATGTGTGTGTGTGTGTGTGTGTGTGTGTGTGTGTGTGTGTGTGAGAGAGAGAGAGAGAGAGAGAGAGAGAGAGAGAGAGAGAGAGAGAGAGAGAGAGAGAGAGAGAGAGAGAGAGAGAGAGAGAGAGAGAGAGAGAGAGAGAGAGAGAGAGAGAGAGAGAGAGAGAGAGAGAGAGAGAGAGAACAAAACAGGCAGAGACAGTGTTAGATACAGAAAGTGTATGTAATTGTGTGCATGCACTAGTGTATGATTGTGTGCATCCAGGAGTGTGTGCATGCGTGTTCCTAAAAGTCAGGCACACATTCGTAACAGAATGTTTTCATGTTTCTTTATGTCGAGTTTCTCCTTTGAGCTAACACCCGTTACAATGGATGTTGCAGCGGCTACAACTACGATTGCTGACATAAATCGTCACCCCAACTTCTACTACCCGTCTCTGACAAACATTTCCCCTACTACAACAGTTGTGTCGGCAGTAGAGTTGTGTACGGCCGTTGCCCAGTGAACATGTACGTCACTGTTTCGGGAAGTTGTGGTAAGTTTTAAAACGAAATATATGTCAATCTAAAGTATTTAAACGAATTTATGTCTTGGCAAAGTCGTTTTATGATTAGTATGAGAATGTGAAACTATTATTTTTTCTGATTATGACAAAGTCGCTGCCTTATCTTAAATGTGTATACAGTATATTTTGTAATAGCAGTACATTTTCAAACAATGTTCGCGATATCATTAAATTTATTAATACTGTTTATCGTAACTTTACAATAATCGGAACTATTTAATTTTCAACAGGTGTGGCCCTACTTTACGACGTTGTGGTAAATTGGATTTAGTTTCACTCTCAACATTGTCATCTGTTTTGGCGATTTATCGATGCTTTAGTACATACTTGAATGTAATTAAAATATCTACATCGTGTATTTTAGTTACTTTTATTACATTCTTTCCAATTCATTGATAACACTTACATTAGAAAGGTTGATGTTATTTGTGCTTTTAAGGACTATGCAGAGATCGCTGCAGCTACACTCGGGGTGTCTACTCATATTACTCGTCCTACTTCTATGGTCGCTACTACTACCAGTGCAATCGTGGAGCAATGTACTACCGCTCATGTGGACTGAATCAATCGTTCTACCCGGGACTCGGTCGATGCGGTACGTGAGCCTTTGTAAAGGTTAATATATAACAGTACCGATCACACCCAAATTAATAATTATTAAAAACGCTTAACCCATCCGTATTGTTTGTGTGCGCGGTCGTCAACCTTGTGAATATTAATTTGTTTTGGCTTTGAGCACAAAGTATTGTTATTGGATTAGTACTCTTTTTTGATATTCGTCGTGTTGTTTGAAGTGCAGTGCCCACATCACACTTCCAACGTGGTCTTTATTATGTAACAATTATAGTCAATTAAGATACGGAAAATATGTGCGTATCGTTTTCCACAGGCTGCAGAGAGACTTATTGTGAGAGGTACAGCGGCTGGCAGGCGACCGTTTGTTACTGATGCGGAAGCTACGTCTTATGCAGATGCGGACGTCCCATTCCCTACAGGAGATGCCCCTTGAACAGACGCCACTACGACTGTTATCGCCGTCGTTGTGTCAGTAGATGCAACAACTGCTGCACAAGATAGCACAAGGTTACTTGTTATATTCCTCGTCACCGGTTGTCTTCTCTAACTATTGTTTTTATTATTATTCCTATCGCAGACAAAGGATATTACAATCAATGTCTTTAGAATTGTTCGTTCAAACAATCATACTCATTCGCATCCACCCTCTTTTTATAGATAAATTGAGTACGCAAGTAATCATGCTAACGTTTAATAAACGTTTTACGAATGTGTATCACGTCGATCTAATCTTTGCAAATGTTCTTAAGTGTTAGGTCATTATAATGCCAAAGTAATATAAGAACTTTTTCTAGTGCTCAAATTACATCTCCCGGCTAAGCAGTGTGATTAAAATAGTGCTTTAATGATTCTTCTTATGTTGCTTCTTTGAACTCGCTCAAATTGATATATATATATATATATACATTACTTAACGAACTCATCATTAAGTGCATGATTTATGTTTTCTTTACAGAGATGTTCACTGGTATGCTTGTCTCTCAACGAGGGAAATTAGAACAAGCGGGCAGCGAATAGATGTTTCACTGAAAAAACATATACGCCTTCGTTTCTACAAGACTGTGTGAACATATTGCTACGTTAAAGCTACTGCTTTGTAACGAGTGTTCTTGTTGGATTTATTGTATTAGTATTCGACGAAGTAAATTGAACTATATTATAGTAAAATATCTTCTTGGAGATAAACGTACTAAACATGCAGTTTTATGAATGAATGAATGAATGAACGTTTATTCAACAATGAATGAACGTTTATACAACAACAACAACAACATAATACATGCACAGTATGGTTTGCTGCTGCTGCTGCTGCTGAAAGGACATAGCTGAAGTCATAGACTTATGTGTTGCTATGCCCTACTCGAACTATGAAAACTGAATAAATACAACAGTAATTATAAATAAATCATAAAATAATATTCACAACTCATGTATAGACTGTTTACTATAGTGCTTGTGTTACTATTACATGGGTTTAACAAAATGTCACCTTCAATTAAAAATTCACAAATATGTTGAAAGTAATGACAACTTGATTGCTTTTTTAAATTGTGTTAAACTTGGAAGCCGAGTCAATTTATTTGGTAAATTGTTCCACGTTTTTATACCTTTGACGGTGATTGAGAGCTGTCGGAGGGTGGTGTTTGTCTTTTTAACATAGAACAGTTTGCTTTGTCTTGTATCATGTATGTGTGTAGCTGCGGTTGGTTAAAATAATGCTTGAACACGACCATTTAAAGAATGGTTATTTGCTTTATAAAGTATGATCATAGTCTTGTATTTAATTAAATCATGAAATTTAAGCATGTTTGATAGATGGAAAAATACAGATGTATGATCACGATAATTAAGATTATAAATAATCCGTATAGCTTTTTTCTGTAACATAAATAGTTTGCTGAGTCTAGATTGATAAGTATTTCCCCAGATCTAACAGCAATATGATATATGTGGTTCAACAAGTGAATTATATAATGTGTGTAACGCTTGACAATCAAGAACATGCCTAGTTTTATACAAAATTGCTATGTTTTTTGATACTTTTGATTCAAACATTTTTATGTCTTCTCTCCATGTTACGTTTTCGTCAATGGTTACTCCAAGGAATTTAGTATATGATACCTGCTCAATGTTTTTCCCATTCAAAACTATATGCACATCTGTTCTAGGTTGCTTTTTATTGTTGACCATTATAAAATGTGTTTTGTTCACATTAAGTGATAATTTGTTCGCTCGAAACCACAGGTCTAGTTTTTTTAGTTCGTTGTTAATAACAGTGCTTACTTCATCAGTGTTACTAGCGGAATAAAAAATGTTTGTATCATCAGCAAAAAAAAAAATATCAAGCAATTTTGTAAAATGGAAAAAAACAGATGTATGATCATGGTAATTAAGATTATAAATAATCCGTATAGCTTTTTTCTGTAACATAAATAGTTTTCTGAGTCTAGATTGATAAGTATTTCCCCAGATCTAACAGCAATGTGACATATGTGGTTCAACAAGTGAATTATATAATGTGTGTAACGCTTGACAATCAAGAACATGCCTAGTTTTATACAAAATTGCTATGTTTTTTGATACTTTTGATTCAACAATTTTTCTGTGTTCTCTCCATGTTACGTTTTCGTCAATGGTTACTCCAAGGAATTTAGTATATGATACCTGCTCAATGTTTTTCCCATTCAAAACTATATGCACATCTGTTCTAGGTTGCTTTTTATTGTTGAACATTATAAAATGTGTTTTGTTCACATTAAGTGATAATTTGTTCGCTCGAACCCACAGGTCTAGTTTTTTTAGTTCGTTGTTAATAACAGTGCTTACTTCATCTGTGTTACTAGCGGAATACCAGCAAACAAAATAATATCAAGCAATTTTGAGACTTCACACATGTCATTTATGTACAGAATAAATAATAACGGGCCAAGGATTGAACCTTGCGGGACTCCACACTTGATTTCCTTTTGTTCTGAGTTACTGTTGTTATAGCATACATATTGTCTACGGTTGGTTAAGTAGCTTTTTATCCAGGCCAGAGCCAGACCCCTGATTCCGTAGCATTGCAATTTACTTAGCAGTATGTTGTGGTCAACAGTGTCAAAGGCTTTTATTAGGTCGATAAAGACCCCAATCGTGCTTTGGCATTTATCCATTGCGGATGTAATTTTTTCGACAAATCCTGTTAAAGCTAGTGAAGTTGAGTGATTACTTTTGAAGCCATACTGCCCATCTGTCAATATGTGTTGTGTTTCAATGAAAGACCTTAGCCTTTTGTTGAATATTTTTTCAAGTATTTTTGAAAATTGGGATAAGAGAGATATAGGTCTATAATTAGAAAATTGAAAACGATCTCCTGACTTAAATATAGGAATGACTTTTGCTAGTTTCATATAATTTGGAAATGATCCGCTTATCAAAGATCTGTTAAAAATGTCAGTTAGCGGTTGTACAATTTGCTTTATTACATGCTTAACTGTTTTTTTATGCTGATTTCATCGTGTCTGTATGAAGTTTTACTTTTGCACCCAGACACAATTTCGAGTACTTCTTGCTCAGTAACGGGGGGGGGCATATACATTGATTGTGATACAGTACGTTTTACATAGTCGGTTGGCTTTGTTCCCGGGCAGGGTTATATGAGGTTGGATAATTTAGTACTTATATCGACGAAGAAAATGTTAAAATGATTAGCTATTTCTTTATTTTCTAATGCTACTATGTTATCGCCAACATGAAACTTGTTCAAATATGTGGTATCAGATTTATGTTTACCTATTATGCTGTTAAGAGTTTTCCAAGTTGCTCTTATATTAGTCTTACAATCGTCGAGTTTTTTTCTGTAATATTTTTTCTTTTGTAAAGGATTTCTGTTAATTCTGTCCTATTTTTTAGAAACGCTAAGTACATGTTATTCTTCTTTATGCAAGCGTTTTTTAGCCCTCCAGATAACCAAGGTTTATCATTCTTTTTTGTCTCTCCTGAATACGTTATAGTTTTTACAGGACAGGCATCGTTATAAATATTATTTAGTATTTGCATAAAGCGCGAGAATGCTAAATCAGGGTTTGACTCGTTCATTACAGTGTCCCAGTTTGCATAATTTAAATCGTGCTTAAATTTGTTTAATGAGTCCTCATCTAACGTTCTGTTATATTTATATGTTGGATCATCGTTAATAACCGCATAAGTGCTGTTGTCACACAGGACGAAAATTGGCATATGGTCTGTAGCATCGCTTAAAACAATGCCGCACATTTTGTTTCTACACAGTTCAGAACAGAAAATGTTATCTATTATACTAGCAGTCGTGCTTGTTACTCGTGTGGGCCTGGTGATCAAGGGATATAATCCAGAGCTGAACATTTGATCAATGAAATATTTTGATTCAGCTTGCTCTTCGCAGTGCAATAAGTATATATTGTAATCACCACATATATATATACGATTTTGCTGGTGAGATTTCGCAGTATGAATGAGAGATTGTCATTAAATTTGCCGATGCTGGTATTCGGTGCTCTATACATACAACCGACATTGATTTTTTCGTGTTTACTAATTTGTATCTCAATAAAGATGCTTTCAAAACAGTCATCAACAGCATACGATATATTCCTTAGACAAATATCAGAAGACTGGCAATTGTTAAGTACAGATTCACAAACATATATGGCAACGCCGCCACCGTGTTTGTTTTTTCTGGAATTACAGTACAGTTTGTAACCCGAAAATACGACATCGTTACAGTTTACTTCACTTCCGTCCCAATTGTTTTCTTTAAGCCACGTTTCTGATATAGCAATTATATGAAATTTATACTCCATGCTTTGGATAGTATCTTTAATCTTGGGTAAGTTAGCTTTTAAACTCCGAGCATTAAAGTGTATCATACTCAGTTTGATTGGCTGGTTTTTGCCAACACTGTTAAAGTTTGTTGAAAATTGTGCTGGGGTGTAGTATTTACATTGCGTGGGCAAATAGTTATACAACAAACAATCTGTATCAATATCGTGTTCGTAACAGTGTTCATTATAATCAAACGGTGTATCATATGGAGGCGTTAACTGGTCATTTTGTTGTGTAGTTGACGCCATGGTTAAGTCATCACAAAAACGTTTGCCAGGATAGTCAACAGGTACTTGGTAGTTTAACCACGGTTTGCGACATCATGTCGCTCTCTTACCACCAGTTTGTCAAATGACAAATATGCGAGCGACTTTGCCCTCTTCCCTGGACTTCTTCATTTTTGATAGCAGTTCTTTCCGCCTCGCAATGACCCTCTGCGAATAGTCCTCGTTCACGTAGATGCCACGAGGCCGTTTCTTCTTCGCCGCCTGCAGTACCAGCTCGCGGTCCTTGAACGACTCGAACTTGACCACGATGGTCCGGGCTCTCGTCCCCGTGCCGCCAGTTCGGTGCGCGCGACCGATGTTGATGGCGCGCACTTGGGCTTCGGGGAGTTCTAGGGCTGTTGTCATAGCCCTGCGCACGCTCTTCTCCGTCTGCTCCCACGTCTCGCCGTCGACCTCAGCAACTCCGTCGAAACGTAGATTACAGCGTCTTGACTGGTTTTCTTGGTAGTCGATCGTGTGCTCGACTTTCTTGATCATTTCTTCAAATTCGATCATCTTCTTCGACAGATCGTCAATGTTTTCCTTCGACTGCTTCTCTTTGATCTCCTCGACTTGGGTTTGCGTGTACTGCAAGCTGACTCGGAGTTCGGTCAGCGCGGTGGTTGTCTCACGCATAAAGCTGTCCACCCTCCTGTTGATTTCAGCTACCGCGCTTTGTACGCATCTTTTGTATTTTCAGGAGCTTCTCAACGTAGGTATGGCTTTCGTCCGCGTCAGCGCTTACTTCTAGGTGGATGTCGACAGCAGGAGCCTCGGTGGCACCACTTACGCCCGCTCCGGTCTTGGGCGGCTTTGCCTTAGCCTTAGCCATCACGGTTTGCGAGTGTCAGACGCACGGTTTGCAAGTGTCAAACGCTTAGCCACAAACAATGGCTTACCGTTAACGCACTTGAGTGGACACCACTTCAGCGGCTATTGTTCGTCGTCAATGTGTCCAGGTGAATGCTATGATTCCGTGTCAGCGAAGGTGAAATTTCCCGCGCCGTACTGTTCAGATGGGCGATATTCCCAGTGCAACAGTACAATATCCGAAGTAAATATATAAATGTTCACGTGTTTTGGCTGTACAAGTTGTGAATTCCTTCACATATATGAAGATTCACTTACTCGCCTGCGCAAAACTCAATCTTTATATTAATCGCACGCGTACAACCGGACAAAAACACAATTTGTTGCGGAGCTCGTAACACACGTCTGATCAATCGAACTTCCGAACTGTTGCAAGTTAAAGTTCTTTATACGTTTGAGACTTAACTTAATATTGGAATGACATAGCCATATACACATTACGTTCACATACACTCTTATATGGCTCACATGTACACGTTTACAAGGACCATCTTAGTTATTGGTGTTCTCTTGGTAACATAAATGGCTCAGTAACGGATTTTGTAAGTACCTTCTTAAATGTAGCTGCAGGAATCCAACAATCAGTCGGTCAGGTGTCACGCATTACATTACATCCTCTTATCATGGCTGATTTAGGCGTGGTGTCGCTCGACGTCCCAGAAACATACAACTTTACACTTGTTTGAGTCTACCGACAAATATCCAACTCTACCCATTCGAGGCTTCCAACAGAATCATCCATTATACTGAATTAAATAAATACGTCCATCTTCACCCCGATAGATACCGCGATGGAATTATTTTCAGTTCATTACGCTGCGACCCACTAGTCTTTCGTCAATGACCTTGATGGCATATGTAGCATGGCCGGATACTGGTATTACACATCAGATCGTTATCAATAAACATAAAGATAGTGGCATAATACGTCCCTGTGGCGAAGGATTCCCATCTATCCCTAGCTATCACACATTGTTCATAAGCAGCCGTCCTTATGTCACAATAGTTTGCATACCCTCGAAGACATCAGCACCATTATGATCGATTATCTAAAACGACTTGTATCAATACAATTATGCACATGTTCGCCTCGAGGTACTGTGATTACAAATCGTATATTGCACTGTATATTTACAGAAAGTAAGGTTAAATGAAATATATAAACGTAATAAATTACTGATGTTATAATGTCTTAATATCTACACCAACCATACAACATTTCGGCCTTATCTGCGATATGCGTCACAAAAATATATGAAATTTCGTTTCGGAAGTTTACTTTTGCGGGTCGTATATCGGTGTTTTGCGATCACCCAAGCAACATATAATTTATTTTATTTTATATGTTGCCGCGCGACTTAATGCACGTAGTTCATTAAAAAATGCCATATACCCGTGAATGTTGTGTCACGACATGTCCATTTCCTCTTCAATCGGTTGCTTCGTACTTGTTTAGAAAACATATTTATGCAAGCAACAACACAGAGTCCAATATAGTGATGAAAAAAGGCCAAATGAATGACGTTTATTTATTAACGTGATAAGAGAGAAATGTGGGCTCGACATCCCAACGCCAGGCCTGTGACTGAGCCCATACTAGTCTCCTGTACCTCAGGTTGACAGAGTCCACATTTCGGCACATAAAACAAGCAGTATTGGTATACATGATATCATATATCAAACAATGTCATTACTGCTAAAATCACCATAGACCTACTGCACAGTAAAATACTAGCCAAGCACACCAGTCAACCACACCAAATCTAAAACCAACGCTACCCGCTGACGCATTACACTATACATAACTGAGGCTAAACCTTAAAAGTGGGGTCAATTATGCCCTTATATTCGTGGGGTGGTCACAGGTTGAGGTGACCGGTGGCATAATTGACCCCACTTTTAAGGTTTAGCCTCAGTTATGTATAGTGTTATGCGTCAGCGGGTAGTGTTGGTTTTAGATTTGGTGTGGTTGACTGGTGTGCTTGGCTAGTATTTTACTGTGCAGTAGGTCTATGGTGATTTTAGCAGTAATGACATTGTTTGATATATGATATCATGTATACCAATACTGCTTGTTTTATGTGCCGAAATGTGGGCTCTGTCAACCTGAGGTACAGGAGACTAGTATGGGCTCAGTCACAGGCCTGGCCTTGGGATGTCGAGCCCACATTTCTCTCTTATCACGTTAATAAATAAACGTCATTCATTTGGCCTTTTTTCATCACTATATTGGACTCTGTGTTGTTGCTTGCATAAATGAGAGTATGCTGCACCGGCACGATGCGGCATACATGTTTTTATGCGGGCAACAATGCAGACAAGTGATGATTGGCCCAATGGATTATTATATTTATATGCTAATTCAGCTTAGCCGGGGGCGCAAAGGACCAATCAGCGCATAGTAGTAGCGCGTAGTTGTAAAGCGCGCTGGGAGAAGTCGGCCACTTTCATTCGAGAGAGCAGACTATTCGGTTGAGAGTCTTGCGTCCCTCCCATCCCGCCCACTTCTGTAGAGTTTAGCCTTAATAACACATGTGCATCATTAGTGGAAGAGGGGTCATCAGCATATCTCAATGCTTTCCCCATTTTCTTAGTTCAGGTGGACATTGTGTTCACGGGGTTTTGATGCGGAGACAGCTCGCTTCTCTTCCACTGATGATTTTAGAAATGTAGGACAGGCATAATTGACCCCACTTTTAAGGTTTAGCCTCAGTTATGTATAGTGTAATGCGTCAGCGGGTAGTGTTGGTTTTATATTTGGTGTGGTTGACTGGTGTGCTTGGCTAGTATTTTACTGTCCAGTAGGTCTATGGTGATTTTAGCAGTAATAGGCAAGAAGAACATGGTCTACATATATATATATATATGTGTATATATATATTATTCCTGTCAGTGATCCAAGATTTACATAAGCTAAAGAGAAAGTTGAAGAAGCCTGTGGTCTACCACCAACACACCGTAGCTGACAACATAGTGAAATATATGCAAGCCAAGAAGAACATGAAGACAGCCTATAACATTGTCCAGGAGGACGACATTTGCAGCAACATTGCTGAAGTCGAAAATGCACACATTAATGTAAGACACGGACAGAGCTGGAAGTTTATAAACCAGATAAATGGTAGAAATACAGCTCGTGAGTGAAAACTAAAGCGCAAATCTGCATAACAAAGCGTGGGAAACTGGTACAATCACTTTCATGCATTTAAATGACGAGGATCGATGAAATTCTTATGTCGGACAAAGCTCGCTTTGCTCATTTGTGTGTCTTGTTATCGGAACTTCAGCACAACGTGTCTAATATCTGGTAACAAATAAGAACAATCACATAATAATAATAACATTATTTAAGAATCAGCGAAACTCACTGCAGCATAATTATGACAACTACCGCTTTCTTCTCTTCTTCTTCTTCGTCTTCCGTATACCCAACATAATTTTGTTAATGATTTATTCGTAGAGTTATTTTGAGAATGGCATCTCCCTCAGAGAGTCCCCGACAGGTTTTTTTTCTATTTTAGTACGAGGGATGTTTTATTTCTTCTGGTAGAATCACTAGAAAAATGAGTCTAAAACGAACACCAATTACGAAGCGCTGAGTCCGTCCCTGCAGGTACGAGACCACCCAGTCTAGTGCTTTGTCAACAAAGCCGTAGCGTAATCGTAGTCGCGAATTAAAATGGCATGGTTAATTGTCTCAAAAGCTGCACTAAAATCAATGAGAACCAGTGATGTGCCTTGTTTGTTGTCCATGGCTAATTTCATGGCATTAGTAACGTATAGTAAAGCCGTTTCCGTAGCATGGTGTTTCCGATATGCCGATTGGTAGCTGTCATTCATTCCCTGATTCATCATCATCATCTTTTTGGCGGCCACAATCAACTTGCTGATTATTCTGCCGCTCTTCGGGGGTTGCGAGAAGGTAGAACGTGATTTTGCCAAGAGAAGAATATCTAGAGTGACAGACCTATGGAGAACATTCACTATAAACATTTTAAATTAACAATAAAATAAACCCAATAAAAAACCCAAACAAACGCAAATGAAATCAGATGTAAAACAATTAAATAAATCATAAATAATTAAATGAATTTTTTTATCCATACCCCTGTGTCTAATCTAATTATGTAAGATCTAGTTTTGTGGCAACCCTTGCTTTGAAAGTGTCAAAGGTGCTGGCAGCCACAGCTGCTTTAGGCAGATCGTTCCAGTCTTTGGTGGTATCGGGGAGGAAATAATGTTGTCTGTACTTGGTTCTGCACTGAATCTGGCTGATTTGAGACGTGTGTGGATATTCTCAGCGCCATTACTTTGTCAAATACTTTAGACAAATGTGTGAGATTATTCACTGGATGATAGTTATTCAAGACGTCTTTGTTAAGCGATGCATTCTTCAACAAAGGGCGGACAATAGCCTGCTTAAGCAGTGTTGGCATGACCGCGTCTTCAAGAGATGCACTTGTGATCAGTGTTACAATGGACACAAGACTGGAGGCATTGTCTTTCAGCTGTTTGGCTTGTAGAGGATCTAGCACATAAGTCTTGTTCGCAATAGCAAACATTTTTGTGATTTCTTCGGCTGTTATAAGATGGAAGACATGTGCAGGATCTGCGAAACATTGCTTTTCATCACATGTAGCCAGATCAGATGATGTGCAAAGTTGTAAGGTTGACAACAGTTTATCGATTTTGTCACTAATGTAATGCGAAAATAGTTCGCAACCTTCCACTGCCAAGCTGGATTCCGGATGTAGCTGAGAATTGTGACCACCAAGAGATCTCACCAGACGAAACATGGTGTTGTTGTTAGCGTTTTCTAAACGATCTTGAAAATATTATGTTTTTCTCTCCAGTATCAAGGCATTGCATTCATCACAGGACGTGACGTACAAACAAAAACAGATGGATCATCTTTCTTAATACAGGACTTACTTTCGCAAGTTTAATTTTATCACGAAAAACATGTCGGTTTTTATTACATGAACAACGTTGATGACTTGTTGATTGAGGGTTGAATTATTTTTTTAAATACTGAAGAAATACCATTACACTCACTACTGTATTTGTATTGGAAGAATCATAGCTTCTCTCTATTTCAAGGCTCGTAGCGTCTCTTTCGAAAGGTGAACGAAATCCGTTGCTGCTTTGATAACATAAAATGAAATTTCGATGTATAATGTTAGGCTCATATTATAATAATTATGTTTTGTTTGTGAGGTAAATATATCTTCTTTTAAGCCAAATGTACATTAATAACTGCTCTTGTGTTAAATATGCGATTTATCTAGTGGAATGTAGCACACTGCGTTCCACACAGTCATTAGGTTCCATCAATATCCGTTCCTGTCAAATTTAAAACAATTACAAATAACCACGAACATAATGTATTAATGAGTCACAAAAAGGCCAAACATCAAGTTAGTAAACTACAGACGTCACGCAATATCTTTCCAGAACTCTTTTTGCCAGATAAAAACAATTTCACGACGAACCATATAACTTATCCTTTTGCGTGACTTTGCTGAACCAAGCTCATCGTGTGTAACAGCGATGCACTAGTAATTACCACAATCTTTCCGCGTACACATATTTGTTTTATGTTCATGCGCAAGACTATAATTTGGAACGTTGTTTCTGCGTTTGCCATAAAATTTTGACATTGGTCGGATTTTTTATTTTGATAAATAATTGTGATGAGTAATGGAAAGAGCTAGGTGCAGGAAAAGACATATCAAACATCCTAACAAAAATATATAAGTAGAATGACGGTACGATAACATTATGCATACAATCTTCCTAATAGTGATTTCGTACTTGCAAACAAATAAACGCTGGTATTTGTTTTAGGGGAAGGTTGGCAGCCGAGAGCCACTTTTTAAGTATTCAACGATACATCACAAAGTTGTTAACATTACAATTTAATTATCGTGTATGTCCTCTACGAAGGTCGTGAAATGTGTGAGACTATGGTTTTTAATGTTGTATTATGTACTTCCTTACTTAGTAGAAGCTCACTAGACAACATCCGTCGTATCAGTTAGAACAGTCGCTGGAATCCACTAAATGATGCATGCCTTTTAGGGCAGACGAACACTGCTAGGTTGCGTGTTTCAACGGCATGTTCAAGAACACGGATAATGGGTTACACCGCCGCCTGCGTGACCGATAGCAGAATACGTTGGTTTGTACTAGATGAAATTGAATATCGACTGCTGCAGACACTTTATTATAGTGACATTTACAGACAACTGTACACACATACATATTTACTGCATATTGTGTGTGTGAGTGTGTTTGTGTTGTGTATTTATATGTTTGCTTTTGCGCGCGTCACAGACACACACAGAGAGAAAGAGAGAGAGAGAGAGACACACACACAGAAAGGCAGGCATACAGAGAGATACAGAGAGATATAGAGAGATACAGAGAGATACAGAGACACACAGAGACAGATAGACAGAGAGACAGAGAGACAGAGAGACAGAGAGACAGAGAGACAGAGAGACAGAGAGACAGATAGACAGATAGACAGAGAGACAGAGAGACAGAGAGACAGAGAGACAGAGAGACAGAGAGACAGAGAGACAGAGAGACAGAGAGACAGAGAGACAGAGAGACAGAGAGACAGAGAGACAGAGAGACAGAGAGACAGAGAGACAGAGAGACAGAGAGATAGAGAGACACAGAGACTGAGATACAGAGAGACAGAAAGAGAGAGAGAAAAAACAAAGAGAAAGATAGAGAAAGAGAGAGAGAGAGAGAGAGAGCGGGAGAGGGAAGGAGAGAGAGATAGGTAGATAGAGAGAGAGAGACAGGGAGAGAGAGAGAGAGAGAGAGAGAGAGAGAGAGAGAGAGAGAGAGAGAGAGAGAGAGAGAGAGAAAGGGAGATATATATATATATATATATATATATATATAGAGAGAGAGAGAGAGAGAGAGAGAGAGAGAGAGAGAGAGAGAGAGAGAGAGAGAGAGAGAGTGGGAGAGAGAGAGGGAGAGAGAGAGAGAGAGAGAGAGAGAGAGAGAGAGAGAGAGAGAGAGAGAGAGAGAGAGAGAGAGAGAGAGAGAGAGAGAGAGAGAGAGAGAGAGAGAGAGAGAGAGAGAGAGAGATAGACAGAAAAAGATAGTAAAAGCCACCACTACAAACACTCTCACCATCACCACCTTAATCTTCACCCCATCACCACCACCAAACAGAGCCACCATCTCCACCACATCCACAGGAAGTTCGCAGGAATTGTGTTAACTTTTTGAGTTATTGTCTTTTGAACATCGCGAATGCTCAACCTTGCATAACATTCGCTGCCGCCTATATATTGCAGGTTTAAGCATTCACAATGTTCAAATAGCAATAATTCAAAGACTAAAAACAAAACATTCTCCAATAAACTTGTAGGAGGGATTATTTTTTATTGTCACTGTTACAAAAATAATCATATTGCAAGTATGAACATTCATTCAAAAGAAATAACTCAAAAAGTAAACAAAATACATGGAT
Organism: Escarpia spicata; assembly: GCA_963995525.1. Lineage (NCBI taxonomy): Eukaryota > Metazoa > Annelida > Polychaeta > Sabellida > Siboglinidae > Escarpia > Escarpia spicata. The sequence continues at coordinate 14,113,072 of OZ023213.1, forward strand.
GCATCCTGCGACATATTTGTAGGTAATATTATTATATTTACGGTGTCGTAAACAATATAACGAACTGAACATTTAACGCAGTCAAGGAAATTTTGTGTGATAAGTTAAACAAATACATCAATGTTAAACAAGTATTGGTATCCTTTTAAGATATTTTCATGACAGAATTTATAATATACGATAACGGGCATAAAACTCATCAGTGTAGCACTACCGAATACAAAATATAAATCGTGTCATATTATCATATTTATCTTTAATAGTTCTCATATAAAGTGTTATTGAAATACCAACGGTTTCCTTGGACCAATACAGACAATGTGGTCCATTAAAAATATTCTAGTATGATCAGATCCGTCTTAGTTGCATTACGACACTAGATATGACTTAAGTTACATGTTCTGAAATTTTGACACACTATTGTGGATGTATTTCGTTTCAAGTGGTTTATTATTTTACCATCATTCCCAAACAATACCCAAACGATCAGCTTTCCAGACGATAGCAACACCGTTCAAATAGCAGTGATCGTACGAGTCATATCTTCGTTTTGGTCGTAAAGTTCTTGTTTTTGAATAATGTTTCGTATGCTGTTTTTCTGTAAGCGTTTTTGTGCCTGAGGTTAGTTATGATTGTATGTCAGCGACACATTTTTCTTCAACATGACGCTATGCAATAATTCTTCCCACCGAATCTAAAAAGTGTTTTTGTTATTAATCAAGTGTTTTGTCTGAGTTGGGACTTGGAGCAATGGGAGTACTAAACAAGGTTGGAGGGGTAATGGGGGTTTAATTAGTCTGTCACACCGAACCGAATACGAAACTGCGTTGCAACTAGTATAAACTAGATGGTCGTTTGTTTTTTCGTAAAAAATATGAAAAGAATAACAACAGTATTTGACAACTGTTCATGTTTCACAGGTGTTTTAACTGCAAGACACCCCTTAGTTGCTAAAATCCACAAGAACATACGATATTGCTACAACAACCCAAAAAAACAAAGTGACGTGTAGCGAGGCATGATTGATACAAACACAGTTGTATAAATACAGATACTTTAAAAGACAAGAGTACCACTGGCATCAGTAGAAGAACTGTGGGTCTCATCGTTGTATTAACGGTAAGTAAAACGTTTCTTTGGATACGTTTATAGAATTGAGTCACTTATTGTAACGGTGACGGTGTGTTCTAACTTCCACGAGTCTCTGCAACATTAGTTCGATGTCCATAAGAAAATATTTTCATGAAAGAACAGAGCACAGTACTATCTTAGTTCTATTTTTGTTTGTTTACATAAAGTTTCATGTAGAAATGAACTCTGTGTGAATGATTTAAAAAATTACTATTGTATATTAATATAACAAGATACATATATATGTATATATATGGTCGGTGTTTAATTATATGTTATACCATTGTGCATTTAATGCAATGCGGATGGTGACAACGCACTTTAAATTGACAAGGAAAGTAGAGTATGTTCACAATAGTTTCGAATGCAGGGACTATAGGATCGGATTCTCCACAGAAAGAACTCGGGTTCGAGCCATCTGCTGCCGTTTCGAACTTTTAACAAGTTTGTTCACTGTCTGCAACTGCAGTTCATTCAGCTGTGTGATATAATACTTACACCTCCTATCATTATATATCAATATAGAATATTCTTCGCGCATTAGATGTAACGTGGCAGAATGCTTCGCAGATAAGTCGAGATGGAGTTCCATTGAACAAGTTTGCCAGCGAGTAATGTGAAAACGTTATAAGCATTCATTGTGACAGAATACTGCACTTCAAAAGAACATATATTTAATTTAGAAAATTTGTTGATTTTTAAATGTTGTTAGGTGGGAAGATAAAAGCAGCTATCCCTTCAAAAATACATTAATATTGAAGTAGTCACTTCGTATAACATAATAATCTCATTTCAGAAAGAAACAAACGTCATGGCGAAGTATTTCATTGCGTTGCTGGCTCTGGCAGCTGTATATGCAGCAGAAGGTAACCGACACGTGTGTTTCCGTGTGTGTGCGGAGGTGTGTAGTGGGTTATGGGTGTGGTGGTGTGGTGTGTGCGCGCGCGCGCGCGCGCGTGTGTGTGTGTGTGTGTGTGTGTGGTTGAACGTGTGTGTACGTGTGTGTATTTCCTGAGAATGTCCGTGCGTGCGTGCGTGCGAGCGAGACTGCATGTGTATTTTTTTTAATGCGTGCGCTTCGTACGAGCGGGTAAGCTGGTGTGTATGACTACAGTCCGAAAAGGCACATCCGGAAGTTGACGTGTTTCTTCTTGCAGCGACTATTTCTTATAAAGGATGTTGGAACGGCTACAACTACGATTGCTGCAGACATCGTCGCTCCAACTTCTACTACCCGTCTCTCTCGAAGCCTTTCCCCTACTACTACAGTTGTGTCGGCAGCAGACTTGTGTACGGCCGTTGCCCAGTGAACATGTGCGTCACTGTTTCGGGAAGTTGTGGTAAGTGTGGCAATGACATACCTAAAACGTACATGTTTCAACGATATTCTGTTGATAATGGTTTGGGATAAGTCGTTTATATATGTGTGACTATTTGATATACACTATTTTAATTTTGTGTGTATATCATCGGAGTTATTTTTATTTATAACGAAGGTAGCCCCGCTATTATAATTTTGCGGTATATATATATTTTTTTTAACTGATCTATCAACAATCTCACCTGTGTTGGTGCTATTACAAGAAATTAATACTTATGTAAGTATAATTGATATACCCTTATTGTTGCATCTTAGTTATATTTAAGGTTGATGTTACGTGTACGTTTAAGGACTATGCAGAGACCGGTGCCGCTACTCCCGGGGTGTCAAATCCTACTACTCGTCCTACTTCTACGGCCGCTACTACTACCAGTGTAACCGTGGAGCAATGAACTACCGGTCATGTGGACTGAATCAATCCTTCTACCCGGGACTCGGTCGATGCGGTTCGTGTAATCATTAGACATTAAGATAGAACAGTGTCGATCACACCCATATTGCAATGTACTATAAACGCTTGACTCATCGTCAAAGCTGCTATACGTTGCTTTAATCTAAATTTGTTTTGGGTTTTAGCACATGTGATAATAGCGAGAAAAACCTATTTTGTAATGGAAATAATATTGCGGTATAACGTACTGTGTGATAATGATTTGGTGTTACCTTTAATTCGCGTAATCTGAAGTGCAGTGCCCACTTCACATATCCAAAGTGATCTTTATTATGTTCCTATTATATTAAATTGCAATTCGGAAAATATGTGCGGATCGTTTTCAACAGGCTGCAGAGAAAATTATTGTGAGAAGTACAGCGGCTGGCAGTCGACTGTTTGCAAAGGATGCGGAAGCTACGTCTTCTGCAGATATGGACGTCCCATTCGCTACAGGAGATGCCCCTGGAACAGACGCCACTACGACTGTTATCGCCGTCGTTGTGTCAATAGGTGCAACAAATGCTGTGGTTCACGATAAGCACATAGCATAAGGTAACTTATTGTATTCGTCTTTATCGTTTCTTCTCTGGCTATTCTTCTGGTTGTTTTTTCTGTCGCAGGCAATCATTATTGATGTATTTCTATTAATGTGATTACTTGATTTAACTAGCGTCGTTCTGGATAACCCTATTTATTTTCGAGATAAATTAGTTATCCAAAAACACTATAATGATTGACTATCTGTTAATGCATGTGTATCAAATAAATATAAGCTATACTCAAGTGTTTTAATTTATTTATATATACATTTCAAATAATATAAGTAGCTCTACCTGATAATCACTTAGACTATTGCCGCTGGCGGCAAACCAATAATGCTATCAGGACTAATCAAATTGTCAACCAAATGCAGTTTATTACCATTATTTCCTTATTATGTAACTGCATGGGATTCTGCTTACATGTTTAACCATGGTTTTTTTAATATACACTAGTACATTTCGTGTCTCAACCACGCAACTGCCACTCTGTTTAATTAGGAGAGCTTTCTTTTGATTGTATCAAAATATTGAAATTACTTTTGATTACATTACAAATTATCTGTGTAGAATAAAATTCAAGACTTAGATGCTTGACATTGGTTTCCCTCCATATATAGGCGGATGTCACTTCTCTTATTGTTTATTCCTGCTCGTCTTTTTTTCATGTTTGCGATATTTTAATGTTTCTTACACGGCATTTTCTGTACCTATGGGCGATATCATCAATAATTGCATAACTTATATTTTCGTTTACAGTGATGTTACCAGATCTACCTGACTCCCTTCGAAAAGATGTGAAACAAGCGGATCCGTGCCGACAGATGGTTCTACGTCCACGTGTCTACAAGTTCGCTTGTAATCAGCTAGATTGTGTAAATATCTCGCTACAATAAAAATACTGCTTAGTAATGAGTGGTCTGTGTTTGATATTTTTTTCAGATATAATTTGATTTATATCCTACTGAACACATATGGAAAAAAAAGGGATCTTATTCTGCTTTTGCATCTAAGACAGTTATCTAAACACTAACTATTATCAATTAAAATCAAGAATGTACTTCCCGCAGTTTAGTAGAATAACCTTGTTGAAGGCACATAATTTAAACTTCACAGACAGATTAGATTTGAAAAAACAAACATCACACATGTCTAATATGTATACACCGCCAGTCGGTAAACTAAGAATAGTTCTCAAGTTTGCCTCCCCGAATTTGTGTTGGCGCTATACCTGCGAAAATGCTACACCAGCATGATGCACTGTATTGTATTAAAACAGTTGTTGTAAGTGTAACTCCGAATCGAAAGGAATACTAGAGACCAACATGTTATTGATCCGCATACATATTTCGAGAAAATATGAGCATTCGTTACGTCACCGCGGCGTCATGATCAAATTAGCTGCAGCCGCTTATTGGTCATGCGTCGGAGGCATGTCTCAATTACAGAGCCGTTGGGAACTTGAGATTTCACTAGGTTATCCTACTTTGAAACTAATTCGTAACTAAGTTACAGACGTGAGAAAGTTTAGTGTAGTTGTAGATATTATTTAACTGCATTAACTGTTTGGTGTGTATAACATACCCAACTGCATCTTCTGGATTGACGCGTTTTTCACGACACTAGCTTTTCATGAAACGTGAAGCCTACAAAAATGTTCGTCTGACAGTTTATTTAAAGTGACTGTTAACTATGTTTAGACTTACTTATACTTAACGGCTCCTGCGTCTATAGACGCATTTGGCAGTCAAAGCACGCCTGATATGCCGCTTACTAGTATTGTAAAGCATCTATCATTGTGTACCCTGCAGGAGACGACCGTCGTCTCATATGTCGATGATCCGTTTGAGTGCTTTAAACTCTTTTCGTAGCAGATTTTTTCACAGGGACAGGTCTCTAGCCTGAAACCCAACCTCTTTACATTTATTCCAGAGATTGTAGGTCGGACCGTCTCTTTGGTATAAAATCAGATTTTCCTTCTCCTAGTCCCACAGCCTGCCAAGGCTAATGAGCAGGATCTACCTAGATTTGGAATCAGAGTTGTCCTTCTCCTTCTCTCTCTCTCTCTCTATATATATATATATATATATATATACATATATATATATATATATATATATGTATATATGTCTTTGTATATCACTGTCTTCATATCTCTCTCTCTCTCTCTCTCTCTCTCTCTCTCTCTCTCTCTCTCTCTCTCTCTCTCTCTCTCTCTCTCTCTCTCTCTCTCTCTCTCTCTCTCTGTATTTATCTCTCTCTATGACTTTCTCTCTTTCTATTATACACGTTCGCACGCGCGCTCACATATACACGCACACTCACTCACATATACAAACACACACAGTATGTATGTATGTATGAATGCGTGTATATTGTTTCTGTACATATCACTATAATAAAGTGTCTGCAACAGTAGTCGATATTCACATTCATCGAGTACAAACCAATGTATTCTGCTATCGGTCACGCAGCCGGCCGTGTAGCCCAGTATGCGTGGTCTTAATCATGCCATTGAAACACGCAATGTTCGTCTACCCTTAAAGGCGTTCATCATTTAGTGGATTCCAGCGACTGGTCTAACTAACATGACGATTGTCGTCCCTTGAGCTTCTACTAATTTGAATATACATTATTTAAGAATTGAGGTTGATGTGGTGTAAAATCAGGATTGACATTCGGTTCGGTTGGAATTGGTCTTTCTATTAGTGTGCCTTGGTTTTGTTAATACCGTGACGAATCGCATGATTCACTTTTTTGAAGATCTTTTAGGGATTTGGGAATAAAATCAATTTACAATCACAAATATAGCAAGTGTGAATTCATCATCGATTTTAAAATAATATTCTTGGTAATGATACTTTAAACATGCCTTTACACGAAGCTACTGTGAGTAGTCAAAATACATAACACCGTCGCTGGTTGATCCTTTTGATGTTGGATTTAAAATGGGCATTACAGTAGGATTGCTTCCAATGAAAAGCGCTTTGCCGAATCGCTTTCGCATAATACAACATTATGGTACACCTTACGTTAGATACAAAGGTTAGCAAACATGCGTACACATTGTAGTGATGATACGAAGCTATAATCAACACGAATAATACGGTCCAGAGCCGGTAACATACATATTTGAAAGTTTGTGTTGTGTGTAGACTGTGTTTCTGTTACCTTTACTTATCTGTGTTAAACTTATCTACATATTGCTACGAGTGAAGAGGAGATGGATGTATCTACACACGACATTCAAGGGTATGTAGCAGTTTTAATTGAACTACGTCCATAATGTCCCGCGGCAACATATAAAATAATGTTGTTTTAAATGTTGCTCGTTGCTCGGATGATTGCAAAATACCGATATACGACACTTCTTTCTCGGGAAACAAGTTGTATACACTTTTGGGATAAATATTGCAGATAAGGCCGAAATGTTTGTTGGTGTAATGATTAATATAGTGTAACATCAATAATAATAAGATAACTTCTATTGCGCCTAAATCCTTGGAAACCAAGCTCAGAGGCGCATCAAAACAAAAGGGTTGGTCAATCTCAAAATCAATAAGTAGTTTTTCAGTTGTCAATAGATGGGTCAAGGCGCTAGGGAGCTACGGTGGATAAGCAAGGTTGTAAAGATACGTTTTAAAATGACGGCGGAATTTTGTAATATTTTCAACTGATCTGACACTAAGAGGAAGCATATTCCAAAGAGTTGGTGCAGCAACAGAAAAAACCCTAGTTCCAATGTTAGTGTTGACTCTAGGAACAAAACGTAGGTCAGAACTAGATGATCGAAGCTGGATAGATTTTCTTACAGGAGTAAGCAATAAATGGAAATAAGATGGTAGCTTATTGGACAGTGCCTGGTATGTAATGGTACAGATCTTAAATATTATACGATATCGTACAGGAAGACAATGCAAAGACTTCAAAAGTGGCACAGAGCGAGAAAAACGAGGAGATCTTGTAACTACTCTTGTTAGACAATTTTGGACACGCTGAAGTTTTGTGATATCCTTGCCGGCGATATTATAAAGGAGGGAATTGCATTAGTCAAGTCTGCTGCTAACAAGTGCTGTTGCAATAGTCTTAGCAACAGAAAATGACATATACCGGCGAATACGGCGAAGATCACAAATAAGATAAAAACAGCAGCGACATGTTTGAGATATATGTTGTCGGAAATTGAAATTACTATCAAAGATCACTCCTAGATTTCGCACCGAGGTTGCTGGCGTGATATACTGATTCAAAATACACGTAGGGAAAAAACCATCCAGTTTACAACGCTGCATTGGAGTACCAATAATGATCAATTCAGTTTTATTTGCATTTAATTTCAACTTGCTGTCAGTCATCCAATGGAAGATATATTGAAGGCAATCACTAAGGTGGTTAAGGGAGCGATTTGTATCCGGGGTAGCCAACGAAATGTAGATCTGCATAAAGATGATGATCTAAGTTAAGTCTTTGTATAACAGAGCTTAGTGGCGTGGTGTAAAGAGTAAAAAGCAAAGGCCCAAGAACAGAACCCTGGGGAACACCAAATAAAGCCGGCAGTGCAGCTGAAAAGTAGTTCCCAATCTTTATAGTTTGGTATATATCAGCTAGATACGAAGAAAACCAGCTTAGAGCTGTGCCAGATATGCCGTACCACTTTAATAGGCGTTCAATGAGAATGCTGTGATCAATCGTATCAAACGCGGCAGAGAGATCTAGTTAGGTAAGTGCAGTCACTTTACCATTATTAATGATCAAGTTAATATCATTATGAACCTTTAAGAGGGCAGTCTCTGTTGAATGAAACTGCCTATATGCTGATTGTGACACATTAGTTAAGACATTTGTGCTAATGTGAGACCTTAGACGACTTGCTACAACCTTTTCTAGTATTTTGGAAATGAAGCTGAGATTAGAAATAGGTTTATAACTGTTTAGGTCTTGCTTAGGCAGAGATGACTTCTTAAGAAGTGGTGTGACATGGGCGTATTTAAAATCATCAGGAAAACAGCCAGAGCAAAGTGATGCATTTATAATTTTTTTTATAGGTCCAATTAGTGTATCGAGACATGCTTTTAGCAGTATTGTTGGAAATGGATCAAGTGCACAAGATTTATTTGGGGAGGACATAATTATTTTCCTAACTTCATCAACTGTTGCAGGTTCAAATGATACAAGTTGAGAATTTACTTGTGGAAAGTCCACATTGACATTACTTATATTATGATGTGGGAAAGCAGAACGAATAATGCTGATTTAATTCTTGAAGTGACTAGAGAACGAATCACATAGAGACTTAATTGACACATGATCAGGTAGCGATGGAGTAGGCCGTCTGTGTAGAATGTTATTGCTGCAGTTCCATAACTGACGCGGATTATCATACTTATTTATGACCATATCTGTAACATAATCTGATTTAGCTTTAGCCATTTGTCTGTTACAGAGGTGACATTGCTTAGAATAGCGCGATCTATCTAATGGCGAGCGTGATTTGCGCCATACACGCTCTAAATAACGACGACGCCTTTTAGATAGTATAATTTCGGAAGTCATCCATGGAGCCGGTGGCCTTTCTTACACCCATTTGGATTTTATAGGTGCATGTTTGTCAAGTAGTGCGTTGAGTACTTGACAGTACTGTTTATATAAGTCAGACAGATGTTTTTTGATCTGTGATAAGTCAGATATAAGGATATCAGCCATTAAACTGTAATGTAAATCCTATGAATGGCTCTGTAAAACACATTGTGTTTTGATTGTAAAGGGGCTATAGAACCACTAATATTGGCAATGACAGTATGGTGGTCTGATAACCCATCCGAAACAGTAGGTGCTTGGATATTAGTTGAACGGGTTATCAAAAGGTCAAGCCAGTGGCCAGGTATATGTGTCGAAAAGGTAACATGTTGTTTCAAATCAAATGATGCCAGAATATGATCAAACGTAGTTGTAGTTGAAGAAGGTATATCCAAATGTAGTTTAAAATCAACAAGAATGTAAAATTCTGAATGAATAACTGCCAGATTTTCCAACATATCCTGAAAGTCTTCAAAGAAATTGGCCGGATGTCCTGGAGGGCGATAGATACAAACAAAATGTGCGGAGAAAGAAGAATCTGAAATTTCTGCACAGATGGACTCAAAACTAGAGTATTCAGGGTTAGGATGTAATTTAACTTTGAACTGCTGTGATATAAAAAAAGCCAACACCACCTCCACGGCCGACTAAACGTGGTCGATGTTGAAAGGTGTAACCAGAAGCCAGGTCTCAGTTACAGCTAGAATGTTTATTTTCTTTGAAATTAATAAATCATTAAGTGAGGCTGTCTTATCTCGTACATATCGAACGTTTGTAGTGGCCACCCGAATGTTTCGTCTAACAGATGGCCCAGGATTGAGACTTACATCTCCTGCTAATAATAAAATTATTGCTAATTTCAATGTTGGCGTAGAGCGTGGGATTGGCAGTAACTTTCTATTATAACAAACATGAAGACATGGCAGATTATGAAAAATAGAAATAGTCCGTCTGTAAGTATACACAGCAGTAAGCGATTTTTAATTACAGTACCTGTGGGCGAACATGTGCGTAATTTGACCCTTACAGGACGACATATCATATTTGTTTACGGAAAGAGATATAAGTGCATTTTATTAAAACAAGTCATTGTTTAGATAACAGTTGATGATTGTGTTGATGAGGGAATGCAGACAATTATGACATTACGATGGCTGCACATGAAAAATGTGTGATAGCTAGGAAAAGATGTGAATCCCAGAACAGAGGGACGTATTATGCCACACTCTATATAACTTTTTTTATTAATTATCTGATGTTTTATTCGGGGAATTATACATTAGACGACCCTGGTACATATTACTACATGGTCATAATTGATAGTGACGAAGCGTAATGAAAACTATTCCCATCGTGGTATCAATCGAGGTGAAAATGGAAGCATTTATTGGAGGCTTTAAGTGGGTAGAACTGGATATGTGTTGGGCGACTTAGACAAGTGTGAAGTTGTATGTTTCTGGGAGTCAGCAGCGGGGGTCGAGCGGGACCACGCCTAAATGAGCTATGATAAGAGCGTGTAATGCGTGACAGTTGACATATCGGTTGTTGGATTCCTGTAGCTACAGTTAAGCAGGTGCATAACGGACCGGTTACTAAGCGATTTATTTTATCAAGAGAACACCACTAGCTAAGATGGTTACTGCACACTTGCATACACTTTTATATCGCACACATAAACTGTATATGGCTAAGTCACACCAGTATTAATTTAAGTATAAAATGTGTCATTCTGCATGTTTTGTACGTTTTTCTCGAAGAATACGATACATTTCGTCGGATACTAATACAATAACTGCAGCGGAGAAAACTCATTACAAAGCAGTTGTTTTATTGTAGCAACATGTTCACACAATATTGTTCAGTCTAAACGAAGGCGTCTATGCATTTTCGGTTAAACATCTATCCGCAGGTGTCCGCTTGTTCCAATTGTCTTCTTCAAGAGAGAAACTTACCAGTGAACAACACTGCAAAATAAAATAGAATTAATGCATTTCGTGATTATTTCGCGAATTAATATATCATAGTATGTGCATATAAATTTATATTAGTGTTCGCGTTACACCTCACGGCTAAGCAATATTATTAAAATAGTGATTTAAAGATATTTCTTATGTTACGCCTTTGCACTGGCTTAGATTTATGTATATATATATATATATATATTTATATATATATATACATAAATCTACATACATATATTTATATATATATATATATTTGATTTATGGCTGCGTCTGTGTGGCTGCGTCCTATAAGTGCTCCATGAGATTGTTATTTTGTAGGAATTGTAACTGTCTAAAACCGCTACTATTTCACAGAAGAAATTGCAAACACATTTGGATTGCTTTTCAACGGACGATTTTATACATATGCAGCATATATGTCAGTTTTAAATGTTTGTTATGAATTGTCATTTTATTGGTATGCTGTGCCAGTGATTACTCGTGCGTGACAACAAACGGCGACATTATCAACCAGACTGCAGAACCAGTGTGCAGCTCTGCCGTCACGCTTCACGATAAAAATGAAAGTGGAGAAAGACTAATTGACTTATGTGGATTGAACAACCTTGAGGTAACTGGTACCATATTTCCACATCGACTCATCCGTAAGTAGACATGGACATCTCCATGAGGGCGAACCAAAAACCAAATTGACCATATGCTAGTGAGCAGGCAGCACAGGACATCAGTTATGAACATCAGAGTGATGAGGGGAACAGACATTGCGAGTGACCACCAGTTAGTTCGCTCGAAGATCAGGCTGAAATTAAAGACGAAGCAAAATACCAGTGAGAACAGAAAGAGATTGGACACAATCAAGCTGCAACAACCAACCACAAAAATGCAAGTCTCGTTGAAGCTACGGAACAGATAAGATGTACTACAGGACTGTGATGAGAGAGATAATGACATTGTTGAGAGAAAATGGAAAAAACTGGTGGTGGCCTACACAGAAACAATCAAAGAAGTGCTGGATTACAAAAAGAGAGGACAAAAACCACGGATCAACAAAGGGTCATGGGAGCAGATAGACGACAGGAAACGACTAAAGAACACCATAGAACGAGCAAAATCAGAAAGAATAAAGCAGAGCAAAAAAAGAGTTTAGAGCAGCACTGAGGAAGCTAAAGAATGGGAAAGCCGGAGGTAAAGATGACATTACAGCATAATTGTTGAAAGCTGACATGGCGACAACAAGTAATTGGTTTCAAAGCTTATTCAAAACAATTTGGGAAAAAGATAAATTACCAAAGACGTGGGAACAAGGACTGATTGTTAAAATATCAAAGCAAGGTAACCTTACAGAGTGCGGAAATTGGAGAGGAATTATTCTAACATCTGTCTCCAGTAAAGTGTTCGGAAGAGTGATAATAGACAGAATAAGAGATGGAGTTGACAACAAGTTGAGAGATGAACAAGCAGGTTACAGAAGAAGACGAAGCACAGTTGAGCAGATATTCATCCTTCGAAACATAATACAACAGGTAGTGGAATGGCAAGCAATGCTATATGTAACGTTTGTAGATTTCGAAAAGGCATTTGACTCTGTGCACCAAGAGAGCCTTTGGGAAATCATAGGGTGCAACGGAATCCCACACAAGATAATCAGAATGGTCCAGATTTTGTACGAGGAATGTGCAGTGTTAGATTAAATTGAACAATCTGAGTCGTTCAAGGTAAAAACTGGAGTTAAGCAAGGATACGTAATGTATGATTTCTTGTCTTGATGGTAATCGACTGGATAATGAGGAAAACAACTGAAAAAAACAATACAGGGTTTACATGGAGACTTGGACTTCGCAGATGACATTGCGTTTTGTCATCAAGTTACAGATACATGCAAGCAAAGGCATCAAAGATGAATGCATTTGCATAAAAACCGGCCTACATATCAATAGAAAGAAAACTGAAGTACTGAGGATCAACAGCAAATGCAACAACAGAATACAGATTGATGACCAACAACAGAATGAAGTAGAGAAATATACATACCTGGGCGCAAACGTCAGCAAGCAAGGAGGAGGGGTTACAATATTAACAACTGAATACGAAAAGCAAGGACATCATTCATGAAACTCAAGCAGATGTGGAGCTCAAATGTGTACACATTAAAAGCTAAACTCATATTATATCATATTCTGCTGATCAAATCAAGGTTAATGTATGGATGTGAAACATGGAAGGTAAACAAAAGCGACAACAGAAAACTTGACATTTTCTATTGCATCTGTCTCAGAAGAATTTTTAAAATTAAATGGCCAGTAGTAATTTCGAACAAAGACATTAAGAACATAACAGCAGAAGCAAAGATCAGCACAGAAGTACAGAGAAGAAGGTGGAATTGGATCGGGCATGTGCACAGAAAGACGGACCACAACCATTGTCCGACAACATTGACATGGAAGCTGGAAGGAACAAGAAAAGTTGGTTGAACAAAAACAACGTGGAGAACCACAGTGGAAAAAGAACGAAAACAAATGGTCTGGGCAACTTGGAGCAACGCAAGACACATAGCCGTTGACAGGGTGAGATGGCGGAGTCACAAGCAGCCTGGTGGGCCACAAGGCCCGAAGAGGATAGGTAAAGTAACAGTAGTCGATATTAAAATAATGTTTTTTATTCATCGAGTACAAACCAATGTATTCTGCTATTGGTGATGCAGCGGCGTTGTAACCCAGTATCCTTTTTGATTAGATTGAAACACGCAACCGAGCAACATTCGTCTGCCCTAAAAGGCATGCATCATTTAGTGGATTCCAGTGACTGTTCCAACTGATACGACGGATGTTATCCCTTGAGCTTCTACTAATTCGCAAAAACATTATCTACAAATTGAAAAAACCTAGTCTCACACATGTCACGACTTTCGTAGACGACATTCACGATAATTAAATTGCAATGTTAACAACGTTTTGATGTATCGTTAAATACGTAAAAATGGCTCTCTGCTGTCAACCTTCCCCTTAAGGCATATGCTAGAGTGTTGTGTTTTGCATGTACGAAATCACTTTTATTAAGATTATATGCATAATGCTATCGTACGTCTCGTTCGACATTTATGGATGTTTACGATTCAAAGTATTTCCGCTTGATGTGTCTTTTCCTGCACCTGTTTCTTCCCATTACTCATCACAATTATTTTTCATTGTTTTAAAACGATCAGTGGACACAACAAATATATGTAGGCGGAAGGATTGTCGTAATTATCAGTGCACCGTTATTACGCACTACAAGCTTGGGTCAGCAGCGTCACGCATCAGACAAGTTATATTATGAGCCGTGAAGTTGTTTTTATCTGGCAAACACAGTTCGGGAAAAGATTTTGCGTGTCGTTTGTAATTTTCTCACTTGATGTTTGAATTACTCATTACTCCGTAATACATTACGTTCGTGGTTATTTGTAATTGTTTTTCATTTGACAGGAACGTATGGAGATGGAACCGAATAACTGTGTTGAACACATTGTGCTATATTCCACTAGATGGCACGAATATTTAGGCACCACTGCGGTTACTATTATACTTTCGGATTGAAATTACATATATTTACCTCACAAACAGAACATATATAATCGGAGCCTACCATTGTACATATACATTTTATTTCATTTATCAAAGCAACAACGGATTTCGTTTACCTTATATTGCCTGTGTCTTTCGAAAGAGACGCCATTAGCACTCATTTATGTGATGTTTATGCCGGATGAAGACAAATATCACACGCAGGCAAACGAACACACCTGTCGTTATTATCCAAGCAATCCTACGGCTGAATCATGAACATAATGATATTGGTTATACGGAAGTAAAAGAAGAAGAAGACGGTAGTTTTCACATATTGCAGTGTGTTTTGCTCATATGTTAATAATGTTCTTTCTTGTGCTTATTTTAGCAATAGATTAGACAAACCGTGCAAAATGGCAAGGCTCTATTCTTAGTACCCTGTGGTTTATAACATATATATTAATGGTTATCCATAAACATATAATGTGTATTTGAGCGCCCCCTGGTAGCAGCTGTTGGGACCACAGTTATTTTCATTATACGTGCAGCCGATCGGTGATATCATTCGCAAACACGACTTAAAATATCACCACTACGCCGAAGATCTACAACCGTTCTGTCACTATGACCTGGATGCATCTTCTCAGGTCACCGCCGTGCGTCGTATCGAGCGATGTATTAAGGACGTGAAAGTGTGGATGACTTGGAATTATCTGCTCATGAATGACACCACAACAGAAATTCTACCGGTTGTCCCCAAATTTGCATCTGCTATCGTAAGTAGGCTCCGTGTGCGGGTCGGACTGATGAAATCATTGCAACTGATCATGTTAGAAATATCAGCGTCCACCTTGGTAGACACCTGCATATGACTGTGCAAGTGTCACGCACTATCTATCAACATTTGCTCGCTGCACCTGTGCAACATCGGGTTGATTCACCGTTACCTCACTCAACTGACAGCGGAACGGGCAGTCATTGCCTTGGTTACATCCCGTTTGGACTACTGCAAGTCTCTACTGTTCGGTACCTCAACCAATAACATCGGTCGATTGCAGCGACTCCAGAATGCCGCAGCTCGCCTTATCACTCGCTGTGAAAGTGCGACGCGTATTCTTCGCGAACTGCACTGGCTACCTATTCAAGAGCGCAATGCATTCAAGATCGCTGTGCTTACGTACAAGGCGCTGCACGAAGACCTCTCGCCTGTCTACATGCAGAAACTCGTGCATGTCTACATGCCAGCCATACGTCTTCGGTCTGATAATTGTCAAGCTCTAGTGGTCCTGAGCACTCGCAGCAGAGCCGGTGACTGATCATTTACTCACGCAGCGGCGTCAGTGTGGAACGCTCTGCTGTCAAGTGTTACCAGCAAAACATCACTGGAATCATCTAAATCCGTGTTGAAGACTCACCTGTTCACTGCAGTGTCTATATGTAACTCCGACGAATACCAACAATATTTTATCATAGTTGATTGATGTTTAATGTTTATTTATTATTTATTTACTATTTATTTATTTATTTGTTATATACATTTTAGCCTAATTTATGGATATTTACATTAATTTTAGTTTATTTATTAAAATAATAATAATACGATCTTAACTATTTTATTTGATGATATTTCATACCACAATATTTTCCTACTTCGAATATATTTATTGTCATAATTACTATTATTAGTTAATTTTATCTATGATGTAACAACTATTGTTTTTATTGAAATGCATTATTTTTAACATACATTTGTATACTGTTGTAAAGCGCTGTGAACAACATTGGATGTGGCGCTTAACAAAATATTAGTGTATTAGTTTATATGGCTAACGTGAAATAGGACGTGCTTGCTGACGAACAATGTATGTATATCAAATAATGTACAGAAAGAAACAACAACATATTATAAACATTTGGCTCTGCGTCAATCTGGCCAAGTAGTCGGATTTGTCATAAGAAACAGCCGGGTTTTATTGTTTCAGCATTGCAGGGTAGCACACTTTTTTCAGCAGAAATCAGTTCTAAAGGATACGTGTGATTTGCGCTAGTAATGCAATAATACGCTTTATTATAAACCAACAAAACAAACGTGGTGATGTAGGCTAGTCAGGCGAATATCAGCTCAACAAATGCACCAGCAAATCTACGTTAGGGATGTCGGTTTGTCAGGCGAACAGCTACTGTTCAACGTCTTAATAAAAACAGTAGTGAATAGACGGGGGCAGGCCAAGAAGTGCTTTTTAGAAAACAATACAAAACTAGTGTTATGACATTGTCCTTTGTCTGCAGTATTTATAACAAAATGTAGTCATTATGTGACAGGGGCAAAAGCAAATCGTACCAACCAAATTAACTTTTAAATGTTATGCCTTGCTCTCGCACAAAGGCATATAGGCACGCACGTACTCACGCACACAATCTCACACACTTGCAAGCACGCTCACACGCGCACGCGCACATGCGCAAACACATGCACATGCACACACGCACCCATGCAGCATATATCAGCATATATAATTGTTAGTAACTTTTGGATAGATAATTATATTGTATTATTGTTCGACGTGTTTTTTGTGTTTGGACGTTTAGCGATGTTTACGTTTCAATGTGTCATTGCTTGAAGTGTCTTTTCGTGCAGCTAGTAGTTCCATTGTTTAACATTATGGTTTTTCAAAATGTTAAAAACGTTCCCAATTCGGGATGTTAGGTGGAACAGAGTAAAACGTTGTGAAATATAGCATATCGGAACAATGAAGTATACGCGGAAAGTGTGTTGTAGTTATGAATGCATCGCTGTTAAACACGATATGTTCGTGTCAGCGATGTCACGCAAATATGAATTATATATTCTCCAGTTGTTTTATTTCACAAAGCAGGTGGAGGGAATATTTTGCGTGTAGTAAGAAGGTTTCTCACTTGATGTTGCATTAATGATGAATGTATTATAGTCGTTGTAATTTGTAGAGTGTTTTAATTGAGAGCTACGAAGAGAGGTTGAACCTATGTTCTACACATAATATAACCATGCCATTATTTATCACAATTATATTTCACATTATCAAAACAGCAACGGTTGCTTCCATAAGCTGTTGTGTGGGTTGTTGATTCTTAAATAATCTTTTTGTTGGAGATATAAATTAGCAAGATATTTGACACATCATGCGATAATTTGCGATGACAAGCCACACGAGTTAGCAAAAAACAACAGAACAACATCAACAGCTTACATCGAAACACACTCACAGAAATTCAGATTTATCGGGACCGTCTTTAACTTTTGCAGTTAGAAACCATCAAAATGTTTCTCCAATGAGCTCATATTAAAATAAAATCTTTATTTTCGCACATTAAAATGGCAATTGCGCATTCTTTAAAAAACAGTATTTTCTATAATAATACGGATGACATCTTCATCCTATAAAATACTACACGTCTTGAAAACATTTCTTAGTTCTAAAATGTCATGTATAACATTCATTTTATATATTATTTCGTATGATACACCATCATGCCATACACGGCCAATATCATATGTAGACACAGCATCAATTGTATTACTACATTGATTTAGGATGTGACAGTAATGTGCTCTAGTATTTTACAATGAATTTTTTACTGATAACTTGGCAACAGTGCATATAATCGGGGACTTGTGGGTCGTGGCTTCACTAACACACATTGTTAACTGTAGTGTTAATATGACCAATAATGGTAAACTATCCGATACGAATTATATGACATAACCGTGTATAAGTGGTGCTATCCCTTACAACTTTCTAATTGGTTTTCGCTATGCTATGCATATAGTGTCAACACTCTTACTCTGGAGATCCATTAATGAAGTTCCCTCGTAAGACCAGCTCTGTTGCTTAAATAATCTGCACTTTATAGTCGTCTTAAAATGACCATAATCGGCTATGAACATAAATCTGATTATACCCACCGCATAATTTAGAATATGGACAACAGCTACAGTTATTTTATATATTTTGTAATGCTTATGTATGTGTGATTGTATGTACGTATGTACGTACGTATTTGTGTATGTACGTATGTATGTATGTATGTATATAAATATGTATGTATGCATGTGTATTTAACGGACACGTTACAGTTCTCCTCTTAGACGGCTTGAACCTCGAGCACTTAACTTTCTAGGATTTAACTACGGCCCCAGTGGTTGGATGTAAGAGCAATATTGTTTAAAATACCTAATGTGTGTAAACATTTCCACCATTTATGAGGTAATTCAGTTGATCGAAATGTAAGACATAATGTGTTCGCAATGCGTGATGCGTATTTTAACAATCTTAGCAACAAAACACTTAAAAAACAATCCTCCGTCGTGGACTTGACAAATTGCAATATATGCTGACACAATAATTCTTATATCTACCCTAAAGTGTATAGCTTAGCAATATGAATATGATTCGATAATTAAACATTATAACGACCAGGCCATATATATATCTTTTGACATTTGTGCAAATTTATGTTGGTTGGGCTTCCCGCCAATGGTCACTACAGGTGGCTTCGTTACCAGCAGTGTTACCAGTAGTGATCGTCACCGGACCGTGATGAATACTTGTTGTGTTCGCCATTTCACAGCTGGCTGCCTGCCTGTCCAATCGCGACCGATGGCAGTGCACTAACGTCAGCTGAGGTAGTGATTACGTCGGGCATACATGACCTCCGTCGTGGAGTGAATAAGGTGCGACTTCGTGGTAAATTGCTGAGACTTCTCAACTTCTCAACATGCCCAGGCCAAATTAAAAGGCAAAAAAGATTGTTCAAGCGAGCGAAGTGACGATGTCGACCGCAGAGACAGCGACCGCTACGACTACATTGAAACCATTCTGACGAGGCAACAAGATATGATGGAACTGATGCTTCAGAAACAAAACACCATGTTAGCGGATATGATGAACACATTTTTGGAATGCATCAGCAAAACGGTAGAAACAAAGCTGGAATCAATGCAAAATGGAATTTTTGTAATAGCGAATGATCATCAAAAACTAATCAAAGAAAACTCTTTGCTGAAAAGAAACATTGAAACTCACACCGAAAAATTACAAACCGTAACAAAACAAAACGTTGATATGGAAACACAACTGGACGAAATCGAACAATACTCGAGACGAGATTGTTTGGTTATAAATGGGTTGCCCGAGGTAGCAGCCGAGGCAGATAAAAAACTTTCGTAACTTTTGTCCAGAGCAAATTCCCAGATGTCACGGTAAACGTAAGCGACATTAGCAAAGCCCATCGACTACTAACCAGAGACAACCGCGACAACCGTGACAACCGCGACAACCGTGACAACCGTGACAACCGACGCAAAGAAAGACCAATGGTCATACAAATTGCGACTCATAAAAAAGATGACCTCTACTCTGGTATAAAAACCCTTAAAGGCACCAACGTTTACATGAACGAACTGTTAACAAAAAAACATACTGAACTACATCGCTTCTACATCAGCAACACAAAGTAGAGAAAAACTGTGTGGACGAAAGATGGCAAAGTCTTCGTCAGAGTGGGAGAGGAAATCGTTCACGTGAAAACAAAAGAAGACGTAAAGGTCTTTGTGTGACTGTGCGAACAATGCGTCAATGCCAGAGTGTTTCACCTGGCTATCATCAAATATTTTCTTCTCGTGTTACTGCTCGAACAATGCAACAATGTGTGTTAACTGGCACTATCTTCTTGTTTGACTGTGCAAACAAGACATAATCTACTTTATGCGACCTTTATATAAATTATATATATATATATGAATGCTTTTTTCTTTATACCCTTTTTTTTTTTTTTTTTTTTGAAATGTTCATTTACTTATTTCAGTTATGATAAGTTTAAATGCACTAATGGGGAGCATGCGGCATCTCCTTTACATTTATCATTCAGACGCATGCGCGTTATACGCGTTATATATATGATTTTGCCAAACTGTGTTTTTGTTAACAGTAAAATAAGTCTTGTCATGCTGTTTAATTTTATAAATTTAACAAGCAATATATTGTTTTAAATATGATCAATACTGAACCTTTGTTAGGAAGTTACGTTGGTATAGAAAATAATTATTTTAATAATATTTTAAAAATAGATACAAATGATGAAGATAGAGAATTAAATATAATTCACCAGTCACCATATTTTAATGATGACGACTTAATTAATCACATAAAAAACAAACAGGACAGATTTACAATACTAAGTCTAAACTGTCAATGTCTAAACGCAAAAATTGATTACATTTTATTAAGGTAGACATACTTAGAAACAATAATTATAAAATCAACGCTTTTGTTTACAAGAAATGTGGCTTAAGGATGCTTCTGATACCTCCTTATTACAAATTGATGGATACAATTTAATATCACAAGGCAGAATATGTAGTGGTCATGCTGGCCTAGCAACAAATTTTGATAAAAATTACAACTATCAATTGTTATATATTTATACAAAGTCAAACATGTGGGAAGGACAATTTATTGATTTAACATCAAACACCGTCAAGAAAAAATCATCCTTGGAAATATATACCGACCTTCTAGAAATGTCATTGAGAATTACCAAACATTCATAGAAGAATTAGATCATCTGCAAAACCTAACTGGTGAAGTAATACTAGCTGGAGATTATAATATTGATCTACTGAAAATAAAAGAAAAAAGCATAATATGTGAATATTTTGATATAATCACAGCACATGGTTTCTTTCCTAAAATTATTTTACCAACACGTTTTTCAAATAGTTACTGCACGCTTATTAATAATGTTCTCTCTCAAAAGGTATTTTTAAATCAACTACCGACATTTTAATCAGCAGCATTTCTGATCACTTTCCGTATTTTATATGCCTTGATTGCAATGCAACTGTTACAAATGTCCTTAAATTGATCAGAATTAGAAAACAAAATACTGACAGCCTTTAAAAATAGAATTGATGAGTCCAAATATTTAGAATAAACTAACTAATGATAGAGATACTAATCCCAACGACAATTACAAACACCTTGATGAAACTATTACTACTGTTATGGATACATTATTACCTACAAAAATCATTAAATATAATAAACACAAACGAAGAAAGTCATGTTGGATTACACAAGGTATCATTAGATCTATAAAATTTAGAGATCAATTGTATTCAAAACTTATATAGGTACAGCAGAATATGTTTCGCTCCATACAAATTTTCATACATATAATAACATTCTTAAAAGAAATATTAGATTAGCAAAACAAGCATATTATCAATCCAGTTTTGAAAGAAATAAGCACGATATTTTAAAAACGTGGTATATGATTAAAGAAATTATTTAAAAAAAGACAGGGAAAGAAACATTTACTGATTTCTTTCAAATTGATGGGAAAAAAGTAACTGACACGACTATCATTGCAAATAAATTTAATTCATCTTTCATCAATATTGTTTCTACACTTGCATCACAAATAACCAATACTGGATATAACTCTTACGCAGACTATTTAACAGACAGACGTATAAAGACTTTCAACTTTAAGCCAATAGACAATAGTACAACGATTAACATAATTGATAGGTTACATCGAAAATCTAGCTGTGGTAAAGATGGTCTATCAACCAAACTACTAAAGCTAATAAAAAATGAAATAAGTGAAGCAATCACTCTAATCTTTAACCGATTAATAACAACTGGCATATTTCCACATAAATAAAAAATTGCTAAAGTTATTTCACTTTTTAAAAATGTTGATGATACAATCTTTGATAATTATCGTCCAATTTCTATCTTACCAGCTATTTCCAAGATATTTGACAGATTTATGTTTAATCGAATACACGAAAATTTCATTTCAAATAACTTATACTGTGAGAATCAATACGGGTTTAGGGAAAACCATTTTACGGAACTTGCCACTCTAGAAATAATAGACAGTGTTGTCCAACAACTTGACGACTTTAAATTTATACTGTATGCAGCTGACACCACTCTTTTTAGTACATTGAATAAATTCCAATCTCTAGATGGCCAAGTCCAAAATAAAAAATATAAATAAAGAATTAGAAAATATATGCAAAGGCAAATAAACTTTCTCTTAACATTAAAAAAACAAAATTCATGGTATTTTAAATGCCCCTAAAGGAAATCGAACTTCCTAAAATAGAAATAGATGGGACAAATATTGAATGTGTACATGATTTTAATTTTTTAGGTATCACCATAAACTAACACCTAAATTGGGACAGCCATATAAACAAAACAGCGAATAAAATCAATAAAATTATTGGAATTTTAAATAAACTCAAACATGTATTACCTAAGAATATATTATCTATAATGTATAATTCGCTCATTCTTCCCAAGATTAATTATGGCATATTAGTGTTGGGTTGTGAAGCCCATCGCATTTTTAAACTTCAAAAGAAAGCAGTGCGAATAGTTACTTCAAGTAAATACAATTCTCACACAGATCCCATCTTCAAAGAATTTAATTTCTTAAGCTGGATGACATCTATATACTCCAATAGCTCACATTTTATTACAAATTGATCAACAAGGTTATACCAGAATATTTCAGTCGTATTCCATACACACATAACTTTGCAATTCACCAATACAACACACGTAGTAAACACAACTTATTTATTCCCAGAGTTAATCATCAATATGCAAACAAGTACAATACAAGACACAACATTATACAAACTGTTAACAATACTCCAAACATCATCATTGATAAAATGTATACACACAGTGTATATGTTTTTTCAAAAAATTGCTTTATCAAGAACTATGAATCATGTTTTCATATTTCTAACTGTTACATCTGTCATTCTTAAACTAGACATGACTTTGCATTTGTTTAAACTAATTTATGTATTATACTATACCATTGTTGCATTATGATGACTGAATTTGAACGACGTGTGATGATAAGGGGAAGACATAAGCCAGGAACGTTTTCTGCGACCACGTGTAGATTTCATAACAATGATTTAATATATTAGCCGTCAAGTTATATAGAAGTCTGCCATACTAGGAGGTGGTGGTTGTGCTGATGTTGTTGTTGTTGTTGGTGGTGGTGGTGGTGCTGCTGCTGCTGCTGCTGCTGCTGCTGCTGCTGCTGGTGTTACTGGTGATGCTGGTGGTGTCGGCTGTAGTTGATCAGGCGGCGATGGCGGCGATGGCGATGGTGGAGGAGGTGATGGTGTCTGTGTTGCTGATGGAGTAAAATTTATGGTGGTGGTGGTGGTGGTGGAGGTTGTGGAGGAGGAGTGATGGTGGTGGTGGTGTAGAGGGTGTTGGTGGTGGTGGTGGTGGTGGTGGTGGTTATGGTGGTTGTGTTGGCATTGGTGGTGGTACTAGTAACAGTATTGGTAGACGTGGTAGAATTATCGTGATGTCGCCGATAAAACATAATGTATTAACTTATGTAAAAGTGGACGTTGCTTAGACTTTGATAGAGTGTGAATTAAACGTAGTTTCTAACGAAGGATTAGAGTATTTCAAATATAGTTTTGAAGGAAACATCGACGACTTATGTACAACATGTTCATTGTTTCAACACATCGAAGTAGTCATGTTTTTATTAATAAAGTGAACAGTAGTATTTTTTCTGTCTTAAGTATCACAATACAACACTCTTTGTCGGCAACAGTCCTTTTCTAAAAGGAAAGAGTGATACCCGCAAGTCAGGCAACGATATGTTGTTTTTCATAAACCAACAAAACCAACAAAACCGCAAAGGTGATGATGCCGGCTAGACAGGCAAATATCAACTAAATAAAATCACCAACACGTCTACGTTAGGGATGTGCGAAGAGCAATTCTTCAAAAGTCTAATACAAAATAATGAAGCGAAGTGGGTTATTCAGGAAACGATCAGCTTAGAAAACAGAAAAGACAACATTGGCTACTTAGGTGAAGAAAGAAAGAAATAAACTAGGCTGAAATGAAAGCCACGTACGTGGTTTTGGGAAAGCAATACTTGCATCATCGATATTAAATAGGTATGCTTTTACTATATATATATATATATATATATATATATATATATATATCTCTCTCTCTCTCTCTCTATCTCTCTCTGTCTCTCTGTCTCTCTGTCTCCCTCTCTCTCTCTTTGTTTGTTTATCTCTCTATCTGTTTCTTTCTGTCTGTCACTATCTCTGTATGTTTCTCTGTCTGTATGTTTCTCTGCCTGTATGGTACTCCGTCTCTCTGTCTCTCTATCTGTCTGTCTGTCTGTCTGTCTCTCTGTCTCTCTGTTTCTCTGTCTCTCTGTCTCTCTGTCTCTCTGTCTCTCTGTCTCTCTGTCTCTCTGTCTCTCTGTCTCTCTGTCTCTCTGTCTCTCTGTCTCTCTCTATCTGTCTGTATGGCTGTATGTCTGTATGTCTGTTTGTCTGCCTGTCTGTCTGCCTGTCTGTCTGCCTGTCGGTCTGTCTCTTTCTCTCTCACTGATTATAAACGAACAGTCCAGGATCATTGAAGTATGCGGATAATTGATTATATATTATTTTATGTAACACCTTAGAGATAGTTAGAATGAGATACATTGGTATGTAATTGTTAAAAACAGATGGATCATCTTTTTTAATGCAGGAATTCCTTTCGCAAGTTTAATTTTATTACGAAAAAATGTCGGTTTTTATTATATGAACAACGTTAATGACTTGTTGATTGAGGGTTTAATTATTTTCAAAAACACTGAAGAAATACCATCACATCCACTACTGTATTTGTATTGGAAGACTCATAGCTTCTCTCCATTTCAAGGCTCGTGGCGTCTCTTTCGAAAGACAATGAAAGGTGATCGAAAGTCCGTTGCTGCTTTGATAACATAAAAGGAAATTTCGATGTATAATGGTAGGCTCATATTATAGTAATTGTGTTTTGTTTGTGAGGTAAATATATCTCATTTTAATCAAAAAAATTATATTAATAGCTGCTCTTGTGTTAAATATGCGATCTATATAATGGAATGTAGCATATTGCGTTCCACACAGTCGTTAGCTTCCATCATTATCCGTTCCTGACAAATTAAAAACAATAACCACGAACATAATATATTAATGAGTCACGAAAAGTCGAAACATCAAGTCAGTAACCTACAGACGTCACGCAATATCTTTCGAGAACTGTTTTTGCCAGATAAAAACAATTTCACGACTCATCATATAACTTTTTTTTTTGCGTGACTTTGCTGAACCAAGCTTATCGTGTGTAACAACGATGCAATAGTAATTACCACAATCTTTCCGCGAACACATATTTGTTTTATGTCCATGCGCAAGACTATAATTTGGAACGTTGTTTCTGCGTTAGCCATAAAATCCCAACATTGGTCGGATTTTTAATTCTGAACAATAATTGCGATGAGTAATGGAAAGAGCTAGGTGAGGGAAAAGACATATCAAACATCCTAACAAAAAGATATAAGTCGAATGACGGTACGTTAGCATTATGCATACAATCTTCCTAATAGTGATTTCGTACTTGCAAACAAATACACGCTAGCATTTATTTTAGGGGAAGGTTGGCAGCCGAGAGCCACTTTTTAAATATTCAACGATACATCAAAACGTTGTT
This sequence comes from Escarpia spicata, assembly GCA_963995525.1. NCBI lineage: Eukaryota > Metazoa > Annelida > Polychaeta > Sabellida > Siboglinidae > Escarpia > Escarpia spicata. Next base: position 14,139,221 of record OZ023213.1, read on the forward strand.
AACATTACAATTAAATTATCGTGTATGTCCTCTACGAAGGTCGTGAAATGTGTGAGACTAGGTTTTTATGTTTTTATTATATACTTCCTTACTTAGTAGAAGCTCACTAGACAACATCCGTCGTACACTTAGAACAGTCGCTGGAATCCTCTAAATGATGCATGCCTTTTAGGGCAGACGAACACTGCGAGGTTGCGTGTTTCAACGGCATGTTCAAGAACACGGATAAAGGGTTACACTGCCGCCTGCGTGACCGATAGCAGAATACGCTGGTTTGTACTTGATGAAATTGAATATGGACTGTTGCAGACACTTTATTATAGTGACATTTACAGACATCTGTACACACATACATATTTACTGTATATGTGTGTGTGTGTGTGTGTGTGTGTGTGTGTGTGTGTGTGTGTGTGTGTGTGTGTGTGTGTGTGTGTGAGTGTGTTTGTGTTGTGTATTTATATGTGTGCTTTTGCGCGCGCCAGAGACACACACACAGAGAAAGAGAGACACTTAGACAGACAGGCATACAGAGAGACGGAAATACGGAGAGACGGAGAGACGGAGAGACGTAGAGACGGAGAGACGGAGAGACGGAGAGACGGAGAGACGGAGAGACGGAGAGACGGAGAGACGGAGAGACGGAGAGACGGAGAGACGGAGAGAAGGAGAGACGGAGAGACGGAGAGACGGAGAGACGGATAGACGGAGAGACGGAGAGACGGAGAGACGGAGAGACGGAGAGACGGAGAGACGGAGAGACGGAGAGACGGAGAGACGGAGATACAGAGAAATATACGGAGAAACATACAGAGAGAGAAACATACAGAGAGAGAAACAAAGAGAGAGAGAGAGAGAGAGAGAGAGAGAGAGAGAGAGAGAGAGAGAGAGAGAGAGAGAGAGAGAGAGAGAGAGAGAGAGAGAGAGAGAGAGAGAGAGAGAGAGAGAGAGAGAGAGAGAGAGAGAGAGAGAGAGAGAGAGAGAGAGAGAGAGAGAGAGAGAGAGAGAGAGAGAGAATAAAAGCGTACCTATTTAATATCGATGATGCAAGTATTGCTTTCCCAGAATCACGTACGTGGCTTCCACTTCAGCCTACTTTCTTTCTTTCTTTCTTAGTTGAATCTTCACCCGAGTAGCCAACGTTATCTGTACTGTTTTCTGAGCTGATCTTTTCCTGAATAACACACTTCGTTCTCGATGCTGTATTATATTTTTGAAGATCTGCTCTTCGTCTGACTGTCGACATAGCTAACATAGACTTGTTGGTGTTGTTATTTAGTTGATCTTTGCCTGTCTAGCCGGTATCGTCACCTTTGCGGTTTTGTTTGTTTTGTTGATTTATGATAAAAAACAAAATCGTTGCCTGACTTGCGGGTAGAGAACATTCCATTTAGAAAGGAATTCTGCCGACAAAGAGTGTTGTATTGTGGTACTTAAAACAGAAAAAAACACGACCGTTCTCTTTATTAACACAAACATGACTACTTCGATATGTTGAAACCAGGAACATGTTTTTAATATAGTCATCGATGTTTAATACACAACATTATTTGAAATTATGTAATTATTCGTTAGCAACCACGTTTACTTCATGTTCTACCAACGTCTAAGCAACGTCCAATTATACAGCACTTCAAACATTATGTTTTATCGGCGACTTATACTACGTCTATTGTTACTATTACTACTGCTACTAGTGATACTAGTACCATTACTGCAACTAGTACCACCACCATCGCCACCACCACCACTAAGACTACCACCACTCCAAACACTCTCACCATCACCACCATAATCTTCACAACATCACCACCACCGACACAGCCACCATCTCCACCACATCCACAGGAAGCTCGCAGGAAATGTGTTAATTTTTTTAGTTATTGTCTTTTGAACATCGCGAATGCTCAACCTTGCATAATATTTGCTGCCGAAAATACATTGCAGGTTTAAGAATTCACAATGTTCAAATAGTAATAATTCAAAGACTAAAAACAAAACATCCTCAAATAAATTTGTAGAATGGATAATTTTTTATTGTCACTGTTACAAAAAAAATCCCATTGCAAATATCAACAATCGTTCAAAAGAAATAACTCAAAAAGTGTAGCACTACCGATTACAAAATATTGGAAATATTTTTTTTTATAGCAATGCAAGTCTACGTATGACATGTCATATTATCATATTTATCTTGACTAGTTCTCATATAAAGTGTTATTGAAATGCCAATGGTTTTCATGGACCAATACAGACAATGTTGTCCATTAAAAATATTATAGTATGATCAGATCCGACGGAGTTGCTTTACGACAAGACACCAGATGTCAATTAAGTTACATGTTCCAATATGTTCTGAAATTATTATACAATATTGTGGATGTATCTCGATTCAAGTGGTTTATTATTTTACCACCATTCCCATTACAATACCTAACGATCAGCTTTCCAGACGATAACAACACAGGTCATATAGCAGTGATCGTAAGAGTCATATCTTCGTTTTGGTCGTAAAGTTCTTGTTTTAGAATGATGTTTCGTATGCGGTTTTTCTGTAAGCATTTTCGTGCATGAGGTTAGTTATGATTGAATGTCAGCGACACATTTTTCTTCACCATGACGCTATGCAATAATTCTTCCCACCGCATCTAAAAAGTGTTTTTGTTATTAATCAAGTGTTTTGTCTGAGTTGGGACTTGGAGCAATGGGAGTACTAAACAAGGTTGGAGGGGTAATGGGGGTTTAATTAGTCTGTCACACCGAACCGAATACGAAACTGCGTTGCAACTAGTATAAACTAGATGGTCGTTTGTTTTTTCGTAAAAAATATGAAAAGAATAACAACAGTATTTGACAACTGTTCATGTTTCACAGGTGTTTTAACTGCAAGACACCCCTTAGTTGCTAAAATCCACAAGAACATACGATATTGCTACAACAACCCAAAAAAACAAAGTGACGTGTAGCGAGGCATGATTGATACAAACACAGTTGTATAAATACAGATACTTTAAAAGACAAGAGTACCACTGGCATCAGTAGAAGAACTGTGGGTCTCATCGTTGTATTAACGGTAAGTAAAACGTTTCTTTGGATACGTTTATAGAATTGAGTCACTTATTGTAACGGTGACGGTGTGTTCTAACTTCCACGAGTCTCTGCAACATTAGTTCGATGTCCATAAGAAAATATTTTCATGAAAGAACAGAGCACAGTACTATCTTAGTTCAATTTTTTTTTTTTTACATAAAGTTTCATGTAGAAATGAACTCTGTGTGAATTATTTAAAAAATTACTATTGTATATTAATATAACAAGATACATATATATGTATATATATGGTCGGTGTTTAATTATATGTTATACCATTGTGCATTTAATGCAATGCGGATGGTGACAACGCACTTTAAATTGACAAGGAAAGTAGAGTATGTTCACAATAGTTTCGAATGCAGGGACTATAGGATCGGATTCTCCACCGAAAGAACTCGGGTTCGAGCCATCTGCTGCCGTTTCGAACTTTTAACAAGTTTGTTCACTGTCTGCAACTGCAGTTCATTCAGCTGTGTGATATAATACTTACACCTCCTATCATTATATATCAATATAGAATATTCTTCGCGCATTAGATGTAACGTGGCAGAATGCTTCGCAGATAAGTCGAGATGGAGTTCCATTGAACAAGTTTGCCAGCGAGTAATGTGAAAACGTTATAAGCATTCATTGTGACAGAATACTGCACTTCAAAAGAACATATATTTAATTTAGAAAATTTGTTGATTTTTAAATGTTGTTAGGTGGGAAGATAAAAGCAGCTATCCCTTCAAAAATACATTAATATTGAAGTAGTCACTTCGTATAACATAATAATCTCATTTCAGAAAGAAACAAACGTCATGGCGAAGTATTTCATTGCGTTGCTGGCTCTGGCAGCTGTATATGCAGCAGAAGGTAACCGACACGTGTGTTTCCGTGTGCGTGCGGAGGTGTGTAGTGGGTTATGGGTGTGGTGGTGTGGTGTGTGCGCGTGTGCGCGCGCGCGCGCGTGTGTGTGTGTGTGTGTGTGTGTGTGTGGTTGAACGTGTGTGTACGTGTGTGTATTTCCTGAGAATGTCCGTGCGTGCGTGCGTGCGAGCGAGACTGCATGTGTATTTTTTTTAATGCGTGCGCTTCGTACGAGCGGGTAAGCTGGTGTGTATGACTACAGTCCGAAAAGGCACATCCGGAAGTTGACGTGTTTCTTCTTGCAGCGACTATTTCTTATAAAGGATGTTGGAACGGCTACAACTACGATTGCTGCAGACATCGTCGCTCCAACTTCTACTACCCGTCTCTCTCGAAGCCTTTCCCCTACTACTACAGTTGTGTCGGCAGCAGACTTGTGTACGGCCGTTGCCCAGTGAACATGTGCGTCACTGTTTCGGGAAGTTGTGGTAAGTGTGGCAATGACATACCTAAAACGTACATGTTTCAACGATATTCTGTTAATAATGGTTTGGGATAAGTCGTTTATATATGTGTGACTATTTGATATACACTATTTTAATTTTGTGTGTATATCATCGGAGTTATTTTTATTTATAACGAAGGTAGCCCCGCTATTATAATTTTGCGGTATATATATATTTTTTTTAACTGATCTATCAACAATCTCACCTGTGTTGGTGCTATTACAAGAAATTAATACTTATGTAAGTATAATTGATATACCCTTATTGTTGCATCTTAGTTATATTTAAGGTTGATGTTACGTGTACGTTTAAGGACTATGCAGAGACCGGTGCCGCTACTCCCGGGGTGTCAAATCCTACTACTCGTCCTACTTCTACGGCCGCTACTACTACCAGTGTAACCGTGGAGCAATGAACTACCGGTCATGTGGACTGAATCAATCCTTCTACCCTGGACTCGGTCGATGCGGTTCGTGTAATCATTAGACATTAAGATAGAACAGTGTCGATCACACCCATATTGCAATGTACTATAAACGCTTGACTCATCGTCAAAGCTGCTATACGTTGCTTTAATCTTGTGAACATTAAATTTGTTTTGGGTTTTAGCACATGTGATAATAGCGAGAAAAACCTATTTTGTAATGGAAATAATATTGCTGTATAACGTACTGTGTGATAATGATTTTGTGTTACCTTTAATTCGCGTAATCTGAAGTGAAGTGCCCACTTCACATATCCAAAGTGATCTTTATTATGTTCCTATTATATTAAATTGCAATTCCGAAAATATGTGCGCATCGTTTTCAACAGGCTGCAGAGAAAATTATTGTGAGAAGTACAGCGGCTGGCAGTCGACTGTTTGCAACGGATGCGGAAGCTACGTCTTCTGCAGATATGGACGTCCCATTCGCTACAGGAGATGCCCCTGGAACAGACGCCACTACGACTGTAATCGCCGTCGTTGTGTCAATAGATGCAACAAATGCTGTGGTTCACGATAAGCACATAGCATAAGGTAACTTATTGTATTCGTCTTTATCGTTTCTTCTCTGGCTATTCTTCTGGTTGTTTTTTCTGTCGCAGGCAATCATTATTGATGTATTTCTATTAATGTGATTACTTGATTTAACTAGCGTCGTTCTGGATAACCCTATTTATTTTCGAGATAAATTAGTTATCCAAAAACACTATAATGATTGACTATCTGTTAATGCATGTGTATCAAATAAATATAAGCTATACTCAAGTGTTTTAATTTATTTATATATACATTTCAAATAATATAAGTAGCTCTACCTGATAATCACTTAGACTATTGCCGCTGGCGGCAAACCAATAATGCTATCAGGACTAATCAAATTGTCAACCAAATGCAGTTTATTACCATTATTTCCTTATTATATAACTGCATGGGATTCTGCTTACATGTTTAACCATGGTTTTTTTTAATATACACTAGTACATTTCGTGTCTCAACCACGCAACTGCCACTCTGTTTAATTAGGAGAGCTTTCTTTTGATTGTATCAAAATATTGAAATTACTTTTGATTACATTACAAATTATCTGTGTAGAATAAAATTCAAGACTTAGATGCTTGACATTGGTTTCCCTCCATATATAGGCGGATGTCACTTCTCTTATTGTTTATTCCTGCTCGTCTTTTTTTCATGTTTGCGATATTTTAATGTTTCTTACATGGCATTTTCTGTACCTATGGGCGATATCATCAATAATTGCATAACTTATATTTTCGTTTACAGTGATGTTACCAGATCTACCTGACTCCCTTCGAAAAGATGTGAAACAAGCGGATCCGTGCCGACAGATGGTTCTCCTTCCACGTGTCTACAAGTTCGCTTGTAATCAGCTAGATTGTGTAAATATCTCGCTACAATAAAAATACTGCTTAGTAATGAGTGGTCTGTGTTTGATATTTTTTTCAGATATAATTTGATTTATATCCTACTGAACACATATGGAAACAAAAGGGATCTTGTTCTGCTTTTGCATCTAAGACAGTTATCTAAACACTAACTAGTATCAATTACAATCAAGAATGTACTTCCCGCAGTTTAGTAGAATAACCTTGTTGAAGGCACATAATTTAAACTTCACAGACAGATTAGATTTGAAAAAACAAACATCACACATGTCTACTATGTATACACCGCCGGTCGGTAAACTAAGAATAGTTCTCAAGTTTGCCTCCCCGAATTTGTGTTGGCGCTATACCTGCGAAAATGCTACACCAGCATGATGCACTGTATTGTATTAAAACAGTTGTTGTAAGTGTAACTCCGAATCGAAAAGAATACTAGAGACCAACATGTTATTGATCCGCATACATATTTCGAGAAAATATGAGCATTCGTTACGTCACCGCGGCGTCATGATCAAATTAGCTGCAGCCGCTTATTGGTCATGCGTTGGGGGCATGTCTCAATTACAGAGCCGTTGGGAACTTGAGATTTCACTAGGTTATCCTACTTTGAAACTAATTCGTAATTAAGTTACAGACGTGAGAAAGTTTAGTGTAGTTGTAGATATTATTTAACTGCATTAACTGTTTGGTGTGTATAACATACCCAACTGCATCTTCTGGATTGACGCGTTTTTCACGACACTAGCTTTTCATCAAACGTGAAGCCTACCCAAATGTTCGTCTGACAGTTTATTTAAAGTGACTGTTAACTATGTTTAGACTTACTTATACGTAACGGCTCCTGCGTCTATAGACGCATTTGGCAGTCAAAGCACGCCTGATATGCCGCTTACTAGTATTGTAAAGCATCTATCGTTGTGTACCCTGCAGGAGACGACCGTCGTCTCATATGTCGATGATCCGTTTGAGTGCTTTAAACTCTTTTCGTAGCAGATTTTTTCACAGGGACAGGTCTCTAGCCTGAAACCCAACCTCTTTACATTTATTCCAGAGATTGTAGGTCGGACCGTCTCTTTGGTATAAAATCAGATTTTCCTTCTCCTAGTCCCACAGCCTGCCAAGGCTAATGAGCAGGATCTACCTAGATTTGGAATCAGAGTTGTCCTTCTCCTTCTCTCTATCTATCTATATATATATATATATATATATATATATATATACATATATATATACATATATATGTATATATGTCTTTGTATATCACTGTCTTCATATCTCTCTCTCTCTCTCTCTCTCTCTCTCTCTCTCTCTCTCTCTCTCTCTCTCTCTCTCTCTCTCTCTCTCTCTCTCTCTCTCTCTCTCTCTCTCTCTCTCTCTCTCTCTCTCTCTCTCTCTCTCTCTCTCTCTCTCTCTCTCTCTCTCTCTCTCTCTCTCTCTCTCTCTCTCTCTCTCTCTCTCTCTCTCTCTCTCTCTCTCTCTCTCTCTCTCTCTCTCTCTCTCTCTCTCTCTCTCTCTCTCTCTCTCTCTCTCTCTCTCTCTCTCTCTCTCTCTCTGTATTTATCTCTCTCTATGACTTTCTCTCTTTCTATTATACACGTTCGCACGCGCGCGCACATATACACGCACACTCACTCACATATACAAACACACACAGTATGTATGTATGTATGAATGCGTGTATATTGTTTCTGTACATATCACTATAATAAAGTGTCTGCAACAGTAGTCGATATTCACATTCATCGAGTACAAACCAATGTATTCTGCTATCGGTCACGCAGCCGGCCGTGTAGCCCAGTATGCGTGGTCTTAATCATGCCATTGAAACACGCAATGTTCGTCTACCCTTAATGGCGTTCATCATTTAGTGGATTCCAGCGACTGGTCTAACTAACATGACGATTGTCGTCCCTTGAGCTTCTACTAATTTGAATATACATTATTTAAGAATTGAGGTTGATGTGGTGTAAAATCAGGATTGACATTCTGTTCGGTTCGAATTGGTCTTTCTATTAGTGTGCCTTGGTTTTGTTAATACCGTGACGAATCGCATGATTCACTTTTTTGAAGATCTTTTAGGGATTTGGGAATAAAATCAATTTACAATCACAAATATAGCATGTGTGAATTCATCATCGATTTTAAAATAATATTCTTGGTAATGATACTTTAAACATGCCTTTACACGAAGCTACTGTGAGTAGTCAAAATACATAACACCGTCGCTGGTTGATCCTTTTGATGTTGGATTTAAAATGGGCATTACAGTAGGATTGCTTCCAGTGAAAAGCGCTTTGCCGAATCGCTTTCGCATAATACAAAATTATGGTACACCTTACGTTAGATACAAAGGTTAGCAAACATGCGTACACATTGTAGTGATGATACGAAGCTATAATCAACACGAATAATACGGTCCAGAGCCGGTAACATACATATTTGAAAGTTTGTGTTGTGTGTAGACTGTGTTTCTGTTACCTTTACTTATCTGTGTTAAACTTATCTACATATTGCTACGAGTGAAGAGGAGATGGATGTATCTACACACGACATTCAAGGGTATGTAGCAGTTTTAATTGAACTACGTCCATAATGTCCCGCGGCAACATATAAAATAATGTTGTTTTAAATGTTGCTCGTTGCTCGGATGATTGCAAAATACCGATGTACGACACTTCTTTCTCGGGAAACAAGTTGTATACACTTTTGGGATAAATATTGCAGATAAGGCCGAAATGTTTGTTGGTGTAATGATTAATATAGTGTAACATCAATAATAATAAGATAACTTCTATTGCGCCTAAATCCTTGGAAACCAAGCTCAGAGGCGCATCAAAACAAAAGGGTTGGTCAATCTCAAAATCAATAAGTAGTTGTTCAGTTGTCAACAGATGGGTCAAGGCGCTAGGGAGCTACGGTGGATAAGCAAGGTTGTAAAGATACGTTTTAAAATGACGACGGAATTTTGTAATATTTTCAACTGATCTGACACTAAGAGGAAGCATATTCCAAAGAGTTGGTGCAGCAACAGAAAAAACCCTAGTTCCAATGTTAGTGTTGACTCTAGGAACAAAACGTAGGTCAGAACTAGATGATCGAAGCTGGATAGATTTTCTTACAGGAGTAAGCAATAAATGGAAATAAGATGGTAGCTTATTGGACAGTGCCTGGTATGTAATGGTACAGATCTTAAATAGTATACGATATCGTACAGGAAGACAATGCAAAGACTTCAAAAGTGGCACAGAGCGAGAAAAACGAGGAGATCTTGTAACTACTCTTGTTAGACAATTTTGGACACGCTGAAGTTTTGTGATATCCTTGCCGGCGATATTATAAAGGAGGGAATTGCAGTAGTCAAGTCTGCTGCTAACAAGTGCTGTTGCAATAGTCTTAGCAACAGAAAATGACATATACCGGCGAATACGGCGAAGATCACAAATAAGATAAAAACAGCAGCGACATGTTTGAGATATATGTTGTCGGAAATTGAAATTACTATCAAAGATCACTCCTAGATTTCGCACCGAGGTTGCTGGCGTGATATACTGATTCAAAATACACGTAGGGAAAAAACCATCCAGTTTACAACGCTGCATTGGAGTACCAATAATGATCAATTCAGTTTTATTTGCATTTAATTTCAACTTGCTGTCAGTCATCCAATGGAAGATATATTGAAGGCAATCACTAAGGTGGTTAAGGGAGCGATTTGTATCCGGGGTAGCCAACGAAATGTAGATCTGCATAAAGATGATGATCTAAGTTAAGTCTTTGTATAACAGAGCTTAGTGGCGTGGTGTAAAGAGTAAAAAGCAAAGGCCCAAGAACAGAACCCTGGGGAACACAAAATAAAGCCGGCAGTGCAGCTGAAAAGTAGTTCTTTATAGTTTGGTATCTATCAGTTAGATACGAAGAAAACCAGCTTAGAGCTGTGCCAGATATGCCGTACCACTTTAATAGGCGTTCAATGAGAATGCTGTGATCAATCGTATCAAACGCGGCAGAGAGATCTAGTAAGGTAAGTGCAGTCACTTTACCATTATTAATGATCAAGTTAATATCAGTATGAACCTTTAAGAGGGCAGTCTCTGTTGAATGAAACTGCCTATATGCTGATTGTGACACATTAGTTAAGACATTTGTGCTAATGTGAGACCTTAGACGACTTGCTACAACCTTTTCTAGTATTTTGGAAATGAAGCTGAGATTAGAAATAGGTTTATAACTGTTTAGGTCTTGCTTAGGCAGAGATGACTTCTTAAGAAGTGGTGTGACATGGGCGTATTTAAAATCATCAGGAAAACAGCCAGAGCAAAGTGATGCATTTATAATATTTGTTATAGGTCCAATTAGTGTATCGAGACATGCTTTTAGCAGTATTGTTGGAAATGGATCAAGTGCACAAGATTTATTTGGGGAGGACATAATTATTTTCCTAACTTCATCAACTGTTGCAGGTTCAAATGATACAAGTTGAGAATTTACTTGTGGAAAGTCCACATTGACATTACTTATATTATGATGTGGGAAAGCAGAACGAATAATGCTGATTTTATTCTTGAAGTGACTAGAGAACGAATCACATAGAGACTTAATTGACACATGATCAGGTAGCGATGGAGTAGGCCGTCTTTGTAGAATGTTATTGCTGCAGTTCCATAACTGACGCGGATTATCATACTTATTTATGACCATATCTGTAACATAATCTGATTTAGCTTTAGCCATTTGTCTGTTACAGAGGTGACATTGCTTAGAATAGCGCGATCTATCTAATGGCGAGCGTGATTTGCGCCATACACGCTCTAAATAACGACGACGCCTTTTAGATAGTATAATTTCGGAAGTCATCCATGGAGCCGGTGGCCTTTCTTACACCCATTTGGATTTTATAGGTGCATTTTTGTCAAGTAGTGCGTTGAGTACTTGACAGTACTGTTTATATAAGTCAGACAGATGTTTTTTGATCTGTGATAAGTCAGATATAAGGATATCAGCCATTAAACTGTAATGTCAATCCTATGAATGGCTCTGTAAAACACATTGTGTTTTGATTGTAAAGGGGCTATAGAACCACTAATATTGGCAATGACAGTATGGTGGTCTGATAACCCATCCGAAACAGTAGGTGCTTGGATATTAGTTGAACGGGTTATCAAAAGGTCAAGCCAGTGGCCAGGTATATGTGTCGAAAAGGTAACATGTTGTTTCAAATCAAATGATGCCAGAATATGATCAAACGTAGTTGTAGTTGAAGAAGGTATATCCAAATGTAGTTTAAAATCAACAAGAATGTAAAATTCTGAATGAATAACTGCCAGATTTTCCAACATATCCTGAAAGTCTTCAAAGAAATTGGCCGGATGTCCTGGAGGGCGATAGATACAAACAAAGTGTGCGGAGAAAGAAGAATCTGAAATTTCAGCACAGATGGACTCAAAACTAGAGTATTCAGGGTTAGGATGTAATTTAACTTTGAACTGCTGTGATATAAAAAAAAGCCAACACCACCTCCACGGCCGACTAAACGTGGTCGATGTTGAAAGGTGTAACCAGAAGCCAGGTCTCAGTTACAGCTAGAATGTTTATTTTCTTTGAAATTAATAAATCATTAAGTGAGGCTGTCTTATCTCGTACATATCGAACGTTTGTAGTGGCCACCCGAATGTTTCGTCTAACAGATGGCCCAGGATTGAGACTTACATCTCCTGCTAATAATAAAATTATTGCTAATTTCAATGTTGGCGTAGAGCGTGGGATTGGCAGTAACTTTCTATTATAACAAACATGAAGACATGGCAGATTATGAAAAATTGAAATAGTCCGTCTGTAAGTATACACAGCAGTAAGCGATTTTTAATTACAGTACCTGTGGGCGAACATGTGCGTAATTTGTCCCTTACAGGACGACATATCATATTTGTTTACGGAAAGAGATATAAGTGTATTTTATTAAAACAAGTCATTGTTTAGATAACAGTTGATGATTGTGTTGATGAGGGAATGCAGACAATTGTGACATTACGATGGCTGCACATGAAAAATGTGTGATAGCTAGGAAAAGATGTGAATCCCAGAACAGAGGGACGTATTATGCCACACTCTATATAACTTTTTTTATTAATTATCTGATGTTTTATTCGGGGAATTATACATTAGACGACCCTGGTACATATTACTACATGGTCATAATTGATAGTGACGAAGCGTAATGAAAACTATTCCCATCGTGGTATCAATCGAGGTGAAAATGGAAGCATTTATTGGAGGCTTTAAGTGGGTAGAACTGGATATGTGTTGGGCGACTTAGACAAGTGTGAAGTTGTATGTTTCTGGGAGTCAGCAGCGGGGGTCGAGCGCGACCACGCCTAAATGAGCTATGATAAGAGCGTGTAATGCGTGACAGTTGACATATCGGTTGTTGGATTCCTGTAGCTACAGTTAAGCAGGTGCATAACGGACCGGTTACTAAACGATTTATTTTATCAAGAGAACACCACTAGCTAAGATGGTTACTGCACACTTGCATACACTTTTATATCGCACACATAAACTGTATATGGCTAAGTCACACCAGTATTAATTTAAGTATAAAATGTGTCATTCTGCATGTTTTGTACGTTTTTCTCGAAGAATACGATACATTTCGTCGGATACTAATACAATAACTGCAGCGGAGAAAACTAATTACAAAGCAGTTGTTTTATTGTAGCAACATGTTCACACAATATTGTTCAGTCTAAACGAAGGCGTCTATGCATTTTCGGTTAAACATCTATCCGCAGGTGTCCGCTTGTTCCAATTGTCTTCTTCGAGAGAGAAACTTACCAGTGAACAACACTGCAAAATAAAATAGAATTAATGCATTTCGTGATTATTTCGCGAATTAATATATCATAGTATGTGCATATAAATTTATATTAGTGTTCGCGTTACACCTCACGGCTAAGCAATATTATTAAAATAGTGATTTAAAGATATTTCTTATGTTACGCCTTTGCACTGGCTTAGATTTATGTATATATATATATATATATATTTATATATATATATACATAAATCTACATACATATATATATATATATATATATATTTGATTTATGGCTGCGTCTGTGTGGCTGCGTCCTATAAGTGCTCCATGAGATTGTTATTTTGTAGGAATTGTAACTGTCTAAAACCGCTACTATTTCACAGAAGAAATTGCAAACACATTTGGATTGCTTTTCAACGGACGATTTTATACATATGCAGCATATATGTCAGTTTTAAATGTTTGTTATGAACTGTCATTTTATTGGTATGCTGTGCCAGTGATTACTCGTGCGTGACAACAAACGGCGACATTATCAACCAGACTGCAGAACCAGTGTGCAGCTCTGCCGTCACGCTTCACGATAAAAATGAAAGTGGAGAAAGACTAATTGACTTATGTGGATTGAACAACCTTGAGGTAACTGGTACCATATTTCCACATCGACTCATCCGTAAGTAGACATGGACATCTCCATGAGGGCGAACCAAAAACCAAATTGACCATATGCTAGTGAGCAGGCAGCACAGGACATCAGTTATGAACATCAGAGTGATGAGGGGAACAGACATTGCGAGTGACCACCAGTTAGTTCGCTCGAAGATCAGGCTGAAATTAAAGACGAAGCAAAATACCAGTGAGAACAGAAAGAGATTGGACACAATCAAGCTGCAACAACCAACCACAAAAATGCAAGTCTCGTTGAAGCTACGGAACAGATAAGATGTACTACAGGACTGTGATGAGAGAGATAATGACATTGTTGAGAGAAAATGGAAAAAACTGGTGGTGGCCTACACAGAAACAATCAAAGAAGTGTTGGATTACAAAAAGAGAGGACAAAAACCACGGATCAACAAAGGGTCATGGGAGCAGATAGACGACAGGAAACGACTAAAGAACACCATAGAACGAGCAAAATCAGAAAGAATAAAGCAGAGCAAAAAAAGAGTTTAGAGCAGCACTGAGGAAGCTAAAGAATGGGAAAGCCGGAGGTAAAGATGACATTACAGCATAATTGTTGAAAGCTGACATGGCGACAACAAGTAATTGGTTTCAAAGCTTATTCAAAACAATTTGGGAAAAAGATAAATTACCAAAGACGTGGGAACAAGGACTGATTGTTAAAATATCAAAGCAAGGTAACCTTACAGAGTGCGGAAATTGGAGAGGAATTATTCTAACATCTGTCTCCAGTAAAGTGTTCGGAAGAGTGATAATAGACAGAATAAGAGATGGAGTTGACAACAAGTTGAGAGATGAACAAGCAGGTTACAGAAGAAGACGAAGCACAGTTGAGCAGATATTCATCCTTCGAAACATAATACAACAGGTAGTGGAATGGCAAGCAATGCTATATGTAACGTTTGTAGATTTCGAAAAGGCATTTGACTCTGTGCACCAAGAGAGCCTTTGGGAAATCATAGGGTGCAACGGAATCCCACACAAGATAATCAGAATGGTCCAGATTTTGTACGAGGAATGTGCAGTGTTAGATTAAATTGAACAATCTGAGTCGTTCAAGGTAAAAACTGGAGTTAAGCAAGGATACGTAATGTATGATTTCTTGTCTTGATGGTAATCGACTGGATAATGAGGAAAACAACTGAACAAAACAATACAGGGTTAACATGGAGACTTGGACTTCGCAGATGACATTGCGTTTTGTCATCAAGTTACAGATACATGCAAGCAAAGGCATCAAAGATGAATGCATTTGCATAAAAACCGGCCTACATATCAATAGAAAGAAAACTGAAGTACTGAGGATCAACAGCAAATGCAACAACAGAATACAGATTGATGACCAACAACAGAATGAAGTAGAGAAATATACATACCTGGGCGCAAACGTCAGCAAGCAAGGAGGAGGGGTTACAATATTAACAACTGAATACGAAAAGCAAGGACATCATTCATGAAACTCAAGCAGATGTGGAGCTCAAATGTGTACACATTAAAAGCTAAACTCATATTATATCATATTCTGCTGATCAAATCAAGGTTAATGTATGGATGTGAAACATGGAAGGTAAACAAAAGCGACAACAGAAAACTTGACATTTTCTATTGCATCTGTCTCAGAAGAATTTTTAAAATTAAATGGCCAGTAGTAATTTCGAACAAAGACATTAAGAACATAACAGCAGAAGCAAAGATCAGCACAGAAGTACAGAGAAGAAGGTGGAATTGGATCGGGCATGTGCACAGAAAGACGGACCACAACCATTGTCCGACAACATTGACATGGAAGCTGGAAGGAACAAGAAAAGTTGGTAGAACAAAAACAACGTGGAGAACCACAGTGGAAAAAGAACGAAAACAAATGGTCTGGGCAACTTGGAGCAACGCAAGACACATAGCCGTTGACAGGGTGAGATGGCGGAGTCACAAGCAGCCTGGTGGGCCACAAGGCCCGAAGAGGATAGGTAAAGTAACAGTAGTCGATATTAAAATAATGTTTTTTATTCATCGAGTACAAACCAATGTATTCTGCTATTGGTGATGCAGCGGCGTTGTAACCCAGTATCCTTTTTGATTAGATTGAAACACGCAACCGAGCAACATTCGTCTGCCCTAAAAGGCATGCATCATTTAGTGGATTCCAGTGACTGTTCCAACTGATACGACGGATGTTATCCCTTGAGCTTCTACTAATTCGCAAAAACATTATCTACAAATTGAAAAAACCTAGTCTCACACATGTCACGACTTTCGTAGACGACATTCACGATAATTAAATTGCAATGTTAACAACGTTTTGATGTATCGTTAAATACGTAAAAATGGCTCTCTGCTGTCAACCTTCCCCTTAAGGCATATGCTAGAGTGTTGTGTTTTGCATGTACGAAATCACTTTTATTAAGATTATATGCATAATGCTATCGTACGTCTCGTTCGACATTTATGGATGTTTACGATTCAAAGTATTTCCGCTTGATGTGTCTTTTCCTGCACCTGTTTCTTCCCATTACTCATCACAATTATTTTTCAATGTTTTAAAACGATCAGTGGACACAACAAATATATGTAGGCGGAAGGATTGTCGTAATTATCAGTGCACCGTTATTACGCACTACAAGCTTGGGTCAGCAGCGTCACGCATCAGACAAGTTATATTATGAGCCGTGAAGTTGTTTTTATCTGGCAAACACAGTTCGGGAAAAGATTTTGCGTGTCGTTTGTAATTTTCTCACTTGATGTTTGAATTACTCATTACTCCGTAATACATTACGTTCGTGGTTATTTGTAATTGTTTTTCATTTGACAGGAACGTATGGAGATGGAACCGAATAACTGTGTTGAACACATTGTGCTATATTCCACTAGATGGCACGAATATTTAGGCACCACTGCGGTTACTATTATACTTTCGGATTGAAATTACATATATTTACCTCACAAACAGAACATATATAATCGGAGCCTACCATTGTACATATACATTTTATTTCATTTATCAAAGCAACAACGGATTTCGTTTACCTTATATTGCCTGTGTCTTTCGAAAGAGACGCCATTAGCACTCATTTATGTGATGTTTATGCCGGATGAAGACAAATATCACACGCAGGCAAACGAACACACCTGTCGTTATTATCCAAGCAATCCTACGGCTGAATCATGAACATAATGATATTGGTTATACGGAAGTAAAAGAAGAAGAAGACGGTAGTTTTCACATATTGCAGTGTGTTTTGCTCATATGTTAATAATGTTCTTTCTTGTGCTTATTTTAGCAATAGATTAGACAAACCGTGCAAAATGGCAAGGCTCTATTCTTAGTACCCTGTGGTTTATAACATATATATTAATGGTTATCCATAAACATATAATGTGTATTTGAGCGCCCCCTGGTAGCAGCTGTTGGGACCACAGTTATTTTCATTATACGTGCAGCCGATCGGTGATATCATTCGCAAACACGACTTAAAATATCACCACTACGCCGAAGATCTACAACCGTTCTGTCACTATGACCTGGATGCATCTTCTCAGGTCACCGCCGTGCGTCGTATCGAGCGATGTATTAAGGACGTGAAAGTGTGGATGACTTGGAATTATCTGCTCATGAATGACACCACAACAGAAATTCTACCGGTTGTCCCCAAATTTGCATCTGCTATCGTAAGTAGGCTCCGTGTGCGGGTCGGACTGATGAAATCATTGCAACTGATCATGTTAGAAATATCAGCGTCCACCTTGGTAGACACCTGCATATGACTGTGCAAGTGTCACGCACTATCTATCAACATTTGCTCGCTGCACCTGTGCAACATCGGGTTGATTCACCGTTACCTCACTCAACTGACAGCGGAACGGGCAGTCATTGCCTTGGTTACATCCCGTTTGGACTACTGCAAGTCTCTACTGTTCGGTACCTCAACCAATAACATCGGTCGATTGCAGCGACTCCAGAATGCCGCAGCTCGCCTTATCACTCGCTGTGAAAGTGCGACGCGTATTCTTCGCGAACTGCACTGGCTACCTATTCAAGAGCGCAATGCATTCAAGATCGCTGTGCTTACGTACAAGGCGCTGCACGAAGACCTCTCGCCTGTCTACATGCAGAAACTCGTGCATGTCTACATGCCAGCCATACGTCTTCGGTCTGATAATTGTCAAGCTCTAGTGGTCCTGAGCACTCGCAGCAGAGCCGGTGACTGATCATTTACTCACGCAGCGGCGTCAGTGTGGAACGCTCTGCTGTCAAGTGTTACCAGCAAAACATCACTGGAATCATCTAAATCCGTGTTGAAGACTCACCTGTTCACTGCAGTGTCTATATGTAACTCCGACGAATACCAACAATATTTTATCATAGTTGATTGATGTTTAATGTTTATTTATTATTTATTTACTATTTATTTATTTATTTGTTATATACATTTTAGCCTAATTTATGGATATTTACATTAATTTTAGTTTATTTATTAAAATAATAATAATACGATCTTAACTATTTTATTTGATGATATTTCATACCACAATATTTTCCTACTTCGAATATATTTATTGTCATAATTACTATTATTAGTTAATTTTATCTATGATGTAACAACTATTGTTTTTATTGAAATGCATTATTTTTAACATACATTTGTATACTGTTGTAAAGCGCTGTGAACAACATTGGATGTGGCGCTTAACAAAATATTAGTGTATTAGTTTATATGGCTAACGTGAAATAGGACGTGCTTGCTGACGAACAATGTATGTATATCAAATAATGTACAGAAAGAAACAACAACATATTATAAACATTTGGCTCTGCGTCAATCTGGCCAAGTAGTCGGATTTGTCATAAGAAACAGCCGGGTTTTATTGTTTCAGCATTGCAGGGTAGCACACTTTTTTCAGCAGAAATCAGTTCTAAAGGATACGTGTGATTTGCGCTAGTAATGCAATAATACGCTTTATTATAAACCAACAAAACAAACGTGGTGATGTAGGCTAGTCAGGCGAATATCAGCTCAACAAATGCACCAGCAAATCTACGTTAGGGATGTCGGTTTGTCAGGCGAACAGCTACTGTTCAACGTCTTAATAAAAACAGTAGTGAATAGACGGGGGCAGGCCAAGAAGTGCTTTTTAGAAAACAATACAAAACTAGTGTTATGACATTGTCCTTTGTCTGCAGTATTTATAACAAAATGTAGTCATTATGTGACAGGGGCAAAAGCAAATCGTACCAACCAAATTAACTTTTAAATGTTATGCCTTGCTCTCGCACAAAGGCATATAGGCACGCACGTACTCACGCACACAATCTCACACACTTGCAAGCACGCTCACACGCGCACGCGCACATGCGCAAACACATGCACATGCACACACGCACCCATGCAGCATATATCAGCATATATAATTGTTAGTAACTTTTGGATAGATAATTATATTGTATTATTGTTCGACGTATTTTTTGTGTTTGGACGTTTAGCGATGTTTACGTTTCAATGTGCCATTGCTTGAAGTGTCTTTTCGTGCAGCTAGCAGTTCCATTGTTTAACATTATGGTTTTTCAAAATGTTAAAAACGTTCCCAATTCGGGATGTTAGGTGGAACAGAGTAAAACGTTGTGAAATATAGCATATCGGAACAATGAAGTATACGCGGAAAGTGTGTTGTAGTTATGAATGCATCGCTGTTAAACACGATATGTTGGTGTCAGCGATGTCACGCAAATATGAATTATATATTCTCCAGTTGTTTTATTTCACAAAGCAGGTGGAGGGAATATTTTGCGTGTAGTAAGAAGGTTTCTCACTTGATGTTGCATTACTGCTGAATGTATTATAGTCGTGGTATTTTGTAGAGTTTTTTTAATTGAGAGCTACGAAGAGAGGTTGAACCTAACGACTCTGCTGTACGCAATGTGGTATTCTTCCACTCAACATCACGCACATTTATTGACAACTACGGCTACTAATACATATAGTTTGATTGGAAATTAGGTAAACACCAAAAACTTATTATATTATGTGTGTTCTACACATAATATAACCATGCCATTATTTATCACAATTATATTTCACATTATCAAAACAGCAACGGTTGCTTCCATAAGCTGTTGTGTGGGTTGTTGATTCTTAAATAATCTTTTTGTTGGAGATATAAATTAGCAAGATATTTGACACATCATGCGATAATTTGCGATGACAAGCCACACGAGTTAGCAAAAAACAACAGAACAACATCAACAGCTTACATCGAAACACACTCACAGAAATTCAGATTTATCGGGACCGTCTTTAACTTTTGCAGTTAGAAACCATCAAAATGTTTCTCCAATGAGCTCATATTAAAATAAAATCTTTATTTTCGCACATTAAAATGGCAATTGCGCATTCTTTAAAAAACAGTATTTTCTATAATAATACGGATGACATCTTCATCTTATAAAATACTACACGTCTTGAAAACATTTCTTAGTTCTAAAATGTCATGTATAACATTCATTTTATATATTATTTCGTATGATACACCATCATGCCATACACGGCCAATATCATATGTAGACACAGCATCAATTGTATTACTACATTGATTTAGGATGTGACAGTAATGTGCTCTAGTATTTTACAATGAATTTTTTACTGATAACTTGGCAACAGTGCATATAATCGGGGACTTGTGGGTCGTGGCTTCACTAACACACATTGTTAACTGTAGTGTTAATATGGCCAATAATGGTAAACTATCCGATACGAATTATATGACATAACCGTGTATAAGTGGTGCTATCCCTTACAACTTTCTAATTGGTTTTCGCTATGCTATGCATATAGTGTCAACACTCTTACTCTGGAGATCCATTAATGAAGTTCCCTCGTAAGACCAGCTCTGTTGCTTAAATAATCTGCACTTTATAGTCGTCTTAAAATGACCATAATCGGCTATGAACATAAATCTGATTATACCCACCGCATAATTTAGAATATGGACAACAGCTACAGTTATTTTTTATTTAGTAATGCTTATGTATGTGTGATTGTATGTACCTATGTACGTACGTATTTGTTTATGTACGTATGTATGTATGTATGTATGTATATAAATATGTATGTATGCATGTGTATTTAACGGACACGTTACAGTTCTCCTCTTAGACGGCTTGAACCTCGAGCACTTAACTTTCTAGGATTTAACTACGGCCCCAGTGGTTGGATGTAAGAGCAATATTGTTTAAAATACCTAATGTGTGTAAACATTTCCACCGTTTAAGAGGTAATTCAGTTGATCGAAATATAAAACATAATGTGTTCGCAATGCGTGATGCGTATTTTAACAATCTTAGCAACAAAACACTTAAAAAACAATCCTCCGTCGTGGACTTGACAAATTGCAATATTTGCTGACACAATAATTCTTATGTCTACCCTAAAGTGTATAGCATAGCAATATGAATATGATTCGATAATTAAACATTATAACGACCAGGCCATATCTATATCTTTTGACATTTGTGCAAATTTATGTTGGTTGGGCTTCCCGCCAATGGTCACTACAGGTGGCTTCGTTACCAGCAGCCAGTAGCGATCATCACCGGACCGTGATGAATACTTGTTGTGTTCGCCATTTCACAGCTGGCTGCCTGCCTGTCCAAGCGCGACCGATGGCAGTGCACTAACGTCAGCTGAGGTAGTGATTACGTCGGGCATACATGACCTCCGTCGTGGAGTGAATAAGGTGCGACTTCGTAGTAAATTGCTGAGACTACTCAACTTTTCAACATGCCCAGGCCAAATTCAAAGGCAAAACAGATTGTTCAAGCGAGCGAAGTGACGATGTCGACCGCAGAGACAGCGACCGCTACGACTACATTGAAACCATTCTGACGAGGCAACAAGATATGATGGAACTGATGCTTCAGAAACAAAACACCATGTTAGCGGATATGATGAACACGTTTTTGGAATGCATCAGCAAAACGGTAGAAACAAAGCTGGAATCAATGCAAAATGGAATTTTTGTAATAGCGAATGATCATCAAAAACTAATCAAAGAAAACTCTTTGCTGAAAAGAAACATTGAAACTCACACCGAAAAATTACAAACCGTAACAAAACAAAACGTTGATATGGAAACACAACTGGACGAAATCGAACAATACTCGAGACGAGATTGTTTGGTTATAAATGGGTTGCCCGAGGTAGCAGCCGAGGCAGATAAAAAACTTTCGTAACTTTTGTCCAGAGCAAATTCCCAGATGTCACGATAAACGTAAGCGACATTAGCAAAGCCCATCGAATACTAACCAGAGACAACCGCGACAACCGTGACAACCGCGACAACCGTGACAACCGTGACAACCGTGACAACCGTGACAACCGACGCAAAGAAAGACCAATGGTCATAAAAATTGCGACTCATAAAAAAGATGACCTCTACTCTGGTCTAAAAACCCTTAAAGGCACCAACGTTTACATGAACGAACTGTTAACAAAAAAACATACTGAACTACATCGCTTCTGCATCAGCAACACAAAGTAGAGAAAAACTGTGTGGACGAAAGATGGCAAAGTCTTCGTCAGAGTGGGAGAGGAAATCGTTCACGTGAAAACAAAAGAAGACGTAAAGGTCTTTGTGTGACTGTGCGAACAATGCGTCAATGCCAGAGTGTTTCACCTGGCTATCATCAAATATTTTCTTCTCGTGTTACTGCTCGAACAATGCAGCAATGTGTGTTAACTGGCACTATCTTCTTGTTTGACTGTGCAAACAAGACATAATTTACTTTATGCGACCTTTATATATATATATATATATATGAATGCTTTTTTCTTTATACACTTTTTTTGTTTTTGTTTTTTGAAATGTTCATTTACTTATTTCAGTTATGATAAGTTTAAATGCACTAATGGGGAGCATGCGGCATCTCCTTTACATTTATCATTCAGACGCAGGCGCGTTATACGCGTTATATATATGATTTTGCCAAACTGTGTTTTTGTTAACAGTAAAATAAGTCTTGTCATGCTGTTTAATTTTATAAATTTAACAAGCAATATATTGTTTTAAATATGATAAATACTGAACCTTTGTTAGGAAGTTACGTTGGTATAGAAAATAATTATTTTAATAATATTTTAAAAATATATACAAATGATGAAGATAGAGAATTAAATATAATTCACCAGTCACCATATTTTAATGATGACGACTTAATTAATCACATAAAAAACAAACAGGACAAATTTACAATACTAAGTCTAAACTGTCAATGTCTAAACGCAAAAATTTATTACATTTTATTAAGGTAGACATACTTAGAAACAATAATTATAAAATCAACGCTCTTTGCTTACAAGAAACGTGGCTTAAGGATGCTTCTGATACCTCCTTATTACAAATTGATGGATACAATTTAATATCACAAGGCAGAATATGTAGTGGTCACGCTGGCCTAGCAACAAATTTTCATAAAAATTACAACTATCAATTGTTATATATTTATACAAAGTCAAACATGTGGGAAGGACAATTTATTGATTTAACATCAAACACCGTCAAGAAAAAAAAATCATCCTTGGAAATATATACCGACCTTCTAGAAATGTCATTGAGAATTACCAAACATTCATAGAAGAATTATTCCCTAAATTAGATCATCTGCAAAACCTAACTGGTGAAGTAATACTAGCCGGAGATTATAATATTGATCTACTAAAAATAAAAGAAAAAAGCATAATATGTGAATATTTTGATATAATCACAGCACATGGTTTCTTTCCTAAAATTACTTTACCAACACGTTTTTCAAATAGTTACTGCACTCTTATTAATAATTTTCTATGCAAACTCTCAAAAGGTCTTTTTAAATCAACTACCGACATTTTAATCAGCAGCATTTCTGATCACTTTCCGTATTTTATATGCCTTGATTGCAATGCAACTGTTACAAATGTCCTTAAATTGATCAGAATTAGAAAACAAAATACTGACAGCCTTTAAAAATAGAATTGATGAGTCCAAATATTTAGAATAAACTAACTAATGATAGAGATACTAATCCCAACGACAATTACAAACTCCTTGATGAAACTATTACTACTGTTATGGATACATTATTACCT
Organism: Escarpia spicata; assembly: GCA_963995525.1. Classification (NCBI taxonomy): domain Eukaryota; kingdom Metazoa; phylum Annelida; class Polychaeta; order Sabellida; family Siboglinidae; genus Escarpia; species Escarpia spicata. The sequence continues at coordinate 14,163,166 of OZ023213.1, forward strand.
ACAAAAATCATTAAATATAATAAACACAAACAAAGAAAGTCATGTTGGATTACACAAGGTATCATTAGATCTATAAAATTTAGAGATCAATTGTATTCAAAACTTATATAGGTACAGCAGAATATGTTTCGCTCCATACAAATTTTCATACATATAATAACATTCTTAAAAGAAATATTAGATTATCAAAACAAGCATATTATCAATCCAGTTTTGAAAGAAATAAGCACGATATTTTAAAAACGTGGTATATGATTAAAGAAATTATTTTAAAAAAGACAGGGAAAGAAACATTTACTGATTTCTTTCAAATTGATGGGAAAAAAATAACTGACACGACTATCATTGCAAATAAATTTAATTCATTTTTCATAAATATTGTTTCTACACTTGCATCACAAATAACCAATACTGGATATAACTCTTACGCAGACTATTTAACAGACAGACGTATAAAGACTTTCAACTTTAAGCCAATAGACAATAGTACAACGATTAACATAATTGATAGGTTACATCGAAAATCTAGCTGTGGTAAAGATGGTCTATCAACCAAACTACTAAAGCTAATACAAAATGAAATAAGTGAAGCAATCACTCTAAGCATTAACCGATCAATAACAACTGGCATATTTCCACATAAATTAAAAATTGCTAAAGTTATTTCACTTTTTAAAAATGTTGATGATACAATCTTTGATAATTATCGTCCAATTTCTATCTTACCAGCTATTTCCAAGATATTTGACAGATTTATGTTTAATCGAATACACGAAAATTTCATTTCAAATAACTTATACTGTGAGAATCAATACGGGTTTAGGGAAAACCATTTTACGGAACTTGCCACTCTAGAAATAATAGACAGTGTTGTCCAACAACTTGACGACTTTAAATTTATAATGTATGCAGCTGACACCACTCTTTTTAGTACATTGAATAAATTCCAATCTCTAGATGGCCAAGTCCAAAATAAAAAATATAAATAAAGAATTAGAAAATATATGCAAAGGCAAATAAACTTTCTCTTAACATAAAAAAAACAAAATTCATGGTATTTTGAATGTGTACATGATTTTAATTTTTTAGGTATCACCATAAACTAACACCGAAATTGGGACAGCCATATAAACAAAACAGCGAATAAAATCAATAAAATTATTGGAATTTTAAATAAACTCAAACATGTATTACCTAAGAATATATTATCTATAATGTATAATTCGCTCATTCTTCCCAAGATTAATTATGGCATATTAGTGTTGGGTTGTGAAGCCCATCGCATTTTTAAACTTCAAAAGAAAGCAGTGCGAATAGTTACTTCAAGTAAATACAATTCTCACACAGATCCCATCTTCAAATAATTTTATTTCTTAAGCTGGATGACATCTATAGACTCCAACAGCTCACATTTTATTACAAATTGATCAACAAGGTTATACCAGAATATTTCTGTCGTATTCCATACACACATAACTTTGCAATTCACCAATACAAAACACGTAGTAAAAACAACTTATTTATTCCCAGAGTTAATCATCAATATGCAAACAAGTACAATACAAGACACAACATTATACAAACTGTTAACAATACTCCAAACATCATCATTGATAAAATGTATACACACAGTGTATATGTTTTTTCAAAAAATTGCTTTATCAAGAACTATGAATCATGTTTTCATATTTCTAACTGTTACATCTGTCATTCTTAAACTAGACATGACTTTGCATTTGTTTAAACTAATTTATGTATTAAACTATACCATTGTTGCATTATGATGACTGAATTTGAACGACGTGTGATGATAAGGGGAAGACATAAGCCAGGAACGTTTTCTGCGACCATGTGTAGATTTCATAACAATGATTTAATATATTAGCCGTCAAGTTATATAGAAGTCTGCCATACTAGGAGGTGGTGGTTGTGCTGATGTTGTTGTTGGTGGTGGTGGTGGTGCTGCTGCTGCTGCTGCTGCTGCTGGTGTTGCTGGTGATGCTGGTGGTGTCGGCTGTAGTTGATCAGGCGGCGATGGCGGCGATGGCGATGGTGGAGGAGGTGATGGTGTCTGTGTTGGTGATGGAGTGAAATTTATGGTGGTGGTGGTGGTGGAGGTTGTGGAGGACGAGTGATGGTGGTGGTGGTGTAGAGGGTGTTGGTGGTGGTGGTGGTGGTTATGGTGGTTGTGTTGGCATTGGTGGTGGTACTAGTAACATAATTGGTACTAGTATCGGTTGTAATAGTAGTAGTAGTAGTATTAGTAATAGTAGACGTGGTAGAATTATCGTGATGTCGCCGATAAAACATAATGTATTAACTTATGTAAAAGTGGACGTTGCTTAGACGTTGATAGAGTGTGAATTAAACGTAGTTTCTAACGAAGGATTAGAGTATTTCAAATATAGTGTTGAAGGAAACATCGACGACTTATGTACAACATGTTCATTGTTTCAACACATCGAAGTAGTCATGTTTTTATTAATAAAGTGAACAGTAGTATTTTTTCTGTCTTAAGTATCACAATACAACACTCTTTGTCGGCAACAGTCCTTTTCTAAAAGGAAAGAGTGATACCCGCAAGTCAGGCAACGATATGTTGTTTTTCATAAACCAACAAAACCAACAAAACCGCAAAGGTGACGATGCCGGCTAGACAGGCAAATATCAACTAAATAAAATCACCAACACGTCTACGTTAGGGATGTGCGAAGAGCAATTCTTCAAAAATCTAATACAAAATAATGAAGCGAAGTGGGTTATTCAGGAAACGATCAGCTTAGAAAACAGAAAAGACAACATTGGCTACTTAGGTGAAGAAAGAAAGAAATAAACTAGGCTGAAGTGAAAGCCACGTACGTGGTTTTGGGAAAGCAATACTTGCATCATCGATATTAAATAGGTACGCTTTTACTATCTCTCTCTCTCTCTCTCTCTCTCTCTCTCTCTCTCTCTCTCTCTCTCTCTCTCTCTCTCTCTCTCTCTCTCTCTCTCTCTCTCTCTCTCTCTCTCTCTCTCTCTCTCTCTCTCTCTCTCTCTCTCTCTCTCTCTCTCTCTCTCTCTCTCTCTCTCTCTCTCTCTCTCTCTTTGTTTGTTTATCTCTCTATCTGTTTCTTTCTGTCTGTCACTCTCTCTGTATGTTTCTCTGTCTGTATGTTTCTCTGCCTGTATGGTTCTCCGTCTCTCTGTCTCTCTATCTGTCTGTCTGTCTGTCTGTCTCTCTGTCTCTGTCTCTCTGTCTCTCTGTCTCTCTGTCTCTCTGTCTCTCTGTCTCTCTGTCTCTCTGTCTCTCTGTCTCTCTGTCTCTCTGTCTCTCTGTCTCTCTGTCTCTCTGTCTCTCTCTATCTGTCTGTATGGCTGTATGTCTGTCTGTCTGTCTGTCTGTCTGTCTGTTTGTCTGCCTGTCTGTCTGCCTGTCTGTCTGCCTGTCGGTCTGTCTCTTTCTCTCTCACTGATTATAAACGAACAGTCCAGGATCATTGAAGTATGCGGATAATTGATTATATATTATTTTATGTAACACCTTAGAGATAGTTAGAATGAGATACATTGGTATGTAATTGTTAAAAACAGATGGATCATCTTTTTTAATGCAGGAATTCCTTTCGCAAGTTTAATTTTATTACGAAAAAATTTCGGTTTTTATTATATGAACAACGTTAATGACTTGTTGATTGAAGGTTTAATTATTTTCAAAAACTGAAGAAATACCATCACATCCACTACTGTATTTGTATTGGAAGACTCATAGCTTCTCTCCATTTCAAGACTCGTGGCGTCTCTTTCGAAAGACAATGAAAGGTGATCGAAAATCCGTTGCTGCTTTGATAACATAAAAGGAAATTTCGATGTATAATGGTAGGCTCATATTATAGTAATTGTGTTTTGTTTGTGAGGTAAATATATCTCATTTTAATCAAAATGTACATTAATAGCTGCTCTTGTGTTAAATATGCGATCTATATAGTGGAATGTAGCATACTGCGTTCCACACAGTCGTTAGCTTCCATCATTATCCGTTCCTGACAAATTAAAAACAATAACCACGAACATAATGTATTAATGAGTCACGAAAAGTCGAAACATCAAGTCAGTAACCTACAGACGTCACGCAATATCTTTCCAGAACTGTTTTTGCCAGATAAAAACAATTTCACGACTCATCATATAACTTATCTTTTTGCGTGACTTTGCTGAACCAAGCTTATCGTGTGTAACAACGATGCAATAGTAATTACCACAATCTTTCCGCGAACACATATTTGTTTTATGTCCATGCGCAAGACTATAATTTGGAACGTTGTTTCTGCGTTAGCCATAAAATCCCAACATGGTCGGATTTTTAATTCTGAACAATAATTGCGATGAGTAATGGAAAGAGCTAGGTGAGGGAAAAGACATATCAAACATCCTAACAAAAAGATATAAGTCGAATGACGATACGATAGCATTATGCATACAATCTTCCTAATAGTGATTTCGTACTTGCAAACAAATACACACTAGCATTTATTTTAGGGGAAGGTTGGCAGCCGAGAGCCACTTTTTAAATATTCAACGATACATCAAAACGTTGTTAACATTACAAATAAATTATCGTGTATGTCCTCTACGAAGGTCGTGCAATGTGTGAGACTAGGTTTTTATGTTTTTATTATATACTTCCTTACTTAGTAGAAGCTCACTAGACAACATCCGTCGTACAGTTAGAACAGTCGCTGGAATCCTCTAAATGATGCATGCCTTTTAGGGCAGACGAACACTGCTAGGTTGCGTGTTTCAACGGCATGTTCAATAACACGGATAAAGGGTTACACTGCCGCCTGCGTGACCGATAGCAGAATACGCTGGTTTGTACTTGATGAAATTGAATATGGACTGTTGCAGACACTTTATTAGAGTGACATTTATAGACATCTGTACACACATACATATTTACTGTATATTGTGTGTGTGTGTGTGTGTGAGTGTGTTTGTGTTGTGTATTTATATGTGTGCTTTTGCGCGCGCCAGAGACACACACACAGAGAAAGAGAGACATTTAGACAGACAGGCATACAGAGAGACGGAAATACGGACAGACGGAGAGACGGAGAGACGTAGAGACGGAGAGACGGAGAGACGGAGAGACGGAGAGACGGAGAGACGGAGAGACGGAGAGACGGAGAGACGGAGAGACGGAGAGACGGAGATACGGAGAGACGGAGAGACGTAGAGACGTAGAGACGGAGAGACGGAGAGACGGAGAGACGGACAGACGGACAGACGGAGAGACGGAGATACAGAGAAATATACGGAGAAACATACAGACAGAGAAACATACAGAGAGAGAAACAAACAAAGAGAGAGAGATAGGGAGAAAGATAGTTAGAGAGAGAGAGAGATGAGAGAGAGAGAGAGAGAGAGAGAGAGAGAGAGAGAGAGAGAGAGAGAGAGAGAGAGAGAGAGAGAGAGAGAGAGAGAGAGAGAGAGAGAGAGAGAGAGAGAGAGAGAGAGAGAGAGAGAGAGAGAGAGAGAGAGAGAGAGAGAGAGAGAGAGAGAGAGAGAGAGAGAGAGAGAGAGAGAGAGAGAGAGAGAGAGAGAGAGAGAGAGAGAGAGAGAGAGAGAGAGAGAGAGAGAGAGAGAGAGAGAGAGAGAGAGAGAGAGAGAGAGAGAGAATAAAAGCGTACCTATTTAATATCGATGATGCAAGTATTGCTTTCCCAGAATCACGTACGTGGCTTCCACTTCAGCCTACTTTCTTTCTTTGTTTCTTAGTTGAATCTTCACCCGAGTAGCCAACGTTATCTGTACTGTTTTTTTGAGCTGATCGTTTCCTGAATAACACACTTCGTTCTCGATGTTGTACTATATTTTTGAAGATCTGCTCTTCGTCTGAATGTCGACATAGCTAACATAGACTTGTTGGTGTTGTTATTTAGTTGATCTTTGCCTGTCTAGCCGGTATCGTCACCTTTGCGGTTTTGTTTGTTTTGTTGATTTATGATAAAAAACCAAATCGTTGCCTGACTTGCGGGTAGAGAACATTCCATTTAGAAAGGAATTCTGCCGACAAAGAGTGTTGTATTGTGGTACTTAAAACAGAAAAAAACACGACCGTTCTCTTTATTAACACAAACATGACTACTTCGATATGTTGAAACCAGGAACATGTTTTTAATATAGTCATCGATGTTTAATACACAACATTATTTGAAATTATGTAATTATTCTTTAGCAACCACGTTTACTTCATGTTCTACCAACGTCTAAGCAACGTCCAATTATACAGCACTTCAAACATTATGTTTTATCGGCGACTTATACTATGTCTTTTGTTACTATTACTACTGCTACTAGTGATACTAGTACCATTACTGCAACTATTACCACCACCATCGCCACCACCACCACTAAGACCACCACCACTCCAAACACTCTCACCATCACCACCATAATCTTCACAACATCACCACCACCGACACAGCCACCATCTCCACCACATCCACAGGAAGCTCGCAGGAAATGTGTTAATTTTTTGAGTTATTGTCTTTTGAACATCGCGAATGCTCAACCTTGCATACTATTTGCTGCCGAAAATACATTGCAGGTTTAAGAATTCACAATGTTCAAATAGTAATAATTCAAAGACTAAAAACAAAACATCCTCAATGGATTATTTTTTATTGTCACTGTTACAAAAAAAATCCCATTGCAAATATCAACAATCGTTCAAAAGAAATAACTCAAAAAGTGTAGCACTACCGATTACAAAATATTGGAAATATTTTTTTTATAGCAATGCAAGTCTACGTATGACATGCCATATTATCATATTTATCTTGACTAGTTCTCATATAAAGTGTTATTGAAATGCCAATGGTTTTCATGGACCAATACAGACAATGTGGTCCATTAAAAATATTATAGTATGATCAGATCCGACGGAGTTGCTTTACGACAAGACACCAGATGTCAATTAAGTTACATGTTCCAATATGTTCTGAAATTATTATACAATATTGTGGATGTATTTCGATTCAAGTGGTTTATTATTTCACCACCATTCCCATTACAATACCTAACGATCAGCTTTCCAGACGATAACAACACAGGTCATATAGCAGTGATCGTAAGAGTCATATCTTCGTTTTGGTCGTAAAGTTCTTGTTTTAGAATGATGTTTCGTATGCGGTTTTTCTGTAAGCATTTTCGTGCATGAGGTTAGTTATGATTGAATGTGAGCGACACATTTTTCTTCACCATGAAGCTATGCAATAATTCATCCCACTGCACGTAAGAAGTGTTTTTGTTATTAATCAAGTGTTTTGTCTGAATTGGGACTTGGAGCAATGGGAGTACTAAACGAGGTTGGAGGGGTAATGGGGGTTTAATTAGTCTATCACACCGAACCGAATACGAAACTGCGTTGTAACTAGTATAAACTAGATGGTCGTTTGGTTTTTTCGTTAAACAAATAAAAATAAATAACAACAGTTTTTGACAATTGTTCGTGTTTCACAGTTGGTTTAACTGCAAGACATCCCTTATTTGCTAAAATCCACAAGAACATACGATATTTCAACAACACAAAAAAACACAGTGACGTGTAGCGAGGCATGATTGATACAAACACAGTTGTATAAATACAGATGCTTTAACAGACAAGAGTACCACTGGCATCAGTAGAAGAACTGTGGGTCTCATCGTTGTATTCACGGTAAGTAAAACGTTTCTTTGGATACGTTTATAGAATTGTGTCACTTATTGTAACGGTGACGGTGTGTTCTAACTTCCACAAGTCTCTGCAACATTAGTTCGATGTCCATAACAAAAAAAATTCATGACAGAACAGAGCACAGTACTATCTTAGTTCAATTTTTTTTTTTTACATCAAATTTCATGTAGAAATTAACTCTGTGTGAATTATTTATAAAATTACTATTGTATATTAATATAACAAGATACATATATATGTATATATACGGTCGGTGTTTAACTAAATGTTATACAATTGTGCATTTAATGCAATGCGGATGGTGACAACGCACTTTAAATTGACAAGGAAAGTAGAGTATGTTCACTATAGTGTCGAATGCAGGGACTATAGGATCGGATTCTCCACCGACAGAACTCGGGTTCGAGCCATCTGCTGCCGTTTCGAACTTTTAACAATTTTTTTCACTGTCTGCAACTGCAGTTCATTCAGATGTGTGATATAATACTTACACCTCCTATCATTAGATATCAATATACGAATATTCTTCGCGCATTAGATGTAGCTTGGCTGAATGTTTCGCACATAAGTCGAGATGGAGTTCCATTGAACAAGTTTGCCAGCGAGTAATGTGAAAACGTTATGAGCATTCATTGAGACAGAATACTGCACTTCAAAAGAACATAATTATTATATTTAATTTAGAAAATGTGTTGTTTTTTAAATGTTGTTAGGTGGGAAGATGAAAGCAGCTATCCCTTCAAAAATACATTAATATTGAAGTAGTCACTTCGAATAACATCATAATCTCATTTCAGAAAGATACAGACGTCATGGCGAAGTATTTCATTGCGTTGCTCGCTCTGGCAGCTGTATATGCAGCAGAAGGTAACCGACACGTGTGTTTCCGTGTGCGTGCGGCGGTGTGTAGTGGGTGGGGGTGTGGTGTGTGCGTGTGTGTGTGTGTGTGTGTGTGTGTGTGTGTGTGTGTGTGTGTGTGTGTGGTTGAACGTGTGTGTACGTGTGTGTATTTCCTGAGAATGTCCGTGCGTGCGTGCGTGCGTGCGTGCGTGCGTGCGTGCGTGCGTGCGTGCGTGCGAGCAAGACTGCATGTGTATTTTTTTTAATGCGTGCGCTTCGTACGAGCGGGTGAGCTGGTGTGTATGACTACAGTTCGAAAAGGCACATCCGGAAGTTGACGTGTTTCTTCTTGCAGCGACTTCTTATAATGGATGTTGGAACGGCTACAACTACGATTGCTGCAGACAGCGTCGCTCCAACGTCTACTACCCGTCTCTCTCGAAGCCTTTCCCCTACTACTACAGTTGTGTCGGCAGCAGACTTGTGTACGGCCGTTGCCCAGTGAACATGTGCGTCACTGTTTCGGGAAGTTGTGGTAAGTGTGGCAATGACATACCTAAAACGTACATGTTTCAACGATATTCTGTTGATAATGGTTTGGGATAAGTCGTTTATATATGTGTGACTATTTGATATACACTATTTTAATGTTGTGTGTATATCATCATAGTTATTTTTATTTATAACGAAGGTAGCCCCACTATTATAATTATGTGGTATATATATTTTTTTAAACTGATCTGTCAACAATCTCACCTGTGTTGGTGCTATTACAAGAAATTAATACTTATGTAAGTATAATTGATAAACCCTTATTGTTGCATCTTAGTTATATTTAAGGTTGATGTTACGTGTACGTTTAAGGACTATGCAGAGACCGGTGCCGCTACTCCCGGGGTGTCTACTCCTACTACTCGTCCTACTTCTACGGCCGCTACTACTACCAGTGTAACCGTGGAGCAATGAACTACCGGTCATGTGGACTGAATCAATCTTTCTACCCGGGACTCGGTCGATGCGGTTCGTGTACACATTAGACATTAAGATAGAACAGTGTCGATCACACCCATATTGCAATGTACTATAAACGCTTGACTCATCATCAAAGCTGCTGTACGTTGCTTTAATGTTGTGAACATTAAATTTGTTTTAGGTTTTAGCACATGTGATAATAGCGCGAAAAACCTATTTTGTAATGGGAATAGTATTGCGGTATAACGTACTGTGTGATAATGATTTTGTGTTACCTTTAATTCGCGTAATCTGAAGTGCAGTGCCCACTTCACATATCCAACGTGGTCTTTATTATGTTCCTATTATATTAAATTGCAATTCCGAAACTATGTGAGCATCGTTTTCAACAGGCTGCAGAGAAAATTATTGTGAGAGGTACAGCGGCTGGCAGGCGACCGTTTGCAACGGATGCGGAAGCTACGTCTTCTGCAGATATGGACGTCCCATTCGCTACAGGAGATGCCCCTGGAACAGACGCCACTACGACTGTAATCGCCGTCGTTGTGTCAATAGGTGCAACAAATGCTGTGGTTCACGATAAGCACATAGCATAAGGTAACTTATTGTATTCGTCTTTATCGTTTCTTCTCTGGCTATTCTTCTGGTTGTTTTTCCTGCCGCAGGCAATTATTATTGTAATCACTGATGTATTTCTATTAATGTGATTACTTGATTTAACTAGCATCGTTCTGGATAACCCTATTTATTTTCCAGATAAATTAGTTATCCAAAAACACTATAATGATTGACTATCTGCTAATGCATGTGTATCAAATAAATATAAGCTGTACTCAAGTGTTCTAATGTATTGATATATATATACATTTCAAATAATATAAGTAGCTCTACCTTATGATCGCTTAGACTATTGCAGCTGGCGGCAAACCAATAATGCTATCAGATCTAATCAAATTAACAACCAATGTTTGTACTCAAAATGGATCGTTTATCACCATTATTTCCTTATTATGTAACTGCATGGGATTCTGCTTACATGTTTATCCATGTTTTTTTTAAATATACCCTTGTACATTTCGTGTCACAACCACGCAACTGCCACTTTGATTAATTAGGAGAGCTTTCTTGTGATTGTATCAAAATATTGAAATTACTTTTGATTACATTACATAATCTAAACTGTGTAGAATAAAATTCAAGACTTAGATGCTTGACTTTGGTTTCCCTCCATATATTGGCAGATGTCTCTTGTCTTATTTTTCATTCCTGCTCGTCTTTTTTCATGTTTGTGATATTTTAATGTTTCTTACATGTCATTTTCTGTACCTATGGGCGATATCATCAATAATTGCATAACTTATATTTTCGTTTGCAGTGACGTTACCTGATCTACCTGACACCCTTCGTAAAGATGTGGAACAAGCGGATCCGTGCAGACAGATGGTTCTCCGTCCACGTATCTATAGGTTCGCTTGTAATCGGCTAGAATGTGTAAATTTATCGCTGAAATAAAGATACTGCTTAGTAATGAGTGGTCTGTGTTTGATACTTTTTCAGAAATAATTCTACCAAATAATTATAATCCTACGGAACGTATATAGAAACAAATGGGATATTGATCTGCTTTTGCATCTGAGACAGTTATCTAAACACTAACCATTATCAATTACAATCAAGAATGTACTTCCAGCAATTTAGTAGAATATCCTTGTTGAAGGCACATCATTTAAACTGCACACACATATTTGATTTGAAAAACCCAACATCACACATGTCTACTGTGTAAACACCGCCGGTAGGTAAACTGAGAATAGTTCTCAAGTTTGCCTCCCCGAATTTGCAAGGTGCCCAATATCGCAGTGTACCACACGGAGGTCATGCTAGAGTCTTGTCTATGGAGAGGCTAGGTGCAAGCACTGGAAGCTTACGTATTCGTCTCTCTTTTCACCTCTGTGATGAGGCTAGCTGGTGGTCATAGCAGAAATGCAAGAGCGTGAAGCACATGCACTACAAACTACTCACTACATTGCGGCTTTAGACATATCAAACATACCTTTGTCAAACCACACCACCCTACTACAGAAGGAAGCTACACAACGTTTTTTTGAATAAATTAACATGTGTAATGAAGTAATCTCGTTAATGGCATACTGAAAATAAGATATAAATGTAAATTAGGTACTTCCACATAGCGTTATGATGTTCGATAAAACTGAAAGTTTCCATAAAACTGGTCAACAATCACCTATGTACCGAGAAATGCAGAGTCCCATATACTAGTTCGTGTGTCAATATAGTGACTGTTTCAAACCACACACGTGTTCGCCTTCAACACGGCATGCTGGTAACGTCCGAATTAAACATCCGTTGGTAATCGAATTGTAAACACCGAATGCTACAATATGAAGTAGAAACAGATGTGCAATTAATAATAGTCTTGTTTTTACACCGGCAAGTTAGATAGCGATATGGTTTTATAAACCAATACAAACTAAAAAAATTCTGGCAAGACAGGCAAATATCAACTAAATAAAAACACCAAAAAGTATACGTTAGGGATGTTTGTAGTCAGGCGAAGAGTAAATCTTCAATCAATCTAATATAAAACTGCGAAGTTTTATTCAGGAAAATATAAACTCAAAAACTGTTAAAAGTATTATGACGACATTGACTATACACGTGAAGATTCAAGAAAGAAAGAAAGAAACAAACAAATAAAATAAACTAGGCTGAAGTGGAAGCCATATACGTGGTTCTGGGAAAGATGTATTTACAATACTTGCATTTGTATTAGTTACGCTTCTACGCGCTTGCTTGCAGTAATGGTACTAGTGTCACTAGTAGCAGTAGTAATAGTAACAATAGACGTAGTATAAGTCGCCGATAAAACATAATGTGCTGTATAATTGGACGTTGCTTAGACGTTGGTAGAACATGAAGTAAACGTGGTTGCTAACGAATAATTCCATAATTTCAAATATATTCCTGGTTTTTGTTATCTCTCTCTCTCTCTCTCTCTCTCTCTCTCTCTCTCTCTCTCTCTCTCTCTCTCTCTCTCTCTCTCTCTCTCTCTCTCTCTCTCTCTATCTCTCTCTCTCTCTCTCTCTCTCTCTCTCTCTCTCTCTCTCTCTCTCTCTCTCTCTCTCTCTCTCTCTCTCTCTCTCTCTCTCTCTCTCTCTGTCTCTCTCTCTCTCTCTCCCCCCCCCCTCTCTCTCTCTCTCTCTCTCTCCCTATCTCTCTCTCTCTCTCTCTCTCCCTATCTCTCTTTGTATGTCTCTCTCTCTCTCTCTCTCTCTCTCTCTCTCTCTCTCTCTCTCTCTCTCCTCTCTCTCTCTCTCTCTCTCTCCTCTTTCTCTTATATAGCTCTCTCTCTTTCTCTAACATTCTCTTTATCTCACTCTCTCTGTCTTCTGCCTCAGTATTTCTCTCTGTCTACGGGTTTCTCTCTTTCTATCATACACGTTCGCAAGCGCGCGCACATTCACACACTCTCACACACACACACACACACAAACAGACACAAACAGATACACACAAACACACAAACATACACACAGTATGCATGTATGTATGAATGCGTGCATATTTTGGAGGAGCGATAAAGGAGATTGTCCAGGTTGACCATCAACAGAGAAAACTTCATCGACCAGAGAGAACGAGTGAAGAAGATGTTGAACACTGCCAGAGCCACATGTTATACCAACAAAATCAACGAACAGGCTGGCAACCCCAAAACTCTGTATCGGATAGTTGGTTCTCTGCTGCATTTAAAAGGCCTGCCAGCACTGCCCGACAACCACCCCGGACAATTGCTTAACAACTTTAGCAACTATTTCACGGATGAAATTAACATTATCAGACGCGATTTTTATACCCTCGACAAACACACATTGCTGCGCCCGGACGAGTCCTGTGTTGTCCTGTCACATCTATAATTTTTTCTTGCCGACCACGACACACGAGATCACCAAATTGGTCGGGAAGTCGGCTTGTAAATCGTGCAAGTTAGATCCGATTCCGAATCATCTGCTGAAGGCTCACACATCTACTTTGGCACCAATCATCACCGACATAGTCTTTCCTTCTGCCTATAAAAAGGCTGTCGTAACTCCTCTTTTCAAAAAAGCAACACTGAACCCAAATGACCTAATGAACTGTCGTCCAGTGTCGAACTTGTGTTTTGTGTCAACAATTGCAGAGAAGGTCGTTGCTGCCCGTTTCTCCAAACACCTATCTGACAACGAACTCTATGAGCAAATGCAATCTGCTTATCGCCCGCACCACAGCACTGAGAATGCATTGCTGAGAGTATGCAACGATTTGCTGTGTACACTGGATGAGCGCAAGGCTGCCATATTTGTGCTACTAGATCTCTCAGCAGCATTCGACACGATCGACCACGTGATCATGTTATCACGCCTCAGAGATCGTTTTGGAGTAACTGGAACATCTCTTGAATGGTTTGATTCGTATTTGGCCAACCGAAGTCAGAGTATTCAAGAGAATCAGCGGAATGTCCAGTGATGTTCGGAGTCCCGCAAGGTTCCGTTCTCGGCCTGCTCATGTTCATTTGTACACGGCACCACTCGGACATATCGCATGTCGACATGGAATCAACATGCGTGTGTATGCTGATGATACCCAACTCTACAACGCCTTCAGTCCTCTCTCAGAAGAAGACACAACCCAAGCTGTGAAGTGCATACAAGCATGTATCGCTAAAATACAAGCTTAGATGCGCATGAATAAACTCAAACTAAATGTTGACAAAACAGAGGCTATTGTGATATGTTCGCCGCACATCAAGAACAAACTTTCTATGCCGCACTTAGAGCTTGTTAATAACATCGTCCTACTTCCACTGTGGCCAGGAACATTGGTGTTTTCTTCGATGATGCCCTAAACATGAACAGCCATGTACACTACATGTGTCGTGAAGCATATGTCCATCTACACAGTTTTGGAAGAATTCGAAATCTTCTAGATAGGAAAACGACAGATGATGGTGCGTACCTACGTGACGTATCGTCTTGACAATGGAAATGGCAAAATGCTACAGACCCTCTCATAACCAGAACTAAGAAGCACGACCATATCACTCCTGCTCTAATTGCGCTTCATTTGGTTGCCGAATAAACAGCGTATTGAGTACAAAGTACTCGTGCTTACGTTCCACAGTTTGCACGGCATGACTGCGTCATACCTGGCTCACCTGTTAACTCAACACCAGCCCACTCGAACGTTACGCTCCGCCGAAGCTCACCTGCTCGAGTTCCCACGCTGCAAGCTTGGTACTCAAGGCGACAAAGCTTTTTTATGCGCCGCGCTACGCCTCTGGAACAATCTGCCCCTTATCGTGCGTGCTAGAAACTGCCTCATCGTTTTCATGAAGCAACTAAAGACACTTCTTTTTAAACGTATTTTTTCTCTTTAAATGTTACGCGTGGACAGTGGCGAACTCCGGACTTTTAAATATCTACCTATAACTATTATTATTATCTCTTGATATGTCGTTTTAATTAGTATTATTACTATCCTCATATATTTACTATTGATATGTATATGTATGTACATTTTAATGATTTTTTTATTTTTTTATTTTATGTATTTATTTTATTTACTTATTTTATTTATTTAGCTTAGTTATTTATTTATTTATTTTATTTATTTATATATTTTTATTACATTTAATAATCTTAATAGCTACATGCCATGTTTTTAGGATTACAATGCGCCTCTGAATGATAGTAGCTGCCAGATTTATGGCACAGAGAAATGCAGTAAATTAGTATTATTATTATTATATATATACATATATATATATATATATATATATATATAAATCTAAGCCAGTGCAAAGGCGTAACATAATAAAAATCATCAAATTCTTATTTTAATATTATTGCTTTGCCGTGATGTGTAACGCGAACACTAGAAAAAAGCTAGAATGATGCAACTCTTAACAACATGTTCAAATGTTGTATCGATGTGATGCATTTTCATAAGCAGTTGATCAAACGTTAGTAAGATTACTTGTACATATAATTGATCTCAAAAATCAATCGGGTTATCTTGAACGACATAAATGGGTGCAAATGACTATAATGGGTTGAACAAACAATTCTAAAGACATTATTGACATTCTGCGTTAAGAATAATAATAAAAACAAGAGTCAGAGAAGACAACCGGAGAAAAGAAATATAACAAGTTACACTGTGATGTCTTATCGCACGCCACATCAGCTGTTGCTCCTACTGACACAACGACGGCGATAACGGTCGTAGTGGCTTTTGTTCCAGGAGCATTTCCTGTAGCAATTATGATGTCCCCATTTGTAGAAGACGTAACTTCCGGTGCAAACGGTCGCCTGCCAGCAACTGTACCTTTCATAATGAATCTCTCTGCTGCCTACGGGACACGATACGCATATATATATATATATATATATATATATATATATATATACCCTTCATATTAAAGAATATAACAAAGACAACGTTCTATACGAGACGTAGACCAGATATCACAAGATATAAAAACAGTATTAATACTAAACCATTATTATTTCCACAATAACAATTTATCGTGCTATTAATACAAAGGATCAAATTACTTATGTACGAATATGGTGTACATTACAGAACAGGAGATTTAGAAATATGTGTATGATCGTTAATACTATATACTGAAGTAAATAATGTACACCAACCGCAAAGACCGAGTCCCGGGTATTAACATTGATTCAATCCACATGAGCGTTAATACGCTGCTCCACCGTTCTTCGTTTGATGCCTGTGGTACTCTTGAATGTTATTGTCTCTGTAATTATTCAACTCTGTTTGTATAAATTATTACTCGTTGCACGTCTCTACGTTTTTCTTGAAACACGGTATGTTATCACCGAGTTTAGCACAAAGGAGTGTCGGTGCAAACAAAGCAACTAAGGCAGATTTCGCCGGATGAGTTGGTATATTTAAACGAAATTATATATAAATATAAAAGTAATGGTTCACTTTGTGTGAATTGGAAACCCGTGACATTTCAAAAACACTTTAGCTGATAAATAGTTCAGAAAACATCATCAGTAGATTGGCATTGCTAGCAATAACGCGAATTATTAATGATTTATACTTTTGTAAACGGTAGTGCTATTCTTTGGAGTTCTATATTTCCATTTTTAGGTAATATAGTATGGTTACTGCTACGATAATATCTTTATTGGTTATTAATACAAATTAATTTCAATTAAATAAATAACTTAACTAGAAGAGGCTAATTTAGGTTACAATCAATCACACTAATGTAATTACATTCACATAATGAATTGGCTATTAATAACCATTGTATAACAAACCCACTGTGACACTCGTTTACGGACAGGACTAAGTGGTGGACGGAGGGTCTGAAAAGATGTCTTTATTATTTTGCTGAAGACATTGCATTATCCATGAACATTGTTGTAGGAAGCCTAACTAACAAACATACAAAACCAGACAACGGCAACAACAACGAGACAAACATTGTATGATGCTAATCACAATATATCAAGTTCATTCCTTAAGATGAAACAGCAAATCTTACTAAGTATATTTTAACAACAATTGAGTGAAAACTAAGTTCGTACCTTTTGAAGATTACTTAAAACCACACCTATGTCATACATAATCATGAATTAATTACGGGATTGTTTTTCAAAATAGTTTTATTGGCTTTCTACATTGGTTTAATATAATACTACTTTAGACGCACTGCTTCAAAACCGCGTTGATAATGAAGATAATGGCATTTATATTATTACTATTATTAGTAGTAGGATAGTAGTAGAAATGGTAGTAGTAGTAATAGTAGTAGTAGTAGTAGTAGTAGTAGTAGTAGTAGTAGTAGTAGTATTAGTAGTAGTATTAGTAGTAGTAGTAGTAATAGTAGTTGTAGTAGTAGTAGTGGTGGTGGTGGTAGTGGTAGTAGACGTAGCAGGTGGTGGTGGAGGCGGCGATGGTGGTGGTGGTGGTGGTGGTGGTGGTGGTGACGATGGCTGTGTTAGTGGTGGTGATAGTGTATGTGGTGTTGGTGTTGGTGGTGGAGAAGTCGGCGGTGGAGGCGATGGAGGCGATGGAGGCGATGGTATTGGTTGTTATGGTGGAGATGGTTGGGTTAATCATAGTGATGGTATGTGTCGTGGTGGTGGAGTTGATGATGGTGGTGGTAGTTGTTATGTTGGTGGTGCTGCTGCTGCTGCTGGTGCTGGTTACTGTGCGGTGGTGGTGGCGTTGGTGGTATTAGTAGCAGTAGAAGCAGAAGAACTAGTAGTAATAGACTGAGCAGAATTATCATCAGATCGCCAGTAAAACACAATGTATGAAATTATATATCATTGGACGTTGTTCAGATGTTGATAGAGCGTGAAATAAACGTAGTTGCTGTCGAAGGATTAGAGTATTTCAAACAAAGTATTGAAGGAAACATAATCGACATATGGAAAACATGATCATGGCTCCAACATATCAAAGTAGTCATGTTTTTGTTAATAAAGTGAACAGTCGTGATTTTATATTTCAAGTACCACAATACAACACTCTTTGTCGGCAGCAGTCCTTTCTAAACGGGATGAGCTATACCCACAAGTCAGGCAACCATTTTTTTGAAACCAACAAAAACAAACAAAACCGAAAAGGTGACAACGCTGCTTAGACAGGCAAATATCAACTGAATAAAACACAACAAAATCTACGTTATGGATGTCGATGGTCAGAAAAAGAACAATTCTTCAAAAATCTAATACAAAATAGTGAAGCGAAGTAGGTTATTCAGGAAAATATATGCTCTAACATCAGTAACAAGTATTATGATGATTTTAGCTACTCGGGTGAAGATTCAAGAAAGATAGAAAGAAAGAAATAAACTAGGCTGAAGTGGAAGCCACGTACGTGGTTCTGGGAATGCACTATTTACTATACTTGCATTGTTATTAATTAGGTAACCTTTTATTCTTCTCTCTTTCCCTCTCTCTCGCGCGCCCTCACACACACACACACATACACACACACACACACACACACACACACACACACACACACACAATATGCATGTATGTATATGTGCGTTTGTATTTTTCTGTTTATATCACTATAATAAAATGTATGCAAGACTAGTAGATAATCAACGTCATCAAGTATGAGCCAGTGTATTCTGCTATCGGTCACGCAGTCGGAAGTGTAACCCAGAATCCGTGTTCTCAATCATGTCGTTGACACACGCAACCTAGCAATGTCCGTCATCCCTAAAAGGCATTCATAATTAAGTGAATTCCACCGACTGTTCTTACCTAGTCCAAGGTTGTTGTCACTTGAACATCTACGAATTTGCAGATACATTATTTGCACGTTGACAAATCCTGGATTCACACATTTCACGACGTCCGTAGATAACATACACGATAACTAAGTTGTAATGTTATCAAAGTGGCTCTCGACTGCCAACCTTCCCCTTAAACATATGTCAACATGTTGGTGTTTGCATGTACGGAATCAATTTAGAAAGATTGTTTGCATAATGCAATAGTATCGTCCTTCGACTTGTATCCTTTTGATAGGATGTTTGCGATTCAAAGTATTTTCCGCTTGATGTGTCTTTTCCTGCAGCTACCTCTTTCCATTACTCATCACAATTATGTTTCAAAATTATAAAAATGATCAACGTCGGGCTTTTACGTCAAACAGAAATAACGTTGCAAATTACATTCTAGCGCATGGATACAAAACAAAGATGTGTACGCGGAAAGATTGTCGTAATTACCAGTGCATCGTTGTTACGACGAGCCTGCGTCAACAGCGTCAGGAAAAATATAAGTTATTTGGTGAGTCGTGAAGTTGTTTTTACATATACGGCAAAAACAGTTCGGGAAAATATTCTGCTTGTCGTCTGTAGGTTTCTCACTTGATGTTTTAACTACTCATTACTCATTAATACATTATGTTCGTGGTTATGTGTAATTGTTTTTCATTTTCAGATGGTACCTAATGACTGTGTTGACCGCAATGCACTATATTCCACTAGATAGCACGCGTGGTCAGACACAACTGCAGCTACTAATGTACGTTTGAATCGAATTGACATATACTTATCTCATAAACAGAAAATATTTATAATCTGAGTCCACCATTATACATCGAACTTTTATTTAATGTTATCAAAGCAGCAACGGATTTCGTTCACCTCTTGTCTTTTGGTATAAGAACCAAAATTCCCACTAACATTGAGTTGGGGCTAAAACCATAAGCAACATACTTTTAAAAATTAATGCTAACACCACAAAGAGTATTTTCGGACCATGTATGATATGATCAGATTTGAGACCCTCTTCACTATCAATATCATACGCAATATTTTTTTAATCTACTTGTTTATCTCCGAATTTATAGCACTCATGTCATCAGCATCACATGACACACTGTTGTAGAGGTGTTTATATATTGATAGAAAAAATTGTGCTATTTCTTTATCACCTACCCCACCATCAATACTTGAAGGCAAGAATTTATTTCTGCCCTTTATCCGGCGTACCTCAGACCACAAGTTCCGGTTTCTATTTTCACTACTGGCTTAGGCCATCTTAGTAGTACGACTTCTGTCATCCTCTCTCATAACATGTCTAACAGCCCTATGTTACCGAGTTCTTGTTGCCAGAAAATAGCCTCATGTTTCAGGTGTTCAACTTCTGTTGACCACCCAGGACGTTTCCTTCCGCCACCATTTGAATTAAAGTTGTTTTTAGGACAGGTGGTAGGTATACATTCCGATGATTCTATGCACAAATTATGTTTTACACATTACATTCTTACACAGCAAAGCCTCTTTGTCGTAATGTAACATGGAGAGATTATACTCAAGATCACTACTCTATTGGTTAATGAGTTTCGTACTGGCTTTATGCAATGCTAGTTTGTGACAATAGTTCCTTTCGAACATGTGGTCTACATTTATATCTACCCTGACATTAAGTGGTACATGGTCGGAAAACAACAAGTTGTCTGTAATAGAACAATCGAACACCTTCTGTCCTAAATTGGTCGTGGTTATAAAATGATAAATTATTGAGGTAAAACTGTTTGGACTTACATAAGTATATGGCACTTGCGCATCTGAGGTAACTATACATACCGTAAGATTAAAATCCAATGTAAAATTCCTTAATGCATATGCGTGAGGCGTATTCCTAGTCAAATCGGTATTGATGTCACCTCCGTATATAACGCGAGCGGGGTTGTAAGTGTGTATTAAGTGCTGTATTTCACTCAACACATCCATATATTCAGCAAACTTATTGTCTTCCGTCCAGCCATCGCACGGCACGGATACATTGATGCACATGATTTCACAGTTGTCAGTTTGTATCATAATCACACACAACCTCACGTGATTGCATTTAAGCTCTTTCACTGCACATTTAAATGATAATTTCTACAGAATTGCATATCCGCCGTATTGGCGTCTTTCCCTCGAAATACATTCATCCATGGAACTCTGACCAGTTATTGCCATACGGTCACCTAATTTGCACATCTTGTTTATTTCACTTTTATATAGACACTATTCTTGTATCAATAACAGATCACATTCTTTACTTATATTGTATATAAATTCTAATTTTGGACCTCTGTCTCTAAAATGCTTACAGTTATAACTAATAATAGCCAGTGGCTGTGTACGGTTAGTTGGTGAAGCATTGAACGTTATTGCAAATATTCACACAGTGACACAATTTCCTTATATCTGATGGATTCACTCTTTGTCTTAGCATACCATCTCCGCACATTCCAGCCCTAAAGCCAGAATAGAGGGTCCTTTACTTTGTTTATGTCATCAACAGAGATTGTTAATTTTAAGGAGTTCAGTTTTGCAATATCGTTGCTGGCTCTTGTTAGCTTATGGTATTTCACTACTTTTCGTGTGATGTATTCACCGACCTCACTGACCCCGTCCGAATTATGAACTCGGCATATAAAGAAGTCTCTATCGGGAGGGGGCACCATGGTAACTCCTGCAGCGTCGATCCCCTGACCAACGACGGTTCCTCGCTTCAGTGTATTCCGCGTTTCCTTACTACGGTTTTCTTTCTGCTGCGTTTTTTCTGTTTTCGTCTCTGGTCTGCTGGTATCACAAAAGTGTTATGTAACTGCTACGTCGTGTTGTCGATCGTTGTGACGTCGACACGCGGCGATACAGTGGTTGGCAGCGACTTACGGTCCGCGTCCTGCTGTTGTTTACCCTGGTCACTGTCGTTGCCATCCGGCGCCCCGTCACGGTTGGTGTCACCTGTCTTTTGTTGTAGTTGAGTACTGGAGCCACCGGCAACAACCTCTGCCAGCGATGGGTACTTCTCATTGTGGTCATTTGTTTAAACAACACCTGCTGGATAAGTTGCCCGTGTAATTTAGAGTCAGTTTCCAATGCGGAGATCTTCTGGCTGTTATTTGCGGCATCAGATGTAATGCCATTAAAAATGTCCATGACCACTTTAAGTTTACCCTCAAGATCTGCCAGTTTCTCGGCGAGAATTAACTCATTGACTCCCTCCGGGTGACTTTTTGGAATTAGCTTCCAGTCCCGTGCAACACACTGTACTTTGATACCATTCTCGATTAGGCTTCCAAGACCTCTCAGAATGTCATCACTCATAGCCTCGCTGTCGGTTCTATTACACGATGTTTGTCTCGCTTGCATAGGTTCTGAAATGTTAGAATCTTCAAATTGTGACCACAACATACACTTCGCGTCACCCAGTGTATCATTGACATGAAATGCCGACATCACTTTTACGATGTTGTCTGCTGGCACAGTCTTTGTGATATTTGGCATACATTAATGGATCATTCACCTGAATAACAACGTCATTGTAATCATATATGTGCGCTTGTTTGAGGCCTTTCTTTCGTGTACATGCTATACAGAGGGTACTACCAGTTTTTAGCCTTCCTCTGCTGCATTCTACACACTTGCCATTGTTACTCGCCATAACAACGTGTCTCTATTAGGAGGTGTACGGTATTGTTTACATGACAATGCCAGTGTCAATGGAGGGAGCTCGAAACAAAGGGTTCACAAATTTGTTTTCCCACTTATCGTTTTTGATGTGAATAAGTGACAAAACGTGCCGTCGATGGTATAAGGGAGGCCACTATCCACAGGGTGGTATATTTGAGACACAAATTCGATATTTGCAACGCACGTCGTTTAAATTCTGCCGAATGTGGCGACACTAATAGACAGTTTTGATGTTGGATTGCAAATGGGCATTAGTTGGATTGCATCCAGCGGAAAAAACTTGGCTGAAACACTTACGCATAATAACAATTATGGTACACTTACTCGCGATAAGTTAGTGGCAGCGACGTCACGCAAATGATGAGTTATATATTCTCCAGTTGTTTTTGTTTGACAAACACAGTTCTTGAAGATACCTTACGTGTAGTCAGTAGGTTTCTCACATGATGTTTCAGCTGCTCATTTTTTTTAAATATATTATATTCGTGGTGATATGTAATTGTTCTTTGTTTGACAGAAGCGGAAAGAGATGAGGGCTAAAAACTGTGTTGAAGGCAATGTATTTCAACTCGATACCACATATCTAGGCACACATACGGCTACAGATATACGTTTAAATTGGAATTACATATTATCTCCTCACAATCAATGTGAGCCTACCATTATTCACCACAATTATATTTCTTTTATCACAATAGAACGGTAGTTTACGTGTGCTATTGTGCGTTTTCCGATGTTTAACTTATTTTTGTATTGGTGTTAAATTTGCTGAATTTGTGATAACAAGACACAAAATTAGGAAAGCGAGTGTTGCCCGATATAAGAACTTCACACGAACCTCGTCACCTATAGACCAATTGAAATAAAACTGTTAATGTCTTTGAAATTTCGCATACATAGACATAATACAATTATCAAATAATTCACGAAATATGAAGCCTGTTCATTGCGAACTGGTGTCATTAAGCCTGCTCAAACGTGGTCATTTGAGTGTGACAGCCTGACAAATAGCAAGGCGAGGGGCGATGCTGCCTTTTGTTTGTAATAGCGGAATTATATATGTTTGTAACACTGTAAAGATAATATTCTTATCTACAAGTTTGTGACAGGAAGTTCGCAGGAGTTGTGTTACCTTTTTGAGTTATTGCCTTTTGAACATCGCGAATGCTCAACCTTGCATAATATCCGCTGCCGCCTAGACATTGCAGGTTTAAGCATTCACAATGTTCAAATGGCAGTTATTCAAAGACTAAAAACAAAGCATCATCCAATAAACTTGTAGATGGAATAATTTTGTTTATTGTCACTGTTACACAAAATAAATCCCATTGCAAGTATCAACATTCGTTCAAAAGATTATTAGATCCGCCTTAGTTGTTTTACGACACTAGATGTGAATTAAGTTACATGTTGCAACATGTTCCGAAATTAAGATACAGTATTGTGGATGTATTTCGTTTCAAGTGGTTTATTATTTTACCATCATTCACATTACAATACCTAACGATCAGCTTTCCAAACTATAACAACCCAGTTCAAATAGCAGTGATCGTACGAGTCATATCTTCGTTTTGGTCGTAAATTTCTTGTTTTTGCATAAAGTTTCGTATACTGTTTTTCTGTAAGCGTTTTTGTGCCTGAGGTTAGTTATGATTGTATGTCAGCCACACATTTTTCGTCACCATGACGCTATGCAATAATTCATGCCACTGCATCTAAGAAGTGTTTTTGCTATTAATCAAGTGTTTTGTCTGAGTTGGGACTTGGAGCAATGGGAGTACTAAACGAGGTGGGAGGGATAATGGGGGTTTAGTTAGTCTATCACACCAAACAGAATACGAAACTGCGTTGCAACTAGTATAGACTAGATGGTCATTTGTTTTTTGGTAAAAAAAGAAACAGAATAACGACAGTATTTGACAACTGTTCATGTTTCACAGGTGTTTTAATTGCAAGACACCCCTTATTTATTAAAATCCACAAGCACAGACAATATTTCAACAACAAAAAACACAGTGACGTGTAACGAGGCATGATTGATACAACACACAAATGTATAAATACAGATACTTTAACAGACAAGAGTACCACTGGCATCAGAAGAACTTTGGGTCGCATCGTTGTATACACGGTAAGTAAAACGTTTCTTTGGATACTTTTCTAGAATTGTGTCACTTATTGTAACGGTGACGGTGTGTTCTAACTTCCACGAGTCTCTGCAACATTAGTTCGATGTCCATAAGAAAACATTGTCATGAAAGAACTGAGCCCAATACTATCTAAGTTCAATTTATTTTATTTACATAAAGTTTCATGTAGAAATTAATTCAGTGTGAATTATTTATAAAATTACTATTGTATATTAATATAATATGACATATATATATATATGTCATGTTATATTAATATACAATATATATATATATATATGGTCGGTATTTAATTATATGTTACCAGTGTGCATTTAATGCAGTTGGTGACAACGCACTTTAAATTGACAAGGAAGTAGAGTATGTTCACAATAGTGTCGAATGCAGTGACTATAGGATCCGGTTCTTCACCGAAAGAACCCGGGTTCGAGCCATATGCTGCCGTTTCGAACTTTTAACAAGTTTGTTCACTGTCTGCTGCTGCAATTAATTCCGCTGTGTGATATAATACCTACACCATTTATCATTATATATCAATATACGAATAATCTTCGCGCATTAGATGTAGCGTGGCTGAATGCTTCGCAGATAAGTCGAGATGGAGTTCCATTGAACAAGTTTGCCAGCGAGTAATGTGTACAACGTAATGAGCATTCATTGTGACAGAATACTGCACTTCAAAAGAACATATATTTAATTTAGAAAATTTGTTGATTTTTAAATTGTGTTAGGTGGGAAGATGAAAGCAGCTATCCCTTCAAAAAACACATTAATATTGAAGTAGTCACTTCGAGTACCACCTGGATCTAATTTCAGAAAGAAACAGACGTCATGGCGAAGTATTTCATTGCGTTGCTGGCTCTGGCAGCTGTATATGCAGCAGAAGGTAATCGACACGTGTGTTTGCGTGTGCATGTGGAGGGTGGTGAGTTGTTGGGAGTGTGTGTGTGTGTGTGTGTGTGTGTGTGTGTGTGTGTGTGTGTGTGTGTGTGTTTGTGTGTGTGTGTGTGTGTGTGTGTGGTTGTACGTGTGTGTACGTGAGTGTATTTCCTGAGAATGTTCGTGCGTGCGTGCGTGCGTGCGTGCGTGCGAGCGAGACTGTATGTGTATTTTTGTTTAATGCGTGCGCTTCGTACGAGCGGGTGAGCTGGTGTGTATGACTACAGTTCGAAAAGGCACATCCGGAAGTTGACGTGTTTCTTCTTGCAGTGACTTCTTCTTATAATGGATGTTGGAACGGCTACAACTACGATTGCTGCAGACATCGTCGCCCCAACTTCTACTACCCGTCTCTTTCGAAGCCTTTCCCCTACTACTACAGTTGTTTCGGCAGCAGAGTTGTGTACGGCCGTTGCCCAGTGAACATGTGCGTCACTGTTTCGGGAAGTTGTGGTAAGTGTGGCAATGGCATACGTAAAACGTATGTATTTCAAAGATATTCTGTTGATAATGGTTAGGGATAAGTCGTTTATATATGTGTGGCTATTTGATTTACACTATTTTAATTGTGTGTGTATATCATCTGAATTATTTTTATTTATAACGAAGGTAGCCCCACTATTATAATTTTGCGGTATATTTTTTTGTTTAACTGATCTCTCAACAGTCTCACCTGTGGTGGTGCTATTTCAAGCAATTAATACTTATGTAAGTATAATTGATATACCCTTATTGTTGCATCTCAGTTATATTTAAGGTTGATGTTACCTGTACGTTTAAGGACTATGCAGAGACCGGTGCCGTTACTCCCGGGGTGTCTACTCCTACTACTCGTCCTACTTCTACGGCCGCTACTATTACCAGTGTAACCGTGGAGCAGTGAACTACCGGTCATGTGGACTGAATCAATCCTTCTACCCGGGACTCGGTCGATGCGGTTCGTGTACACATTAGACATTAAGATAGAACAGTGTCGATCACACCCATATTGCAATGTACTCGTTAAAGCTGCTGTACGCAGTCTTTAATTTTGTGAATATAAAATATGTTTTGGGTTTCAGCACATGTGATAATAGCGAGAAAAACCAATTTTGTAATGGAAATAATATTGCGGTATAACGTACTGTGTGATAATGATTTTGTGTTACCTTTAATCCGTGTAATCTGAAGTGCAGTGCCCACTTCACATATCCAACGTGATCTTTATTATGTTCCTATTATATTAAATTGCAATTCGGAAAATATGTGCGCATCGTTTTCAACAGGCTGCAGAGAAAATTATTGTGAGAAGTACAGCGGCTGGCAGTCGACTGTTTGCAACGGATGCGGAAGCTACGTCTTCTGCAGATATGGACGTCCCATTCGCTACAGGAGATGCCCCTGGAACAGACGCCACTACGACTGTTATCGCCGTCGTTGTGTCAGTAGGTGCAACAAATGCTGTGGTTCACGATAAGCACATAGCATAAGGTAACTTATTGTATTCGTCTTTATCGTTTCTTCTCTGGCTATTCTTCTGGTTGTTTTTCCTGCCGCAGGCAATTATTATTGTAATCACTGATGTATTTCTATTAATGTGATTACTTGATTTAACTAGCATCGTTCTGGATAACCCTATTTATTTTCGAGATAAATTAGTTATCCAAAAACACTATAATGATTGACTATCTGTTAATGCATGTGTATCAAATAAATATAAGCTGTACTCAAGTGTTCTAATGTGTTGATATATATATATATACATTTCCAATAATATAAGTAGCTCTACCTAATAGTCATTTAGACTATTGCAGCTGGCGGCAAACCAGTAATGCTATCAGGACTAATGAAATTGTTAATCAATGTTTCTACTAAAAATGCATCGTTCATCACCATTATTTTCTTATTATGTAACTGCATTGTATCTTGCTTACATGTCTAACCATAGGTTTGTTAATTGTACACTAGTACATTTCGTGTCACAACCACGCAACTGCCACTCTGTTTAAATAGGAGACCTTTCTGTATGATTGTATAACAAATACTGAAATTACTTTTGATTACACTACAAGAATCTAAAGTGTCTAGAATAAAACTCAAGACTTAGATTCTTAACATTGGTTTCCCTCCATAAATCGGCGGATGTCTCTTCTTTTAATGGTCATTCCTCTTCGTCTCTTTTCATGTTTGCGAATTTAATGTTTCTTACATGGTATTGTCTGTACCTATGGGCGATATCATCAATAATTGCATCAATAATATTTTCCTTTGCAGTGATGTTACCTGGTCTATCTGACTCCCTTCGAAAAGATGTGGAACAAGCGGATCCGTGCAGACAGATGATTCTCCGTCCACGTATCTACAGGTTCGCTTGTAACCAGCTAGATTGTGGAATATATCGCTACAATAAAGATACTGCTTAGTAATTAGTGGTCTGTGTTTGATACTTTTTCAGAAATAATTGTATTTGTATCCTACGGAACTTATATGGAAACAAGTGGGATCTTGATGGGCTTTTGCTTCTAAGACAGTTATATAAACACTAACCATTATCAGTTACAATCAAGAACGTTCTTCCAGCAGTTTAGTAGAATAACATTGTTGAAGGCACAGCATTTAAACTGCACACACAGATTTGATTTGAAAAACCTAACATCACACAATATTACTGTGTCCACAACGTTAGCCGGTAAACTAAGAATAGTTCTCAAGTTTGCCTCCCCGAATTTGTGTTGGCGCTATACCTGCGAAAATGCTACGCCAGCATGATGCACTGTATTGTATTAAAACAGTTGTTGCAAGTGTAACTTCGAATCGAAGGGAATACTAGAGACCAACATTTTATGTATCCGCATACATGTCGAGAACATATATTATGGGCATTCGTTATGTCACCGCGGCGTCATGGACAAGTAAGCTGCAGCCGCTTATTGGTCAATCGTCGGGGGCGTGTCTCGATAACAGAGTTGTGAACTTTATATTTCACTAGATTATCCCACTTTGAAATTAATTCATGATTAAATTACAGGCGTGAGATTGTTGAGTGTAGTTGTAGATATTATTTAACTGTATTAACTGTTTGATGTGTATAAACACACCCAACTGCTTCTTCGGGATTGACGCATGATACCCAACACTAGCTTTACAACAAACGTGAAGCCTACAGAAGTGTTAGTCTGACTGTGTATTTAACAATACTGTTAACTATACTATAAGAAATGCACGTCAGGGACATAATAATTTAATCATTCATGTGTGACAGTTGTGACAGCAGTATTTGACAAATATTAGGACAGGAAACACGCTTAGTCTAAACTCTTAAAGAACATAAAGCGCCAGCGTAGATAAGCGAGTGTTTCCTCAAAAGGCACGTCCCATATGTATCACTTTATGGTATCACCATCTACCGATCAAATAGTAAGATAAAAACTACTTAGTGTCAGTGACCACATGTAAAAGTTCACAGCGGTTTTGCCATCTAGCGATCACATAGTAACACAAAACTACTTAACAGCAGTGACCACAGCAGCACTGAAATACAGTACTATAAAAGCACAGACATCATAACTAATGTAAACGCAGTTGTACATAAAATGTATAAACATAAATACGTGACCGAGCCAGCTGTACTTCCCAGCATGCAGGACCAGTCCATTTGTTCGAGGAAGACAGGGCACTCCTTAGCATCTACATAAAGATCATTCTAATCAATTAGAACTTTGCATTTATGTATCGTAATAGAGAGCGAGCTAACTGTGTACCTATGTGTGGATACAGCTTGTTTGATGCAACAATACCAACACATGACAACAGTTGTAAAGTTCAAAAAGAGTACATTTTATTGCCGGATCACATCATAGTAACCAGAAATCATATAACTTGATGTATGTATTATAATAACAGCATATGAATTAAGTTCACTATTAACATATTACGGTTTACATGCATCAAAAGTGAGGGGCCAACCACCACAGGTACTGTTCCTTGTGAATAGTGTCCAGAACTAGCATTTAGAGAGCGCCTGTATCTCGATAAAAAAATATGTTCAAATGCGCTGTCAATAGTGCAATATAAGTAAAATAGAGTAGTTGAGCTGAAATATATTAAATAGAAAGATAAAAGAACATTGTAGCACATACAAATTGTAAAAAATATAAGTTACATAAACCCGAGTAAATTATAGTAAAATATGTGAAACATAAAAATAAAGAATAAGTTTAATTATTTAACGGGTTAATATGTACAATAAATAATGTGCTTAAACTAATTAAATACATTGTTAAGTTCTTTAATAAATAAAATATGTCGTGACTACATATATCGAGTAACCTGATTACTGAAATGCCCCTCGTCCAGACTGCAAAGTTCCTCGGCGGCTTGCCGGAATAAGTATGTCTTTAACAGTGACTTAAATGTAGCAACACAGTCTGCATGCCTGACTGTGAGGGGCAGCGCATTCCAAAGTATAGGGCCAGCCACCGAGAAGACACGACGGCCATAATATTCCAGGTGACGTCTTGGAACTATTAGCAGATCTGATCGGCGTGTAAGGTGTCATGAGCGATGATATGTAAGCAGGGCCGAGCCATCTACAACTTTCGCAAGTGCGTCTCAGGCAGACCTTATAGCACTACATTGCCGTAATCGACACGTAACATGACTATTGCATTTACAATGGCTTTGAACGCATTAGTGGTTAGACATTTCCTAATCGACGCGATGCTAAGGAGGTGACAATATGTTACCTGGCATTAAATACGTGGTTAATATTTTCCATATGGAGGGTCTGTGGATGCTGTCAAACGCATTGGTGAAGTCTATGAAACTGATTTCGTGTGAGATAAGTACATGTAATTTCAATCCAAACGTATATTAATAGCCGCAGTTGTAATTAAATGTGCGTGCTATCTAGTGGAAGTGTAAGCACATTGCGTTCAACACAGTTATTAGGTTCCATTTGCCTTCGTTCTGACATCGTAAGGGGGGTGTTGTTGAAAATTATTCGCTGCCACGACGCCGTCTCATCAGAAAACGGGGGAGGGTGTTGTTGGAATGTTTTCGCCGCGCGTCGCCGTAACATCAGATTATAACCTAAACGGGGGCACACATGCCACGGGTCTAGGGGGACACGATAACATATAACAGTCAAAAAGGTCTGGGGGGCAAGCCAAATATTCCAACGGCTTAAGGGACACGTGTCCTACATCCCCTTTGAATCCACCTATGCATAAACAACGTTGTCCTTATTGTGCTCCAATCCTATGCACTTATAATAGGCTAGGTAGGATAGGTTCAGCGACTGGCAGGCGACCGTTTGCAACGGATGCGGAAGTTACGTCTTCTGCAAGTGGGGACTTCCCATTCGCTACAGGAGATGCCCCTAAAACAGACGTCACTATGACTGTTATCGCCATCGTTGTGTCAGCAACAACTGCTGTGGCGCTCATGTGGATTCAATCAATCTTACTACCCGGGACTCGGTCGTTGCGGCTGGTGTACAAATTTGAAATACCTCCTTAAACTTAACAACGCATTTTTTTCAATGTTTGATTTTCTTTATGAGCCCATTGTCTTAGTGAATCGGTCCCCGGATCACAAGAAACCATCTTTGACCACTCGGGTGTAGACTAACCGGTCTCCAGGTGTACCTGGTCATGACCTGCGACGTCAGGATGACGTCACGACGCGGGTTACCGCAGTTCGTGACGAGATCGCGGAAAAAAATGATATCCCCACTGCCGCCCCTGGAGCAAAATATGAATAACGTCATCGGTGTTGTCTCTTCTGTGGTTATTGTTGTAACGTCCGCTTCTCTCTTCACCGCCCCACCGCCCTTATCCCCACCGCCTCTGTCATCGCCCCACCACCTCTGTCACCACACCACCGCCTATGTCACCGTCCCATTGTCTCTGTCATCACCCCACCGGCTCTGTCACTGCCGCACCGCCTCTGTCATCACGCCACCGCCTCTGTCATCGCCCCACCACCTCTGTCTTCCCCCTACCGCGTCTGTCACCACCCCACCGCATCTGTCACCACCCCACCTCCTCTTTCATCACCACACCGCATCTTTCATCAATCAACCGCCTCTGTCACCACCCCACCGCCTCAATCATCACCCCACCGCCTCTGTCATAACCCAACCGCCTCTGTCATCACTCCACCGCCTCGGTCATCGCCCCACCACCTCTGTCTTCAACCTACCGCGTCTGTCACCACCCCACCGCATCTGTCACCACCCCACCTCCTCTTTCATCACCACACCGCATCTCTCATCAATCAACCGCCTCTGTCACCACCCCACCGCCTCGATCATCACCCCACCGCCTCTGTCATAATCCAACCTCCTCTGTCATCACCCAACCGCCTCCGTCTTCATCCCACCGCTTCTGTCATCACTCAACCGCCTCTGTCATCATCCCACCGCCTCTGTCATCACCCAACCGCCTCTGTCATCACCCAACCGCCTCTATTATCACCCAACCGCCTCTGTTATCACTTCACCGCCGAACCGCCTTTACCTTACCGCCCCTTTCCCCACCGTTGCCGACATAACGACAATAAAACCCACTTAATGTTGACATTTGTTCTACTCATCAAAACACATACGACTGGACATTTAACTGATTTTGTAGTAGGTAATACCAGTTCACAACATCCCGTAGAATACAACTACGTACGGCGAGCAACTAATTCATATTGTGTGTATGTTTATGCAAAATTGTCCCTCCGTTTGGTACCAGCGATTGTTACTTTAAAAAAATTTCACTACTCTCAT
This sequence comes from Escarpia spicata, assembly GCA_963995525.1. Lineage (NCBI taxonomy): Eukaryota > Metazoa > Annelida > Polychaeta > Sabellida > Siboglinidae > Escarpia > Escarpia spicata. The sequence goes on from OZ023213.1 coordinate 14,195,583, forward strand.
AGGTATATTTGCCTTGGTTTTGTAGTCACATCATGTATACTATGTACCTGTACCTATCGGTTATGCTGAAAGAACCGCCCTGTAGTGGTACATATACACAGAACACAATGCATTATTGTAGATGTAAATCACAACATAGTTACCTCTTCATCGAATTAATCACTCGCTTCACTGCCTTCGTCGTCTCCAGGTCTGCGATATCGTGCAACGTCATGCCGCGACCGTAGATGACGATGCCTCGAAGGCACTACAGCTGAATGAATTGGGGCAACGTAGAGTGAACGAACGTGCCCAAGATTCGACACGGCAGCACAGGATTTGAACCCAGGTTCTCTCAGTCGAGAATCCGAAGCTCTACTCACTGCGCTACTGCGCTCCACAAATGGCATGTACTTGTTTTTATTCACCTATGTTAGCGACTGACTCGTCCATACTGAGACCGATAGCGGCGACACCTCGCAACTCTTACGGCGGCCAGAAGACGGGTAGACTCACGGCGACTGTCAGACCTGGTACATACACTGACCTGTACAATTGAACCTCTCTTTACGGTCACCTCAGTAATAGAGTCACCTCTCAATTAAAGTCAGTCTACTTCAGCCCAAAATTATTTCCACAGCAGCAAAACATAGGAAATTAATCTTGCTAATAAGGTTACCTCGCTATTCAGGTCACATTGCTTGCCTGCCTGCCTGCCTGCCTGCCTGCCTGAATGCACTACGGTTGCACCCTCAATCTTCTGTCAGCGACACACGTGACACCAGTTCTCCCCCAAACAAGAGGAGTCGTCTCTTCAGCTTCATGTATTTTTCTCTTCAAACGTACTTGCTAAATATTTAGCACTCCCAACATTGCCAGAGGAGTCTGACCCCTTAGTTTTCTGGAAGCTGCACAGGGAAGAGTTTCCCACACTGACACGACTTGTACCAACCCATCTAACGGTCCAGGCTAGCTCTCCACCAGTCGAGCGACTATTTAATGTCGCGGGCAGTCTTTCACCCAGACAGATGTAAGCTAACTGATGAACAATTTGAACGGATCATGTTTGTGCGGTGCAACAAGAATTGACTGTTACGAGCTGAACATCTCAAGAATTGACGCGAAATGCCCCTGTTTTATGTGTTGACTACTTGACTTTAAACAAAAATGAATAAATGCATAATACTCCCGCTTTTATGTTTTTATTGCTTTGACTTTCACCATTATGAAACATAAATGTAGCGTTCAATGTCCTTGATTAAAATGTTCAAAGTACTTGGCACTTGTACTTGAGTTTTCCACAAAGTACATGTACTTGCCTATATTTTTTAGGTGAGTACTTGTATTTGGACTTGGCAAAATTTATAGTACTTGTACTTGTATTCAAGTAAATTTTGCATCTACTTGACCCATCCCTGGTAGTTGTATAAAGAAAACAACTAAACACGAAATATAAAGCTATATATATATATATATATATATATATATATATATATATACTTAACTCTACTCGAAAATATGTTATCGGTTCAAACGCGTGCAATCGTGATTTTGCGCACCGTTAGTCGTCCGTAATTAAAGAAATGGCCGTGGAGTTGTAAGTATCAAAGCCTGCTTCTACATAACTCGACAAATTAAACGTCGGTTCAGTATTAACAACGGTACAGGAGTGGCTCAAAGCTTCCCTATTGTCGTGGGGCAAACCTTCCCTTTTACATTATTTTGATCTTCTGAAATTGTTTAACAGTGGGGAGCAGTGTTCATCTCACATTGCCTGTGTCTTCCGGAAGAGGCACTAAAAGCCGTTGGTCCCTTCCATCTGATGTGTATGCTAGGGGAAGTAAAAGACTGCACACAGGGATGGTGATAACTATCTCTAACCCACTAGATCCGGCTCCCAGCGATCGGAGTTGCTTTGTTTTCACAGGTTGTTGAACACCGTGTAGAATAGAACAACATATCGTGACCGGTGATCTATCACTGCGGTCCTACAACTACACTAGGTCCCTGTGAGAAAGCGCATCGAGTACAAGTCACTCATGGTTGTACACACAACACTGTATGCAGGCTCGCCAGCGTATATCGCGTCACTGTTACATCGTCACTCACCACGCAGGACCCTACGCTTTGGCGGTGGTCTGCATCTGGACGTTCCACGCGTGAACCTAGAACGTTATGGTCGTCGGGCGTTTCATGTGCTGGGCCGACAGCGTGGAACTCTCTGCCTCTGGAACTACGCGCGATTGGGAACACTAGGCAGTTTGGAAAATTATTGAAGACATTTCTGTTCTCAAACAGATATAATCAGACATCATTTAACCTTTGTATTATTATTAGTATTATTTTGTGTAAGTAAGTGGTTATTCAACAACATTATTCATGCATATAGTTTTAATTAATTTTTTGTCTTATTTATCTCAGAATCACATTTTAGTATCTAATCAAATTATTTCATGTAATTTAGGCTTTTATTTATTTTATCCAGTATGTTCAGCTGTTCAGCATCTTTGCTAATCGTTTATTTTATCATCGCATTTACCCGTAATTTTATTATACACAGGTTTATCTATATATATATATATATACTAGAATTTTGCTTCCTAACTTTAGTTATTTTATTTTTTATTTCTCTTAAATGCGTTTTTATGCTTCTTAGACGATTGCCGATTTGTAACCACCCGTGAACGGGGGTCATTAGTCCCGGATTTGATGGTGTGTAAATAAAGTTTATTATTATTACATCTTTGGTGTTATCTAGACAGTTAAACAAATCCACATAGTGACATTTCCACATATTTACAATATTGTGTGACCCTTTTTAGCAAGCGATTCATGTCTTAATGCATCCTCGTTGTTTCTGATGAGTCTAGCCTTAGCCCTGTTTTTCATGTCAAAAAGTGCCCCTTGCCTGGGACTACCAGAGTTTTTCCATATGGTGTATGTCTCTTGAGACATATCGTACAGATCCGATGCATATTCTTTCCAACCAGGCAGGTTAACGTTTTTACCCTTGGATGGTTTGGGTGTTTTTATAGTACCCTGTCCCGCAGTGGTTATTGCACACATGATATTATTATAATAGTTTTGTAAGACTACCCTTATGCTCTATCTTGTAAAGTTGCAGTCTTTCCACAATAAAACATCAGTTGGTATCTCAACATTTCTCAATAGGAATTCCGGCTGTACACCATACTCATAAATTACATCTTCACTCAGGAGAGATCAATACATTTTGCTTGTAAAATTACTGCCTGTCCTATGATCGATGTCAGGAGCTAATTGTAAATCAATATAAACTGTGACCGGGATATGGTCAGACTGAATTGTACCGTACAATACCGACATGTTTGTTATGACACTGTTGCCATCTTCAGTCGAGATTAAGTGGTCCAACCACGAGTGACTACCCCAAGCATCACTTACATAAGTATGTTTCTTCTGGTAACTTAAGGCAACTAGTCCATTTATACCTGAACTGACTACAAAATTCTTTCAGCAAGACAGCAAAATTAGCAAGACATTGGCGTTATAATCTCCGACCACTGTTATACATGTGCTGTCACATTCGGCTAACAAATTGTGAAGTTTGGTTAAATGATCAAGATATTCTTCCTCATTATCAGTTTTGTCATAAGGTAGATAAACATTAAATACATACATTTTCTTTGTGCCAGATACTATCTCGATACTAACAACCCAATCATAATCATATTTATATGGAGTGATAAATTCATCATCTTTATTATTCCAGAGAATAGCTACCCCTTCCATCTTACAGCCTAATGTTAAACACAGAGAATCATCATTGGGGGAGTTGGCTACCGCATTGTACCCCCTTTCGCATCTTTTTTATATCTTCCTCTTGCTGTTTTGCTAACCAAGTTTCCTGGAGGCAAATACTATCATAATCAGTGACTAGCTGTTCTACCTCTAATCTTTCATAAAAACTATATGACCCTAATTTCAGCCCACGACAGTTATAGCTTACAAGCGGTTTACTAAGTGTTCGTTGAATGCGTTCATTCTGCGTCCTCAGCGGAGTCATCATTCAAGTAGTCGGCTGCTCTGGTGTTTGTGTGCTGCATTTTCTCTGAAGGTTTGTACCATCGGACAAAGATACCCTCCGGCAAAATGTTTCCATCTAGGAACATCTTGTGGTCGTTGTCTTCCGCTGACACATACAATGATCGGTAGTACTCTGGATATTTTGACTCGAGGAGCACACACGTCACATTGACAGTCAGCTTTCCATCCAAGTATCGCCTCAAGTCATCTGCACTCTGGTCAGGAGAGAAGCGTGTGGCAAACACATTCTCTTTTCTTTTTCGTTTCACAGCAGCCGTAATGCTATCAACTTTCGCAGAGCCAATTATAGGATTTCTCTGCTTCTTCATAGACATGACAGGACTCGGACTGTTGAGCACGTAGGTTAGATGAACTGTGACGTTCACTTGCCTTTTTGACAACGGTACTCCAGTGACACTGTCCATCAGTCCCAGCATCAGTCTCTGTTGGTACTGGAGCAAGTACAATGTCTGCAGTCTTAGTCGCAGCTGGCTCTACATTGGGCAGAACCACTTTCACTGGAGTGCATTCAACAGGCTTTTTCTGAACCTGACGTCTCTGTTGTCCCCCTTGTCAACATTTCACACTCATGTTTGCACACTTTTGAAGTTGTATCTTCACACACCTTTGTCAACGCTGGTGACATAGTCTGCTGACATTTCATGCCACCCCTCAGCAGGAGGACTTCGTTGTTGAGGCTCTCAGTCTTCGTCAATAATACTGATACATCTAATGAGTCAAATGTGATAGGAGGAAGATTCCCCAAGTCCTTTGCAACAAAGCATGGGATGGCATCAACTTGAGGGTCAAGTCATACCGTGTAGAATAGAAGAGCATATCGTAAACACGTATGTATATAACTATCTCTTGTAAAGTAGGTTATGCAAGAGCATTGGAATGTTTTTTTTATAATATAATTATTTAAAAGTGTCATGCTAATTTCGTCTACATTTTCCAGTATAGGTGGAAATAAAATATCCATGAATTAGGTGATGTTATAAAATGCGGTTGTTGAATGGAATCAGTGTATGTGCACAACCTGTTGTGTTTTGATACTGACCACAGGCAGGATTTGAACCTGCCACACACGACACTGGGACATCTTTGCTATAAACTGCATAACTCAACAAAATGGTTAGACAAATAACTCACACAAAATATTTGAGTCAGGCCACGAAAAATGTTCCCATTTCAAATTCGCCACCTTCCTCTTGTCTCATGGTCATTACTTTAAGACAGATTACTATATACTTATAATTTCTGTACGACAAATATCCTCAGAAACACAGACATATTTTCAATATTATTCTATTCTATGACAGCTGGTTCCAAAGATCTGATTGATCAAACTGGAGCACCCTCACAAATGAAACTTGTCTTTTGTGTTTTCCACATTTGGTATAATGTCACTAGAAGGCTTTTCAATTCAGCACCTCGCCGCCATTTCTCTTTCTGGTTCAAAGATGAAATAAATAGGTGTCAAGAACCATAGTTTGAAATAAATGAAAAAAAAGCACATTTTGCATGATGTCCGTAACATGGTTTTTAGATAACCGGCAAGGTAACATACTCTACTATTAGCAGTCATTTAATACACTCATCCTGTCCCGGTTTAAATTTAGTGAAGACATCATGTTCAGATTTCCCTCAGCTTAGCCATATTAAATTCAAAATTGACTATACTACCTCTATAGATTAGTGTATCCTTGGTGTCTCACATGCAATGTGGTTTGATGTTGATTCCATGAGTTTGTGTTTAGTTATAATGTATATGTAAGCATTGTATAATGTCTGTCACATGCACAATTAACCGTGATGTCCGTCACGAAAGCTGTTGTGATCACATCCAGTGTATATTATCATTGCACGAGTTTTCCAGCATCATAACGTACCGACATGATCAGTTCAACCCATTTGCTGCGTACATATATGAAGTGTGAAACAACATATTTTTTCGTTCCCTATGGTATGATTACCAAAATTATTGTGTAGATAAACTCGTATCAACCAATTACTATGATTTTAAGAATACTACTTTGTAGGTAGTGGACAATGCAAACTAGACCTTTAGGACTTTCAAGTGTCCACTCTAGACATCTAAGAACTGCTAGAAGACAAGAAACACCCATCACAAGGGACCCTAACCAAGTAGGAGGTACACGGCAGACTCAGCTTGAAGTCAATCTTGAAGACATTCCAAACCCATCACAAATGTTTCCAGCCTATCCGCATTAATAAATGGTAACTGGTCATTAGTCAAGTTGTTAGGACAACCTCCTGCCCGAAATCTCAATCGCTCACCCATACAACTGACATAACCAGCAACACCGGATGTTGGGTTGAAATTTCAGCCCGATACATGCAAAACTAATGAAGGTGCACAAACAAACAGAGAACGAACTGTTTTATAATATAGATATATCGTATTCCTAGTTATCCAATATAACTTTTGACACTCACTTGTTATAATTCACTAACTTAACGGGCGATAATTTTTATGCTAAATGACAAATAGCTTCATCTGTAGGAAATATATGAAATGCGAAAGAGGGCGCTATTGTAAGCGTGCAGACGTGACCAACGACAGGTAGACCTGGTGCATGTTAAGCGCTGAGGATTTTCAAACATCAATAACTTAAAAATGGGCCAAGAGGCCATGAAGTCCTTTGGATTATAATGTGAGTTTGTAATTATTAATAAAATGTTTTTTGGTGAATCATAGTTACAGATCATTAAGGGTTATGAAGGAAGTAAAATGTTGGCATGTTTAGTGGAGACTACACGCATGCCAGTGAAGATACACCTGAAAATAAAATACTTGAGTAGACCGTTTCGTGAAGATTGTATATTAGTTAATGTGCTATTAAAATTACTGTAGCATTTTATTGCGATACTCTGCTATTTAGGCCGATTTCTAATGGTTGTAGAAAGCTTGCAGGAGAGTTGGTGAGCTGTAATCTCGCATGTGCACAGTTAAAGGTTGTTTAAGAAAATATGCCCCAGAATGGAATGAAGAAAGAGACGAACTACGATAAAACTTTATTTTTCAAACGGTACATATACATAGCATCTGAATAATATTCTTTATAAGTTTGGCTAAATATGCTTTAACCTTTTCGAGTATACCTAACTTATTTTATAGATAAGTTATTTTATTTTAATCCTAGATCGTATCTTTATCCTAGATCATATCTTTTTATTGCATTTATAATTATGTTTATTGCTGTTTTCAAGTTTCTCAGGTTCTGCCAGTGCAGTAGGGATTCCCATTACACATTATAGTTACAGCCCACATGAGGGCATTCTGTTTGACACTGGGACAATCAATGGCAGGCAGTGAGCCTAGGCAAATCCAATACACAGGTTTTTTTAGCATAATCTCTCCAGACAGCTGTACCAATGATCAGAGGTAGGGCAAAGTCCACTATCCAGTTATAAATAGATATCAGTAGCAGTTATAAATAGAGATCAGTGAAGGAGGCTTACAGTATGAAATTTTAGCATTCTGGGGGGCCCTGAGGTGCCCTTAGAATGATTCAATCAAATACAGATTTCTTGTGCATAGTGGCAGTACACTAAGATACATCTATGCAAAACACTGTCATCCACATCGCCTACACTCTAGTGGCTGTCAATGATAGACTAAACTCCTCAATAAATACACTAACTTAGTCTTAGTACAGTCAGTTGGCCTAACACTACAAGTACAACACTCACTACATTTTTGCATTACACGTTTCTTTTCGGTTGGCGGTGGCGTCGTTTCGCTGTCATCCATCATTTCGTGCAGCGTGACTTCGTTTTGTTTGATCGCGGAAATGCCGATTTGTCATAACGTTGTTTCCTATTGGTTAGATTACGACCCGACTTAGCGAATGAAAAACCATGTCACATGATGCATACATATGCTGCCACCTGTTGATTATAGTGGAAACAAAATTTTAGTGATTGGCAAACATGGTGACAGTCCGTAATATTTCCATCCCTCGCCGTAATACCGTAATTTGAGGTGACTTTCCGGAATGATTCCGGACAATCCGGAATGGTAGGCAGGTCTGCATACATCCAGCGACATATTTGTAGATGGCACAATTATGTTTATGACGATATAGAAAAACACAAAATTTCACGACTGGAACCCCACATACAGCCTTTTGAAATATTGAGCTGCCCAAGTTCATCACCCTCGAGACGAACTTAGAAAATGTCTAAATCTACAAACCATCTCAATGGGCCCGGTAGACCACATGCACAATTTCAGCCTGATACATGCAAAACTGATGATGTGGGGGCACAAACAAACAGAGGACGAACTATTTTATAATATAAATAAATAATATATCTATGGAAACTGACCAGCAGTTTGTACGTGGCGGGGGTTGCGTGTTCCTTGGTGGGCGTGGTTATACCTTCAGCCTCTATGTAGTGACTCTTCTTCTTCAACCTCTTCTCCTTCTTCTCTTGTTTCTCCTTCTTTGACTTCCGCCTCGAAGGCTGCAAATAAAGAGGCCAGTAAATGGACAGTTAATAACCATCCTGTGAAGGTGTCAAAAGCATTTGTTTAAGTTTAAAAAGGCAAGGCTTTGAAATGTTGTGATACTAATTAAATACAGTAGTCCCTCTCTTCAGCGGACACATCTGTATCCAAGCATAAGTGTCCCGACATGGCAGGTGTCCGCTCATCGGAGGGACAGGCATCTTAGTGCAGGAGTTCAGACCAGTACAACCGACACATGATAAAGATGTGGCAATATATCAACGCATTGACTGATAGGAATTAAGCACTATATATATATGTTTATTATTACTATGATTAGGGTTCATACAGAATGAGCAAAGTCAAATTCAAGAACATTTTCGGGGAAAAAGTATGACTTTTCATAAAAAAATGTCATTATTTAATGTCATGTATTTATACATTTCCACTAGAAATTTGTAATTGTGTGTAGGTGTTTTTGACAAGTTTTGATTAGAAGATTATCACAGAAGACTATTAAACTCTAATTAAATTGCTTTTCACAATCATAACAATGGCAATGACACTTAGTGCGTCATGTTTTCACTAAGATTCTCATTAGGCTAACTGTGCACATAATTTCTCAGTGAGTCTGAGATACTGCCTGTGGAAGTCAGTCTTAGCAAGTCCAAGATGTGATATTTATTTTTCAAAATGTTGTCTTTTGCTCTACCTTACCCTAGCCTAGGGCTAGGCTTGGCCTTTAAAGTTTAATGATATGCTTTATTATTTTGGCAATCTTTTACTTAACTTGCTTAAATTATTAGCAGTGTCTGTCTAAAGTTCCTCTTTCGGGGAGTAAAATATTATTTATATATTGTCAATCTAATACATTTTTTCTGGAGCTTCCTTCCTTCATTCGATTTCTTACATTTTATATTTGACTTAGGCTTGCAATGCCTGCGCGTGTGTGATGACAATTGACAGGCGATGTCCACAGTATTTTGACATCGTTCCGTGCATCGCACTAACTTCTGAATGTCACAGCGATCGTTCACAACCCAATTTTTATAATCACCATCCAGTAACCCCTCATCTCTGAATCTACTGCCATCCATAACTCAAGGCTGAAGAACACATGATGGAAACAAGATTTAAAATAAACAATATGGACGTTGGCGAGTGACCGCACACATGGAGAAAGAGCGCATCTGATTGGTTCACGCATTCGCATGGCGACATCTAGCGATTATGCATACTGCTATTTCATGTGGTGCCATCTACTGAATTGTGTTACCGCTCATTTTCATCTTCCGCCATGTTGTTTTTGCAAAATTGTCAGAACCACCGATTTTTACGACAAAAATTACTGACAGATTCCACAAAATATTATTACAATTATTTCGTCGACAACTCGTCATTAACGTGCTTGAATGTTCACGAAAATCTGATTCAAGAACATTCGAGGGTACTCGAACGAAAAAATCAAATCCAAGAACATTCAATACTTTCGGGGGCCTGTGCGAACCCTGACTGTGATGTATTAAAAAATAAACAGTTGGTCATGAAGTCATATCGCCCGCCCAACCCCCTCTGTCGATCTGAGATTTTCCTCAACCGCGCACTGGTCACTCATTCACTGCCACTAGCCTATGCAACGGTATCGGCCCGGCGCCAAGCAGTAGAATTTGTTGCATGTATGGCAGCATTCAACCAAAAATGTCGAACAAAACATCTCCGTTACAACATTTTATAAATTGGTATTCTCGAACGATTTGGATATTCTTTAGCTAAAACACTTTGTAAGTAATTCGCAAGTTGACGATTTTGGCTGCCCCCTACCAGCTAATAACCTGGAAATGATCAACCGAATATTTTAATCAGTTGCTACATGCAGCGTGAATGTTAATTAAATATTAAAACCGGTAACGGGTACAATCATTAATTGTATCACTTCATTTTTCATCCAATTTCGAAAGATTAATTAAAATTGAATTGAAAACATTACTTGCTGAATGTGTATGAGTGACATGGGGATTCAAGGTATATTTCATTATGTCATGGGGTCTAAAGGGTTAAACAAGTAAATGTCATGGGGTCTAAAGGGTTAAACAATTAATTGCCATGGGGTCTAAAGGGTTAAACAGAACAACTAAAATAACGGTGATAGAGACACAAGATGACTCAACCCCACACTGACCTCTTCTTCTTCGTCGACGCCAACGTGTTTCTCGGGAGTGCGGGGGTCGCATGGGCAGGGAGTGAGAGTTCACTGGCTGCGGAGGAAGCTGAGTGGACATCTTGGGCGGACCCTGACAGCCAGAAGTCCATGTCATCCGTCTGTAAAAACAACATCTCTTAGTTTGGTACATTTTAATATGAACATAATATTAATAATAATCTGAACATTTGTATAGCGTCCTTTCAGCCTAAACTGCTCAAAGGCGCTTTACAACTTCATTAAACCATTTTCTCACACTTATGTGACTGAAGGGAGGTTCACTTTCGAAATATGAAAATAGTGTAGAATATGGTAAAAAAAAGACAAGGTACGACCTGATAATTAAAAATGATCTTTTTAATTCATCAATGCATAATCCAAAATATAGCACTGAAGAGAAAAAACAGTAGGCATGGGTGCTCATAAAGGGGATTGGAAGTTTGGAACCATGTAAGAAAAGCTACTACATCAGTACAGTTCAAAGTTCATGCCAATAGCAAAAAGGCACAACTATCATATAATTTGAAGGTTAAACGAGAATACTTCCAGGTAAGTTCTCGTTTAACCATCAAATGTTATCAAATCACCTTGGAGGTGGACTTCCAATGAGATTTTGACGAGTGGGTGATCTCGAATGAAGGCACAATGTAGTCAAGGTGAACACACACATTTTTTTAATTAAACTACATGTACAAAGGTTCCACCTATATACTACATCAGTTATTAAAATGGTCTATCCCAGCTTTGCTCCTGAGAAGGTTGCATCCATGTTTACTTCCAAAGGTTTGTTGTAGAACTTTGCAAATGTCTTCTCGTTTGACCATCCCGCCACCTTCAAAATATCTGTAACCTTAACCACCTGACGGTGTGCCGCAGATGCAGCTGCTGCTCGTGTACTATACAGTTTTAAAATGTCCATATCAATTCCCGCCAAACTCAATGTCACCTTTATCCACCTGGCAATGGTGTCTTTGCTGACTGCCTTGTGTGGTCGCACCGTGCTAACAAATAGCCGAGAGCTGCTACGCAACGGTTTGGTCCTAGTTAAGTCTACAGACAATGTACACATAATACAAATTCTGGTGTCATCCTTAAATGCAGGCAAGATAATATTTGTTTAAATTGTCCATGCAAATGAAAAATGTGCTGATCACTAGTGGCTTGCATGTTATTTGTATCGAGCATGTGAATCAATTGTCCTCTCTGTGCCGAGACTAATGCCAACAGTGTGACAGTACGTAATGTTAAATCATACAAAGACAAGTATTCCACTAAAGGTTGTTGTCTAAACATTTTCAAAACATCTTTCACATCCCAAATACAATGATACCTGGCCAAAGCAGGTCTACTCTGTGAAATACCTTTCATGAATCTGACAATTAATGGATGTGATCCTAACTGATGTATATCTGTCACACCCAGGAATGTCAACAATGCACTCCTGGCTGTATTAATAGCACTGTATGTTAAACCTTCGTTGTATAGCACATTTAAAAAGGAGGGTCAATACTGAGGAGGGTATGTGTGTGGGCGCACACGCTTGTGCCAGGCATGTGAGAGGAGGCAAGTCATTTCCGAGGAACATTTGCTTGCAGCGCGGCAAACTGGGGAAGAAAGGGGGGTCTGGATTGGAAATCAGAAATTTGTTTAAAGACACCATTGTTTGTGATGCAATCTAGTGTACTTTCACACTGTTTTTGTATAATCCTGTAACTTCCAATTTATATAAAATCACAAACATAGTGCATTGGAACACTACATTTGGGATTTTTTAATCAAAAGTGTAAGCAAACAGTCTCCTGCACATAACTGTAAAAGCACATCATTTTTATATCACACAAAAAACCAGAAGCAGTGTATACTACATTGTCAAAACTACAACATTACACAAGTAGTCAATGTGAAAAAATACACAAAAATGCTTTAAATAACCAAGGTTTATTAAAATTATAATTATAATGTACCATACACTGAAATTCACACACAAATGTCCACATCTACTAGTGTTCATTGAAACCATAAACTTTATAAGTATTCATCGACATTGTGGACATGCGACCACTTCTTTTCTTGCCTGTGCTTGATCCTGGCACTCACAGCTTTCATTCGCTTCTCTGCCTGGGTAAGGACTGGGGAGTGGAGGTGGACAGATTTCAGTCTCTTTGGCACTGCATCTCCAAATTCAACTTGTCCCCTCTCTGTACAACATCCCTCTTGATGCACGCCGTATGGCTAAAGGCGTACTTCATGTGGATCCCAGACGAGTTCGGCCCACGTAACAAAAATCCGCTATGCAGGGTCGGATGTTTCGGCCCACGCAGACACCGACGGATGTTTCGGCCAACTTCATCGAAAATTCGACGGGCGGTGTCGGATGTTTCAGCGGTCGCCTCAGTCCTGCCTCAGCCCACTGCGTTTGAAGATTGTTTTTGATGTTTCACAATAATAATAATAATGTATTTATTTCAGACAATCATCATGTCCGTATATACAAGTACATCAATAAAAGTATGTAAATAAATAAAAAAATACATCGATAAGAACAATATGTTTAAAAAATTTATAAATCCCGGACCCACTGGTGCCACAGTTTCGAAGTACAATACACGTCGCTAGTTTTGATGCTATAAATAATGGGATTCAAAGACATGTCAATCCTATTCATTAAGCTAAAAATAGCCTTTCTGATTACACGTTTACCCGAGCTGACATTAGCTGTAGCAAACATGTGGCTAGCGCTACATCTCATGGGCAAATTGTTCAATATTCTGAAAGAGTTATTATAAACAATGAATTGCTGAAAATTAACTTTTCTAAAGTTCACCCATAATGCACACATATAGATATTACCAAAATATGCTGTAAATAGCTTATTTTTTTACAGCAGTTGAACAAAAGTGGAACTTTTGACGTAACATATTACTCTTGGCATACAAAAGTCTCACTTTGGCTTGCATGTCAGACTCATCAGACAAGTTATTAGAAATGACATGTCCAAGATATTTACAAGAGGTGGCAAAGTTTATCTTCTTTCCTCCTAATGTCATTTCTTTAGACAGATTTGACATTCTAGATTCAAAGTACATGACCAGGGATTTACCCGCATTGTATTGCACATCATGCTCACATCCATATGAGTAACACATGTCAAGTAGTGTTTGTAGTCCTTTAGCAGAAGGTGCAAACAGAAGTAGATCATCGGCGTATATAAGGTGATTAACAACCATGTTACCAAGACTACAACCGATTTGTTTTTTGTGCAGTTTTACACTCAGATTATCCATATAAATGTTAAAAAGCAAAGGGGATAACTTCCCACCTTGCTTAACACCATTGCCTACCGAGAAGAAGTCCGAGTAGGTATTTCCCCATCATATGCATACATTGATTATTGAATTCATTGCTGAGTACTCTTAAGATATAGTTCGGTACATTTCGTTGTTCTAGTTTCGTTAAAAGTTTATATCGGTTGACACGATCAAACACCTTTCTAAATCTAAAAACATGACGTGCATAGCTGAACCATGTTCAGTGTAGAACCTTAATAATTCCTTAAATGCAAACATGCATAACTCCGTTCCATGTTTAGGCTTAAAGCCAAATTGATTAGGAGTGGTTTCCAAGTACATTTCCATTCTGTTAAAAAGAACAGTGTCTATTATCTTTGAAAATATGTTCGATAGACATATTGGCCTATAATTCACTTTGTTGTTTACTCGTCTATTCTTGTCTTTAATAATTGGTACAATAACAGACTGTGAAATTTCTTTTGGTAAATAACCATGTACCAGAATCGAAGACACAAGGATAGACAAAAGCACAGCGAGTTGATAATCAGCGAACTTAATATGTTCTGCATTGATAGTGTTTGTTGGTTTATTTATTTGAACTCGCACTCTTACCTGGATTGCTTGTATGTGTGGTATTTGTTTGTTTGTTGCAAAGTATCCTAGCAGTAAACTAAACAAACATGGTAATGGAGCACACGTCACACGTATGTAATTGATGTCAATTGAACAGATAAAGAGTGTGACCACACTTTTCAAAGACGAATTGACGAGGATGTTATTCTACAGTTCACAGGTCTATTGTAACGATTTTTCAAGGGCTGTGTGATGATGACGAATGTGTCTGCTTTCAAGAATAACTGTTATCAAGGTTTTACAATAGAAGTCATTATTTTGTGAGTTGTTTGTATGCAGTAGCAGCATCCTTTCCAGTAGCCAAAACAACACCGGCATACGCTAATATGTTTGAAGATGGCTGAGCACATTGTTTGTGCTCAACCCCTTGATGTAGTCAGTTAACTAGAATTATTTAAACATTTATAATTATTTAAATATTGAAACATCAAGCATAAACATCTAATAATTCGTGACACATTTACAGAAAATACGCAAGTCAAAATAGTTGCATGCATTATAAGAATTATTTAAACATAAAAGTCAGATTTTTAAACAGAAGCAGGACGGATGGTTCGACCCTGTCTTAGAGCCCGCCGACACAGGTTTCAGAAACGGTTGATTCGGCCCACTTCACCGCCGACATCGGTTACAGAAACGGTTGATTCGGCCCACGCGAACGCAAGCAGGTCACGTTTAACCGGTTGCGTGAACGGATGGTTCATCGGGGGCCGAAACATCCGACTCCCCTTCATGTTGACATATTATCGCCCACCCAACTATATATTATTTTTATCCAAATTAACATATAAACCCATCTAGGATACCTTAAAGTTAACGCTAAAACTTACATTCCGCTTACTATTCGCGTTTACATATCGTTAACGGTACTGTATTATGCCATGACCCGTAACGCCAGCGACGAGAGCGTACGCCGGCGCCGTAATGTAAGTCCCATACTGGGCCATAGCCATAGGCCATTACAACGGTATGACTAAAAGGCGCACGACCACGCACGACCACGAACGACCACGCACGACCAAAATGTATGTAGTGTTGGTAACCAAGCGGGCTGTTGGTGGCACGTAGGAGGTATATGTGTGCAGCTCACCAAATTTCAGTTATGTACTTCACATTAGAGTAACAAATTCGCAACTTTTATCATCACTTGTGGTAACTCTCCGGTTCCATTCAAATTTGGCGTAGTGGCGCTACCTGACGGGTAACACTAAACTAAAATATTCCTGTTACTAGATCCATCCACCGAGTTATTTATGCCTGGATAGCGAGTATTAACGACCTAGCCTGTTTTATTGTAATATTGAGACATCCAAGCCCAAGCTGCAGATCCGATATCTGGATTAGGCCCACTCATTAGCCTAGGCAATAAGGCTTATACATACACTGCCTACAGTATCAGATGGTTAGTGTAGAAGGATCAATTTCAATAATAAACTCATAAATAATGAGTTGCCTAATATATACTCTTGACATTAACATTGTTATGGTAATTCGTTATTTAAAGGATGCTATAGTGTTATTGCTTAAAAAGTTAATGATGTTATGTTCTGTGTCAATGTTCGACGGCGATGTATTTGGGGATTTGACATTATGTAGATATATAGATGTTCGTTATAATACCATTATACACATTTAGGATCTACCTGTACTGGTCACACATTATGTACAATCGAACATTTTTTTGTTTCAAAAACATTCTGAAAAATCAATACAAATAATACTAAATTCAACACGCTCATAATTCACAATTATTTTGTGCAAGGACTAATGACAGCCAAATATGACTGCATGTCTCCATGCACCAGCACGCAACTGAAAGACAAAAATATGTGTTAGCACATTATATATATATATCCACATATAGTAGGCCTATATGTTTATACTGTTAATATTTACACCTTTCCTATAGACAGCGTATCAGAGATTCGTGTTACTGTTCTTAGTTCACACAATTGTAATATAAATTACGTTTGTGATCCACGGTAGAAACCAATGGGAAGGTAACAGTATTTTTCTACCATATGTTTTGTTAATATGCAATATGATGTATGTCGAGACTGTATATAGTGCTATATTCTGTCACTTTGTAGACGGGAGTTAGAAATTAAATATCACTGAAAGAATTTACTATTGTAGTCACTATCATGGAGCTATTTTTTGAGATAATGTAAAATGTTACAGGTTACCCACAACACCAGACTTAGCGTAACATTAGTTTAATCTAAGGGAATGAATATGTTGATGCCAAAAATAATTATTACAACATAATTCCAGTTTTGAAATGTCTGATCGTGTAAAACAGCACTAAGGAATGTAGCAAACTACATTAATAATATATAGGCCTACACTTTGCACAACGTGACATAATATGGCTTAATTAATGATGTGTTAAGTATGCACATATTGTACCTGGAAAGAACTCAAAACGTTAGTTACATAACAGGGCATACTGTCACCACCTATACTCCTGTCACACAAACCACCATCACCACGTAATTGTATCTGGATAGAAATTAAAACGTTAGTTACATAATAAAGCAGCACCATCACTGCTTACAGTCCTGTCACTCAAACCACCATCAGCCACCATCATCACCTAATTGTATCTGGGTAGATATCGAAACGTTAGTGACTTCATCACCACCTACAGTCCTGTCACTCAAACCACCATCACCCCACTATCACCACCTAATTGTATATGGATAGAAATTAAAATGTTAGTGACATAACAAAAGCAATCAAGCTTAAGCTCCAGTAGTGTCTCTCACTGTTACTACCGTACTTAGAAAATATAATGATAACTGTATATAGATCTAAGTACTTGCAATGTTGTATTTCACATGCATACGTCTGATACCAAAAAACAAATGCACGTCCAACACAGTTACATCAATGAAAATTTGAGGTCCATGTGAATACATCCAACACCATGCATGTTTTCATTGTATGGCCGGAATACCTACAGGATGGAACAAAGTCTGTACATGTGACAATATTGTCATAGTTGGTTCTTAAATAATATATGACAGTAAAACGTTGTTGCACTTTCTATCCCAGGATACAGTGCATGATTAAAGTGTCACACGTATACGTTCGACACCAAACAATTGCACGTCCGACACCAAACATATTCTTGTCTATTTTTTTAAAATATCATGTATACAACATTTTATTGGGTCTAATCAACAGATTAACATCTGCCCCACAGATACATGACAAAATATTTGTAATATACCCTCACACATCACACAGATTAGGACATAACCTTATGTGGGGTACAAATTTAGGTCAGTGTGAATACGTCCGACATCATGCATGTTTTACATTGTATGCCCAAAATGACTGCAGGAGAGAACAAAGTCTATATGTAATAATAATGTCATAGTTGGTTCTTACAATATACGACAGTAAAAAGTTGTGGGTCTTTTTATCCGAAGATGCAATGAATAGAGACAACCCTATCTTGAAAATATGTGTTAAAAGATGGTGCAGCAATATTGATTAAATCCTCTGTCTTCTTTAATGCGTGGTCGAATGTGACATCCTCATCAGCACTTGTGCTGCCACTTGGCCCAAATATTGAGGTGATGATAGATGAACGGTCTTTATGGCACACACCAATCTTGTCTTTTAGGTAGGCATCTACATTCTGTTTCAGGTGCCAGGTGCAACTGAGTAGGTTGGGGTCAGGTAAAACTGATGCACACACAAATAATAACTTTTTGTGGCTTCAAATACTTCTAACTTTCACATTTTTGATTATTTTGGTAATGTGTTCTACCAACTAGTTGTTTGGAAAAGAATAACCTGACTTTTTTATTATAACAATGCTTTTCAATCTAGTCTCTATTCAGTTACAGGTGTACATAGGTAGTTAGGACTACAGCAGCCTGAAGCCAGTCTGTATTTCAGAAGGCTTTATGATACCCCCTGGGAATCATGGTCTGCAATTAGTTGCACCCTAGAGCCAAACTGACCAAACAACTACCCTGCCTTCTGGATAAGGATGGACAGGCTTAATCTGTTTCAGACATCTGGTAAGGAATTGTAGACTTTCAACTGTATACTAAATAGTGTAGTGTTATTATCAGGCATGTGGCTTAGGACTGACCAGGAATGGATGTTGTTTGCAATATATCATATAGATACATAAATAATATTCCTCATATTACCATTATAATAAATCATAATTGATGTACTTTTTAATTACACAGAATACATTACAATTACCAATGAAACACCCTGACAGGAAATATTACAGTTTTACACACCTGTAGAGTTTGTTAGAATGTGTTACAAAACTGGCAAGGTGTTCATCCAACTTCCGAACCATTTCTTAATATGTGTGGGCATTTGGATGTTATTTGAACAGTTTTAGGGCATACGTTTAAACATAATCTGTTATCCTAACCTCTGTAAATGTTACAATGGATTACTGGACACAAAGGTACAAAAATCGACATGGATTCCCACTAGCCATACTAGGTACGGATATCAGATGGATCTCCAGGATTAGAAGGCGATGGGTTAAGTCCCTGTATGTACACAACGACCTTCTGTAGGAGCAGTGCCAGTGGTACTGCGTAGATGTGTTTTCATATTTTCTTATTTATTTTTGTATATATTTACCTTATGTATTATATACTGTGCTTCTACTATCACTTTAACAGTGGTAGGGGTATATGGACCGATATATGTATCACTATATGTATTTATGTCTCGAAATAAAACATTGAATTGAAAGTGTGCTCGTTTTACCCACCAACAACATTTCTGTAATGTCCCCCCTCCAGAAATTGATCCACTTGACTGTCAGAACTGGAACACATGCCGATTCGTGTGTAGTCGGCAATATAATATTGCTTTGTTTCTCTTTGAAACAAATTTTTTTTTTCAGGAATGCCAAACTATCATTTAGGTATTGGTTTCTGTAATTATACAATCTGTATACAGTGTTTATAACTTGAAAAGTGCATTTAGGCAACTAAACTAAAAGGTTATTTATAAAATTATATGAGATATATATATACTGCAGTATTGCAATTTTATAACTAGTGTAACATGTATATTTATGTTGTATAATTTTTATTACATGTCAAACAAACATATACTGCACACAGGAATCAACCTCCGTTCATTGTGGATGCTTCCCAGTGAAGTCGAGATGGTGTTCAATTGAACAGGTCTGCCAGGGAGTAAAGTGTAAAGCGCCTTGATCAGACCTGAGGACTGGATACTGCGATACATAAGAACTTACCTTCTGTACCATTGCTTTTACTAATAAATTGTATGTGAAAGTGTAGATATTTTAATGATGGTGGACTGGCATCCTCTTAATTAGTTGACAATTAAAGGAAATGACTAACATGTTGATAAGTGTGCTCTGTCAGTATCAGTTATATGCTTGGTTGCACAAGGTTGGATAAGCAGATATCTAAGTAGTTGTGAACTAGAGGGGGTACCCTAATGACAGTATGTATACTGGTATGACAGAATGACAATCTGTAGAAATGCTACTTAGATCATTGTTAATTGTATCAATATACTTGCCCACCTGTGTGGTTTGATAGGAGTGATGCCCCTAAATATAATATATATACAGCTGTGTATTATATATATATATTATGTATGTATATATATGTATTAGTTAGTCACAGAAATGTCACAGAAAAAAGACAAAGGAAATGGAGTCACAAGAAATAAAGTTACAACTACAAATGTAGTAATAATTGAAAATCTGACTACAAATTACCAGACATGTGTTAAGACTTAAGATCCATTTTGCTATAACGACCCATTTTTTCTCCAAAATTGTGTACAGTGTATATTGAAAATCATTATTCATGTATATGTATGTATATATGAGTGTGTATGTAAGCATAAAACAGCTATTCTCAATTAAGTTCTTCTTTCATGAGGTACTGTGGTGCCATTTCAGGTAATTGTGCCTACAAACTGGGCACTGCTGGAAAACTGGGTCCTGGAGTTTCTGGTAACGTCCATGCATTAAAGGGTCACTGTGTGTGATTTTCTGCAGTGATACTAATACACAAATCCAAGTTAAATCAATGAACTAATTACCTGAAACTGTCACAAGCTACACTAATGAATGGGGTCAGTCAGGGACTGGATAAAGTCACAACATTGGAAGGTTGTAAAATCACACATGTTGAGTTTGGTGCATTGACTGGCCCACTGACTCAAACAGTTGTAAACATATCAGTACTGTCCACTCCTCCAACACTGTGAAATGCTTTAGATGAACATGATGAGCAGAAACAGCTGTCATTTAATCAGATTATTTGATGGTTTAATCATAACAACTGTGTTGTGAGCTTTCTTAGCGGGTCATTAACTGCTTGCAAATATAATTTCTTAGTCACAGTATTTAGTAGTACCCCCGCTATAATATAAGCACCCTAAAATATCCAGTCTGATCACTTGTATCTGTACGAATAAAACATTTGAAAAGACATTATTTTGCTGCATGTTTATTATAAATGGCATGTATGTTAATTCAGGCCCAAGTGTCAACAGGTTTTGCACTGTATATTATTCGTTAGCAACAATATGTTGATACATTTGGCTCAGTTACATAAATTGTTACACACTATGTTTTATGTTATCTAAGATCATAATTTTTTTCTAAAATGTAATTTCATGTAGGTTTTGGTCCAAACCCTATATTAAAATAAATTGAATATTAGCCTTGGTTCACGGGAATGTGTATCAAATCAAACGTAATGAAAGGTATATAATTTTTTACATCACAGTATGCGTTTTTACAATAAAGGGTGGAAACTGAGACATGCAAGAAATTGCACATAATCGGGACTAACAAATAATTAGCCAATATATGTATGGTGCAAGTGTGGGATTGTTGTCCATCAACTTGAAAAACTGGGCATATGTTAGATTTCTCAAGGTTGGCATATTTGTAATGTATCCAGTGTCTCTCCCCCAGAATGATAAAATCAAAGAGAGTCAGCACACATTGAGCCAAGTAATCAAGATTATCTTAACTGCACTGCTGCTCCCACCCCCTGGGTGTCCCCCCAGGGTATGCATGCAGACCACCAAGTGTCTGGAGCTGTTCAGAATGGCACATCAGATTGTCCAGTACTACTAAACAGTGAGGCAGGAGGGTCTAATGACAGTACACAGGAATAGCCTAGACCCATATATCAAATTACCATTTGGGTCATTAACTGTAGTTGTTGAAATGCATAGCCCCTAATATGTTTTAATTTAACTAAACTTTTAATTTAATAAATTCATATTTTATGAAGGTAAATATTGTACATAGTTTGTAACAAAAATATAACTTGCACTATAAAGGAATGTTGTATATATAAGTACAAAAACAGTTGTTGAATAGAACAGTAATGATATATACCAATATATATTGTATCAATACTGTTGTATTCAACAACTTATGTATGCCAGATATCATAAACAGAATGCAGAACATTTTTGTATCTGTGACAAATAAATTACGACAGTTCAACAAGATGTCTCAAATTACAGTACCACATAAATTTTTACCAGATCCCAATACTTGTTATGGTGATCTGGTGATACTGCTAAAATTAGGAACATGGCACAGACGAACACTGGTGTTTGGCAAAACATGTTTTAATAATTGAGTCATTCTACAGTACTGGGTATTGATCAATGTTTGGTTGACAAACTGCATTATTTTCATCTTTTGATTTTGAATGCAATTTTACGTATGCTGTAAAGAGAAATGTCTATAGATTCTAAAACAGTTTGTATAAAAGTTCTTGAGAGAAGAGATTTTAAAAAATGGTTTCAAGCTTATAATACTGGAGTTGTTGCGTGCATAACAGCGTGACACCAAAACATGTGCTGCTGTCACATAGGAGAAAGAATTTTACTTATTAGTGTTGAATGTGAATTACTTAAGTTACAGAAACTATCTGAAGCCGTTACAATAGTTTCCACTGTGATGTTAGTGATACAGTTATGCGGACATCTGGTGTGACACCGTTACGCACGCAACACCTTGAACTGAAACATTTTCTACAAACACGTTTTTGTGAGTATTTAATAAAGCAATAACAATAATATAAAACATGGTGAATTCATTTGAATTGAGTTCCGTATTACGTAAACAAAGCAAACAAAAACACAAAATTTATGATAATGAGCGAGGCGTTACAGCATAACACGTGACACCAAAAAGTTTTTGTTTATATAAGGCAATACAAACAACAGAAAAGCTGTTTTTCTTGTTCTAATATTCTTGTTTATTCAATTCTAATTTAAGATTGACAGTTGTAACAGTTAGAAATATGACAACATGATTCATAATTCTTGATAAAGTAATTTTTTGTGTAAGTGGAAAAACCATATAAGCTACGTGTAGAAATTCTATCAAGGATGATATTTGGAGTATTGTTAACAGTTTGTATAATGTTGTGTCTGATGTACTTTTTTGCATATTGATGATTAACTCTGGGAATAAATAAGTTGTTTTTACCACGTGTGTTATATTGGTGAATTGCAAAGTTGTATGTGTATGGAATATGACTGAAGTATTCTGGCATAACCTTGTTGATCAATTTGTAATAAAATTTGAGCTGTTGGAGTCTTTAGATGTCATTCAACTTAAGAAATTTACATTCTTTAAAGATAGGATCTGTGTGAGAATTATATTTACAAGCTGAAGTGAACTTGAAGTAACTATTCGCACTGCTTTCTTTTGAAGTAAGTTTAAAAATGCGATGGGCTTGATGACCCCACACCAATATGCCATAATTGATCTTTTGAAGTTAGTTACATAGAAACAATTAAGCTGAATATCTTGCAAAATCGTAACGGATTATGTGGCAACGGCTGTCTGTTGACATTGATACTGACAGATCAGTGACAGTGGTGGACGTCGTACGATACGTGTCCTCAATCAAAAGACAAAGCCTCAATGAAGAAATTCCAGAAATACCTTCTCGCGAAAAGTGTACAGTAATGGTAAAGTAACATGCCAAAAATAAATCTTTAATCCATGGTTTACTGGTATTGTTAAATTAACAGAACATTTATTTTTTGCAAGTTACTACCGTTACTTAGCACTTTTGCGATGTTCTTATTATCCTTATAGTTATAATGCCATTCGCCAGGTGGCGCTACGGTGTCAAGATTAGATGTTCGTCCGGAAGATCGGATAAAATGCCTAAATTGTGTAACTCCTGGATGAAATACAGACTCAAAATTTTTAACAATGCACACACAAACCCTATATATACCATCAACGGTCAAACTATCTACCAACACATTATATTACATGGTCGTGCGTGGTCGTTCGTGGTCGTGCGTGGTCGTGCGCCTTTTACGTTTTAGTTTTAGTCAAACCCACATCACCCCCATTACAACGCCTCGCGTGGCAGGCTAAACGATCTAATATTTATTGAAATTACGATCTCAAAACCACTCGACTGCTACGTAAATTCCAATAATTCAGTAATTGACTCATACAAGAATGTTTGAAATAAGAGCGGACAACTTACTGTAGACCGTAGCTCATGCATCGTTCGACTGAACGCGAGTGTGCACTTCGAAAACAACACTGCAACTGATGGTACCCAGTGATCTCGGCCTTTCGCGATCTCGGCCCGAGTGATCTCGGCCTGTTTCCGAGTGATCTCGGCCTGTTTCTGTGAACTCGGCCTGTTTGAGGAGTGATCTCGGCCTGTTCGGAGGTATATTGTTGACCAGAAACGATAGCGGCATGAAGTCGGCCTGGGCAGCAGTGAATTCGGCCTGTGTAGCAGTGAACTCGGCCTGTATAGCCAGTGATCTCGGCCTGTTGAGTGATGTTAGCCAGCGTTTTTTGTGCAACATAATTACATTGTATTATGTATTGTGATAACTGCTACATAATGTCCAATATGTTGCATGGTTATTTTCGACAGCGACCTCTGCTTTTTATAACGTCTTTTTGTTTTGTTGGGTTATTTATGTGAGGCAGTGATCTCGGCCTGTTTGAGTGATGTTAGTTATTTATTATAAGCAATTCGACATTATCATCGGCAATTTAATTTACTAGTATTAGTAGTTTTATCTAAGGTAACGCTACTTTTTACCTCGTTAGTTTAATTTATTTCCGCGATATATTTTCGTTGCTTTGTTTTCTGAAGTCGCCTTATGGCGTTCCGCCCTTCAACAACATTTCATTAAACGTATTTAAGTTAAACAAATTACAGCTACGGTAAACTATATTAACGCGGTGATAACTGTCACTTGTTTGTATGAGTATTGTCAAATCTTTGGGAACAGTAAATGTGATGCGAGACATTGTTCGTTTTGCGGAGCAAGCAAGCATGCAATTAACAGTCTTGTACTCGTAAACTATTACTGTCGCACTTTCATAAAATAAAGTAAAATGTCATTATCTGGCGCTTGTAATGGAACCGGTAATGTTTAGTCCTTGACACTCCCCTCTTTATAAAGCTGGGTGGTGCAGAACATTCAGACCAATCGTAATTACTGTTTTATTCTGATTGGTCCGGTTGTCTAATATCCCCAGTAACCAGCCTCGTAGCCCACTCTAACCAATCATCTTATGGACCACGTGGACCCCCATATCGGCCCTTCTGAATAGATTAGTGAACTACATAGACACTCACAAGGGCGTAAGAAACCGATCACGCCTCACTGATTTCTTTTGTAGCTACTCGCCAACCTCAAAGGGATGCTCCCTATACCCAACAGCGGTCGCAATGATGTAGGCTGTTATGCCCATGAAAACATTGTATAGAACAAAGACTACGCAGTTGGTGGTTTTGTGTTCTCGAGCAATTGCCATATATTACCATGATATCTCAGTATTTGAAATTTTATATATTTTAGCATGTTTTTTTAAATGGTAACGTAACATTGGCTGTGTTAAGACAACACTATTAATAAATATAGACCCCCATAAAATATATTTATCAGGTAACCTTTTTCTGAGGTAAATTTATATGTGTTCTTATAATGTGATACTTTCTGTCATAGAACTCCTAAACTTGAGTATTAGACATATGTGTGAAGTTGAACTAAAGTTCCAACTAACTTTTCTGATCTATATTTTTGGTAACAGGCGGTGACTAGTAAACAAGTCGACCTTACATACAATGATTACACCGTTCAAACAAAGCACCTACTTTGTAAAACAATACACTCTTAACAAGCCAATTGTCGTGGCTTCCTCACGTCTTAACAAATCAAAGACAAGCAAAATGAAAAAATCTGCTCAATAAAGCATTTCAAGAGTAGAGAGCTGATTTCGGCCTCAACACATTCTCACAGCACACAAATCAAAGACAAACAACATGAAAAGATCTGCTCAGTGAAGCAATGCAGGAGTAGCAAGCCAATTACACTTTCACACTTTCTTAATGGACACAAATCAAAGATAGTGTTAACATGAAAAGATAACTAAGGGAGATTATAAAGCAAATTACCATGACACCTACCCTTTCTAACGTACATGTAATATTTTAAAGCTGATTCTTGTGTATTGTAATACTAAATTGGTTACGTAATTGTGACTTTAGCAATAACAACACTAGCATAACAATGGTTTTCCTAAAAAATTATTATAAATTGGGAAGACAACAACTACAGAAAACTACAACTTGATACAGCCTCAATGCTCAAACTTGAGCAACTATTGACCTCAAACTTGGACAACTATTGACCGTTCATGGGATAAGCACTTGCGGTAAGGTAGGAAGTAAGAATAAGCTGACGACATATCGTCAAAACATCTTTATTGCATTGCATATTGTAATATACAGATGGATGCAATTTCATTATTTCTGGTTAGCAATACTCACATAAAAAGGCCTAGATCACTCCCCGAACAGGCCGAGATCACTTCTCAAACAGGCCGAGATCACTGCCGCACAGGCCGAGGTCACAGGCCGAGTTCACCGAAACAGGCCGAGATCAGTCGGAAACAGGCCGAGATCACTCGGGCCGAGATCGCGAAAGGCCGAGATCACTGTGAAGCCAACTGATTCGCCGCCAAAACTCGTGCACATATTGTAAGCTGGGCCGTGATTCGCAGTTTCTGGCCAATCAGAATACGGCTTGCTTTTGAAAAAGGACGACGATCACGAAATTTATTGTCGATGTTTGCCAAGTCACAACCCCCCATATTAAAAAAACAATTTTTCGGGTTTGGACGAATCACAGAAACGGCCAAATCGAGTTCATGAACCGCTGAAATCCACGGAAGAATCTCATGCCTGATGTGTGCGTGTCTTTGTGTGTGTTTGTGTGTGTCTTTGTTTGTGTGTGTGCGTGTGTGCATGTGTTTATGTTGTGTGTGTGTGTGTGTGTGTGTGTGTGTGTGTGTGTGTGTGTGTGTGTGTGTGTGTGTGTGTGTGTGTGTGTGTGTGTGTGTGTGTGTGTGTGTGTTTGAATTGCATGCATGAATGCGTGCGTGCATACATGCTTTGCATATGTATGTATGCATGTGTGCATCGTAGTGTTTGTGTATGTCACTCTGTGCGAGACGTGTCACATGTCTGTGATTTCCTGTCGTTTCCAACTTATATAAACTGTTAATAAAATATGCATTGTCTCTATAAATCATATTTTTAATACAAATTAACTATCACCAATTGGTACGTTAGAGGCCAATGGTCTAAAGAAGCAAGTGAACACAGCGTGAGGCAACTATATATTAACATTCAGACTAGTACTACAACCTAATCAAGACACAAACACAACTTAACATTTTAAAGAATGGTCCATTACTGTGAAGCAATATGCCCCATACATGTGAGGGGCCCTTGACGGGAGTATCATCCAGGTTAATGTTGAGAAGTCTGTGTGGGTCATCCTTAGAAGTAATCATCATCTGACAAGTTGGCTCCCTGTAAACACAGAGAACATCCGTCCATGTACGTATACCTATTTAATAAGATTTCAACCCAGATAATTAACTCCAGATGGCAAACGAACTGATGCAAATGGCTTCCATACAAGTCATTCATGCGCTAACGGATACACTTTTTATTAATTCAACATTGACCAAAAAATTCCTCTCTAAGAGCCTTGTCCTCACCTCTGGTACGTCGTACTTGGTGTTGACAGAGATGACGGCGGAGGGATCATCGTCCGAGTCAGAGTTCGTGTCTCCCTTCTTCTTCTTGCCCTTCTTCTTCCTCGACCTCTTCTCCTTCCGTTTTCGTCTCTCCGCCTCCGTCTCGCCGCCTCCTGCTGACGCTGCAGCTGCAGGTACTTGTCCGACATCGACATACCTGAGACAGGTTCATGACACTCATGAGACAGGTTCATGACACTCCTGAGACAGGTTCATGACACACCTGAGACAGGTTCATGACACACCCGAGACAGATGTTGAGTTCATGACACACCTGATACAGGAGCTAGGTTTATGACACTTGCGAGACAGGTGTTGGGTTCATGACACACCTGAGACAGGTGTTGGGTTCATGACACACCTGAGACAGGTGTTGGGTTCATGACACACCTGAGACAGGTGCTGGGTTTATGACACATCTGAGAAAGGTGCTCTTTTCATGACACACCTGAGATAGGTGTTGGGTTTGTGACACACCTGAGACAGGTGTTAGGTTCATGTCACACATGAGACAGGTGTTGGGTTCATGACACACCTGAGACAGGTGTTTGTATGAATGCGAGCATACACATACATATATATTTATATATATATTATTTAGATTTGCAATAGGTACACATTATGGTACAGGTGAGAACTATTAGCAAGTGAAAATTACAATATAATTGAGACATATAGCTAATCTTCAAACATGACATGTCAGAATTCTTACCATCTTGTAATAAGTTCAACAAGTTTCTCATAAGATATGGAAAATATTGTTCATGTCTCCAAGATTAGAATGGGCAGCAAGAATTAACACTTACTTTGGAGCGTTTAGAGGAAACTTGCAACGTTTCAATCCACCACCTGTGGATCTTGATCATGCGTTGATGTCATGTGACGTGGCTCAGATTTTGGTGGTATGATCGGGTAGTGGATCGAAACGTTGCAAGTTTCCACTAAATGCTCCAAAGTAAGTGTTAATTCTTGCGGCCCAAGTTTCTGATAGTTCTCAATAAAGTCTTGACTATAATGACAGGTAACTTTGCAACACCTGTCCTAGTGGAAGTAAGCCAAAGAGGGTAACGAGTGCTCACTACTCTAAATTAAATGCTTTTTTCTCCGACATAATATCATAAAACAAACACAATCATATTATTCAAATCCTGAAAAGTATTTAGGATAATTTTAACTTTAATTCTCTAGAATGTGTTGACCAAATTAATTGAAAATGTGTTTGTTACTTGCACACAAGATCCTACACCTGAATCTTTTCAAAATATGCAAAGTTTTTTCCTAAATTTATTTCTAGTTTGATAACTCAAAAGAACACGTCACCCATAGTGTGGAAGGTAAGAGCAGAAACTCCGGTGACTGGTGAACATGAGATGTTACAAAGACTAGCGGTGTGCTTTAAAGTGTCCTACCTGGGACGTGCAGTGGCACGGAGAGGTTTATCTGTGAGATCGGCACGTCGCTGATGTTGTTGTGATCCTCATGGTGACTGCGCTGAAACAACACATGCATATATGATGACAACTGTCTTGTCTTGTTGGAATACTGGCCAACACTCCTGTGTGTAAAGGCAACCAGTCGGGGAGGGGTTTTGGCACACATGCTATCTAGGCATGTATGTTTGGAACTGAGTGTACAAGGGCTTGTTTAAATTGAGTGGATTTCCTGCCCCTTCAAAGATAACTACCATCAAACATAAAATAAAAAACATGGTGAAAAATGATTGACTCTACTTTCTTTACCAAAAAATTGAGTTCATTGGTTGTATCCTTTCATATGTTCAAATTCCCTCTGCTGCTGCATCGATCAAAGAGAAAACACACTTGCTATTAGAAAAGGTGTTTAAAAAATAAATAAGTTACTTGGCGGCTTTCACTGGAGTTGTATGAAGTGACTTCACACTGAGATTTTATAATCTAAGTCCAGTACTTACTGCTATATTTGAATATGGAATTTACATTATAAACAATGGGATAAACAAAAGACACATATTTCTATTAAATCACTGGTCATGTGAGTAAAGAGGTTCATTGGACTGTAAGGTTCAAATTGTTAATATTTTGTGCTTATTTCCCAGTCAATATACCTTTTTTTGCTGTGTCTGCTATCAACAATCTTCACCAGATAGTTAGCTACCTTTACATGGCAATGTTTGTCATGTGTTAGTTTGCTTAAAACAAAGAGTGTGAACATGTCACACATGCATGCACATACCTTCTGTAGTTCAGCCTCTGACAGTGCAGGAGTTTTTATCTCATTTTCATATGTTTTGGTTCTGCACAATATGTCTAATCATTCAAATACATGCAAATTCAAAGGCAATTACAATTATTAGCAAAATTACATATCCTCTGGAAGCAATATCTTGGTAGTTTGTAAGGTCAACACACAAGCAACAAAGTCGTTAGTTTGACATTACATGCCAGATGACACTACACACAACACAGAACATTTTTACAAAGTATTCCTACCAAATATCTGACCAAGATAATGTAACTTTGAACGGTTACTTGCCATGAAAGTTATGTAAACCATCCTCATCTGATCAGTGGACAATTTACATTACTAATGAACATAGTGTAACTGAATGGTTAGTAGCCATGGAAATAATGTAAACCATCCCCATCTGATTAGTGGACAATTTACATTACTGATGAAGATAGTGTAACTTTGAACAGTTACTTGCCATGAAAGTTATGTAAACCATCCCCATCTGGTCAGTGGATAACTTACATTACTGATGAAGATAATGTAACTTTGAACGGTTACTTGCCATGGAAGTTATGTAAACCGTCCTCATCTGACCAGTGGACAATTTACATTACTTCAAACATTCATTTACTATTTCTAACTTACATCACTCGCCCGCAAAGCCATTGGTATAACTGGTATCGAGGGATTTTGTAGAGACACAACTGACCGGCTGATCCAGCTAGTGGAACAAAGTACATGTAAAATGGGTTGACCAAATTAATTGAACATTTGTTTGCTACTTGTATACATAGTCCTACACATGAGTTTTTTTAATATGCAAATTTTGTTCTTACATTGGTTTCTAGTTTGACAACTCAAAATAAGACCATGAGAAGTGATTAAGGGGGATGCTCTCATCTGACATCACCCTTTGTGTGGAAGATGCTGGTCTTGGCGACGACTTCCTCAGGTTCATCGTTCATCGTTGATCCATGTGTCAAGGCTACAGACACAGATGAACACTGCATTCGTTCTTCTATTTTTATCATTCATAAATTCACAAAGTCCAAAAAACATAGTTTTTTGTATCTGTTCAAACAAACAGTTTTTTGTATCTGTTCAAACAAACAAACAAACCACCACACCACCTATATGTTGAGTAAGACTTAAGATTCTCAGCGATGCAACATGGCTTCTAAATCATACCAACAGCTGCTGGATTCAACCAACGTGACAGTTTCCCCATCACGATATGTGATGATGACTAAACCATTACACACCTATAAGTAATGTTATATTTTCTTTGGGACTTCTATCACCACATTTTATGAGATGAAAATGCATGAAATGTATTGCAGGGATATCCGCGAGAGAGAGAGAGAACACATATATTGCAAATATAGGAAGAAGATCAATTGTCAATTTATTAGAAACTCTTAAAACCAGTCACATTAAAACCATTACAGATCTCACCACATTTCAATTTTGTGGACTTCAAGGCCGCATTTGACACTATTTGGAGGGTTCACAACATATTTTAGACATCAGGCAATCGTACATATTTTTCACATAAAACTCATTTTCTCATGTAAACAAGATGATGATCGATTACATAACATTGTGATTGATTAATCAATCAGAAGCATGAAAGAACAGAATTTATTAATCTGGACAGCCACAGTCACTAACCTTCACAACGACACACATACCCGTTCCTGTACTTTGAGGTCAGCGCTCTGAACAAACATCGGTAGTTTCTCAAGGAGCAGCTCCGTGGTTTCTGTGACAGTCTGTAGGTCATCCTGAGCCTCAGCCGTGATATGGATGCGGGCGTACAGCTTGATGGCATTGTGTACGTAGATGCTCTGAATGTGGCCTGGCAGCAACCTTGTTTTATAGTCACCTCTGCAATACAGCCACCTCACAATTAGGTCACCCCAGAACAGTCCCAAATGATTTCCACATACAGTAAAGTATAGGAAATTAGTTCCACTAATATGTTCACCTTGCCATCCAGGTCACTATGTACAATCCCAAGGAGGACATAAATAGTGAGGTTGCCCTGTACATCTACATGTAAAAAGGCACATGCGACATAATTATCAATTTGAATGATGGTAACCAGATAATTTTTGAAATAGTGTTTTTTCTTAATTGCTTTTCGACTTATTCTCTGGATCATGAAAACTGATGTAGTCCTAAAAAATCACACCCATTTTTAGTAGCGTAGAGGATACCATCTCAAAATCACTGCCACTTTATTCACTTCCCCTGAACCGAGAAGTACACCAGTGATCTCTCCTGATAAGTGGAAAATATATATTCAGGTTTTTACTAGCATCTGTCTCTATCAGTAGCAGCGAGGACGTCAAGGCATAATTACACATGTACTCGCTCTGAGAACTCTCCACAGATCCAGACCGCCGCATGCAGCACTTCACAGATGCCGTTTCTCTGTGCGTTGTCCGTCAATGCTTGCGCATTCTCCAACAACACAGCCTATGCACAAACACAACATGCACGCATGCCATCATCTTCATCATGACAGCGACAAGGTGTCGTCAAGTTCTCTGTTTAAAATTACCCGAATTTGTTCACAACAAAAAAAGTCCTGTCATATTGATGATGACAATTCACACACCGCTAGTCTTTGAATACATACATGTATACCTGGGTACACTTGCTTTCAACTTCGACCCTCATTTGCTAGCTGTGTATTATTTGATTCTGTCAATGTACTCACGATAGGATTTAAATATTCTGAATCATTCTCTGCCATTCTCAGTACAGCAGTGCATCAACATGTTTCCATTTCTAGGATTTTCAATTTGTCATGTCCAACTTACCACTTGAAGTTGGTGATGTAGTGGTAGTTTGATTGGCTGCAGTTCTCGATGATCTTGGCGAGAAGTTTGTCACGGTAGTGAGAGCCCTCTACATTATCCGTGTGCACGATCAGTTTCTTCATGATCTCCATCAAGTTCTTCTTCGATACCTGCCACAGCAAACTGGCAACTGCAACTTTATATCTTGCAATAAAACAAAGTTTTCCATGCCTCATGCCTCATTTGTTAACATTTATTTACAGATTTTTCTCAATTGCAGAATACAAATATTGCCTGCCAAATTGTGCTTAATAATCCCCAATCAGTGTTCACAATTTGAATGTTGCAGCAGAGAAATGTTGAAATTGTATTAATTATAAACACAACATTCAAGTTGTAAACAGCCACTATTAGCGCTTGTTGCTTAGAAGTTGGTTCATTCCAACATTCCTGACCACGAAGCACAACTTCCTGCTTGTAATTACTGGGACAGAGTAGAAAATCTCCTTTTTATGGATTGTACGTAAGACATGTGACAGAAAATATCAATGTCCCTTACACTGTGACTATATGACCTGCCACATGTGACATTCTCTGTAACTATGTGTGGAAATGACATCTTATTTATCTTCATATCTATCGTAAAGTGGTGACAAATGCCGCATTTTTTGCTTCACAAATAAATATTTCTAGTGGACACTTCATTATTTATAAATAACAAGTTGCAAAATTGTGTGATAAAGATTGTTCACAAGTTGATTAAAACAGATTGGTACAAAATATGGAATAGGAGAGGAGTGAGAATGAGAGAGAGAGGGGGAGAGTGAGAGCAGAGGAGAGAGAGCAGAGAGGAGAGAGAGCAGAGGAGAGAGAACAGAGAGGAGAGAGAGCAGAGAGGATAGAGAGCAGAGAGGAGAAAGAGAACAGAGATGAGTGAGAACGAGAGAGAGAGAGAGAGGGGGGAGAGTGAGAACGAGAGAGAGAGAGAGAGGGGGGAGAGTGAGAGCAGAGAGGAGAGAGAGTAGAGAGGATAGAGAATAGAGAGCGGAGAGAGAGCAGAGGGGAGAGAGAGCAGAGAGGAGAGAGAGCAGAGAGGAGAGAGAGCAGGGAGGAGAGAGAGCAGGGAGGAGAGAGAGAGAGCAGAGAGAGCAGAGAGGAGAGAGAGCAGAGAGAGCAGAGAGAGAGCAGAGAGGAGAGAGAACAGAGAGAGAGAGAGAGAGAGGGAGGGAGGGAGGGAGGGAGGGAGGGAGGGAGGGAGGGAGGGAGGGAGGGAGGGAGGGAGGGAGGGAGGGAGGGAGGGAGAGAGAGAGAGAGAGAGAGACGAAGACAGAGAGAGAGAGAAAGGGTGATGGCAGGAAGTAAGAACTACATCATGAAAATTGCTGTGCCACATCATGTCATTTTGTAAACAAATAAAAACAGAATAATTGTCTTCAGCATTCAACTTTGAGAACGAACCAGTGCACTAGCTACGGCATGTTTCACCTTAAGTGTGCGGACATGCCCCTACTTCCCCTACATACATACATGTTCGTGTTTCAAACTACGGAGGTATGTAGGATTCGCTTATGCCTTTTCAACGATCTGCCCCGTCAGTCATCGCCATTCGACACGGCTGAGGGCACGACGCATCTCGACATCCTCAGCGATTAGAGTGTAACTAAAATAATCCTAAACATAACTGATTTAAACCATAACTGCGTATAATAATAATCCTAATCTTGTTAATGAATAATAAAAATCAAAAATTCACTAACATATTCACGTCGTCTGACTTGTTCCAATGATTACTCCAACTCCAACCATAGCTAACTAAAATAATAACTTATAATAATCTTAACCTAATTAATAAGGACATTTCACACTAACTATAGTTTTGTCCTCGTTGACGTCAATGTACGTACGTATGTACATGTTTATGTTTGAATGTGTGTATGTGTGCATGTGTGCACGTGTGCACGTGTGTGCGTGTGCGCGTGCGCGCGTGCGTTCGTGCGTGTGTGCGTGTGTGCATGTGTGCATGTGTGCATGTGTGCATGTGTGCATGTGTGCATGTGTGCATGTGTGCATGTGTGCATGTGTGCATGTGTGTTTGTGCGTATGTGTGTATGTATGTATGTATGTATGTACGTATATATGTATGTTTGTATTGTGTGTGTATGTATTTATGCATGTATGTATGTATATTTGTATGTACGAACGCATGTAATATATAAATATGTATGTATGTATGTATGTATGTACGCAATTATGTATGTATGCATGCATGTATGCATGTATGCATGTATGCATGTATGCATGTATGCATGTATGCATGTATGCATGTTTGCATGTGCGTAGGTACGTTTGCACAAATGTACGTTTGCATGTATGCATGTTTGCATGTGCGTAGGTACGTATGCACAAATGCACGTATGCATGTATGCATGTATTTGTACAGGCGAACACATAATCACAACCAAGCTACAGTATGCATGTATGTGTGTTTGTGTGTGCGTGCGTGTGGGTGTTTGTCTGTGTGTGGGTGTGGGTGTGGGTGTATGTGTATGTGTGTGCATGTGTAATGGCTGTTAAGTGATGTGTATTTTTGTTAGTATTTACAATATTGCATATGTATTACTAATAAATAGTGTTACAAAAATGTTTTTAAAGACGAGTGATACAGTTACTGAACGATGGACGCATAGTTGCGCAGATGTACATGTTTAAAACGCAAATTTTTCACAATGACGTTGTCTGTATGACCGACGTCATTAATCATCGTTTTGTACTCGTTGACGTTATACGTCATTAGTTACGAGGCCAAACAAGCAACCACATTACAGACAACTTACGTATCGTCAGACACAGACAAAAAATAACCATTTCAGTACGACAGGCCGGTGTGGCGGCATTGACGATGTCCGCTATTCAAATCGTATTTACTCATAATTATCCACAACGTGGAGCCACTTGTTGTGTAATGTTGTCATGGCGAAAACACTACCTATTCAGCAGTTGTCATCGTTTGTTAATGCCACTCACCAATATTATAACTGGATTGGCTGCCTAGTTGTTAGTGAAGCCGCTGGGCGCCACTAAGCTAGGCTGAAGAACCCTCATCACTCAGCTGCCTGACGGCACAAGCGGGTGATGTTACTCTTACACTCATCTGCTGGTCGACATGTTTTGGCATATTATATACCTTCGTTAAATACTTTACTACTGCAAATACCATAAGACCAACATTTTTATTCGATGCATACATTATATTAATAAATAAATTTGCCAGACCTTCAAACAACTTACAAACCTATCCTACCCGGGGCAGGTGGGTGGGATAATTATATATATCAATGACAACAAACTGATTACATTTTCCAATGACAATTACAAGTGGGGAAGCGGCAAGGCGGCTGTTGCCTTTTATAGTGAGACATTGGCACGCGACTAGGTCCACCATGAATACCGTAAGATAGTGGCAAACGCCATGTCTCGCCCGCAACAAACAACTACCACTATTATTGATGCTTGAATAGAATTAGTTTAGACAATTGCTTGGGCACTCTGTCGCCAAAGGTTTCCTCGTTCATTCTGGTGTCCAAGATGGTGCAGCCGTATTAAAGTGAAACTTGCCATGATTGCCTTGACAAGAGCATGAACATGCTGCTTATCGAACATATGACTGGACAGTGAAAGGAACACAGTAGTGTTGGACATGTTCTCGAGGACAGTTGATGTAATAACACGTTCAAGGTCTTTATCACGAGGAAGCTTTCCACACGTTGCCTTTAATATGAACATGCTGCATTTCTCGGTTTCCAGACAGATTAAAAATACATCTTCTGACGGTTTTACTAACCCCACTTTATCCGTCTGTCTCATAAAGAGATGGAGGGCCTCGTCTATGTAAAACATAATGGCTAAGAGCGAGCTAGGTGAAAATACACAAAACATACACCATAACGAAGGTGAATAATTGCATTTTTATCCAAACGTGTTCCATTTATTAAGCGCAGTCATATTTCAGGTAGCACAGGCAAGTGCATTTTTTAGTTCACCGTATTACCCCGGTAAACATAGCATGACACGCGACATAACACGATTGATTCAAGCCAACTTGTATATGAATGGAGATATTTTCACCCTAGAGCATCTCTAGTTTCAGATGAAGAACTGCGTGTCACATCGTTGTTTGCATGGTGAGTAAGTTTATTCCGTTTTTATCATCGATAGTAACGCAGTTCAGCCCATAGATTCGAGAGAAACAATAGCAACCTGTAAAAGGGGTAAATAGGGTTTAACGCGACATTGGACAATGGCTAAAAGATACCACCTAGAACGAGTAGGTGAGTTCATTCTAGTAAAGCCACAACTTAACATTACATAGTCAGAAACGAATGTTGCTGAAACCAACCAAATGAACACAAGAACTATTATGGTTTATATCAACACGTTATTCTGTTTGAGCTATTGATTGAATATTAATAGCGACGACTCCAGTAAAACTTGTAATGGGTAAGAGTAGTAATTTATTTGAATATTTATGTGTTTCAGACGAACATGTTGATCAATATTTTGTAGAAATTTACGAGTGCTTTGAGAAACAAATAACACCGTAACTTACGCGAATTCAAAACTACCTTATATACACAATGTTCACGCTTAACACTCTGCCAAAATACGTTTGAAGAGAAACACGTACACATGTATCTGTTTTCCATCTGTATCCAAAATCTTGTCAATAGAAAGTAGTTGATGTAAGTTAGTTATACATATGCCTTTGTCACCCATACCACAGTTTCACGACACAATGACGCACTGATCCACTGGGCAACGGCCATAGTAGTATTAGTAGTAGTAGGGGAAAGGCTTCACCAGAGACGGGTAGAAGAAGTTGGGGAGACGATTTCTACAACAATCGTAGTCGTAGCCGTTGAAACCTCCATCAAAAGCGAAATGTGCAGAAAGAAGAAACACGCCAACCTTTGTATTTGATGTGTCATGCGCGTACACGCAGACACACATACACGCACAAACACGCCCGCACGCACACACGCACACACGCACACACGCACACACATAAACACACACACACCGACACACACCGACACACACCGACACACACCGACACACACCGACACACACCGACACACACCGACACACACCGACACACACCGACACACACCGACACACACCGACACACACACACACACACACACACACACACACACACACACACACACACACACACACACACACACACACACACACACACACACACACACACACACACACACACACACACACACACACACACACACATACACACACACACACATACACACTCACACACACACACACGCACACACACACGCACACACACACACATATTGTATAAAGCACATACATTGTTGTGCATACACCTTTACGCACGTACGGAAGGAAGTGCACACACTCGAACCAAATGCACACATAAAACACATGCCCATACAAACACACGCTCGGTCTTAATCATTCCCACAACAAGCGCCAGCAGTGCTGTGAATAATTTCGCCATGGCGTCTGATGTATGTATGTGCTTTCTACAATGTGTGTGTGTGTGTGTGAGTGTGTGTGTGTGTGTGTGTGTGTGTGTGTGTGTGTGTGTCGGTGTGTGTCGGTGTGTGTTGGTGTGTGTTGGTGTGTGTCGGTGTGTGTCGGTGTGTGTCGGTGTGTGTCGGTGTGTGTCGGTGTGTGTCGGTGTGTGTCGGTGTGTGTGTGTTTATGTGTGAGCGTGTGTGCGTGTGTGCGTGTGTGCGTGTGTGCGTGTGTGCGTGCGGGCGTGTGTGTGCGTGTATGTGTGTCTGCGTGTACGCGCTTGACACGTCAAATACAAAGGTTGGCGTGTTTCTTCTTTCTGCACATTTCGCTTTTGATGGAGGTTTCAACGGCTACGATACGATTGTTGTAGAAATCGTCTCCCCAACTTCTTCTACCCGTCTCTGGTGAAGCCTTTCCCCTACTACTACGAGTACTAATATGGCCGTTGCCCAGTGGACCAGTGCTTCATTGTGTCGTGAAACTGTGGTATGGGTGACAAAGGCAGCTTAATGGCGCCCAGCGGCTTCACTAACAACTTTTTATTTAAAAAAAACCCATATTTTCAATATAAATAAGGAATATTACTGTTTAACATAACTTAAAAAATTCCACTAATGCCTACTTTATATCAAATGTGGCTCCACCATTACGATGTTGCGGTGATTTTGTGTACAATGATCTGATAACAATATCACCTGTATCGCTGATTTTTTTAAGAATTAATATATATGCGGTGTGATTTAAGATGTAAATTCCGATGTATTCCAGATAGATTTAACACTGTATTTCCAAATCGTTTATAAAACGCACATCAATATGTTGTCTGTGCGATTAACGACTATGCCGAGATCGCTGCAGCTGTACCCGGACTGTCTACTCCTACTACTTGTTGTATGTCTATGGTCGCTACTACTACCAGTGCAACCGTGGAGCAGTGGTTTACCGTTCATGTGGATTGATTCAATCCATCTGCACTCGACTCGGTCGCTGTGGTTCGTGTATACTTACTACTTTAAGATATAGCACTAACGATCACATACGTATCGCGAAACACTGAACACGCTTTCCACAGTCCAAAAACTGGATAATCTTATTGTCATTCATTTGAACATCAAAGGTGTTGTGTACTTGATACCATATATGCACATAAGAAAAAAATTGAGAAAGCTGTCGTAGCAGGACAACTAGAGTTATATTTCATAATTTGCAATACATTTATATACAATATTTAGTTAGGGTTATCCGAAGACAGGGCCAACTTCATATATACAACGGGGTTTTAATTAAGATCGGATCACATGCAATTATATTAAGTAAATGCTATGCGTATCTTGTTATTCAGGCTGCCGAGAGATTTATTGTTATTTATTATTATTATAAAGCATGTATAGAGCGCCGTGTGTCCGGATAACAAATCTGCTCAAAGGCGCTGACAATCGTAGAGTATAAATAAAATACATTAAATGACCTAAAACATATTAAATAGAAATATTAAATAGAAAGGTAAATGAATATGATTTAAAAGTAGCATATACAAATTACATAAAATGTCAGTTAGATAAACCTGAATAAAAATAAATACGTATATTTATAAGTGTATGTATTATACATGAATTAAATGAATTAGCCGTTTAAATACCCAAAATAAATAATGTGTTTAAATAAAATAAAATAAATACATATAATATGCTAATTAAAAAACATAATAATAAATAAAAAAATAAACAAATAACTGCAACCTAAGCACATAACCGAATGTCAATATTGCACAAATGTCACTGATGCGGACTGCAAAGTTCTTTGAAGGCCTGTCGAAATAAGTGTGTCTTTAAGAGCGATTTGAAAGTGGCAAAGCAGTTTGCATGCCTGACTGCATGAGGCAGGACATTCCACAGAATCAGGCCAGCCACCGAGAAGGAACGACGGCCATAGTGTTGAAAGTGATATCTCGGAACAGTCAGCAGACCTTGTTCGGCCAATCTAAGTGATCTGGTCGGCGTGTAGGATGTCACGAGCGATGAAATGTATGCAGGGCCGAGATGGTGCACTGCATGATATACCAGCAGTAACAGCTTGAATTCGATCCGCTGGCATGTAGGCAACCAGTGCTGACGGTACAGAACAGGTGTTATATGTTTTCGTCTCCTTGTCCCGGGAATGAGACGTGCTGAGGAATTCTGTACCATCTGCAGCTTACCCAAGTGCGTCTCCGTAATCAATACGTGACATGACTAAGGCGTTCACAGTGGTTCTGCAGGCATTAGTGGTAAGACATTTCCGAATTAACGAGATGCTTCGGAGGTGACAATATGCCACCTGGCAAACACGACGCACTTGATTGGTCATCGACATGGTGTGGTCGAGTAGAACTCCGATGTCGCGGATAACCGGCTTCGGCGAAACAGCACAGCCACATACATCAATGACTTGGTCAACTGGCGGGTGAGCAAGTTTCCGTTTGTTCACTGCAGATATGAAGATCACCTCGGTTTTGTTCTCGTTAAGCAGGAGATTATGGAAAGACATCCACGCTTTCACATCGGTGATACAACGAGATATTCGATAGGTGGCCATTGTAAGTGGCTGGTCACGGAGAAAGTCCACATATAATTGCGTATCATCAGCGTACATATGATAGCGTAGTTGATGATGTTCAAAAACATAGTTGAGTCCAATGCAGTAGATCGTGAACAGAAGAGGTCCGAGCACGCTACCCTGAGGCACACATGTTTGATCGACACTTCTTGAAATGATGCTGCCAACTTTAATTGCCTGTGTTCGCTGTGAC
This sequence comes from Escarpia spicata, assembly GCA_963995525.1. Lineage (NCBI taxonomy): Eukaryota > Metazoa > Annelida > Polychaeta > Sabellida > Siboglinidae > Escarpia > Escarpia spicata. Next base: position 14,236,709 of record OZ023213.1, read on the forward strand.
AGATACGACTTCAACCAGTACAGTGCGTTGCCAGGCACGCCAATCCTGTGCAGTTGATTGAGCAGCAGATGGTGGTCGACAGTATCAAAAGCGGCACTGAGATCTAGTAGCACCAGTATCACGCTCTTCTTGTTATCCAGAGAAAGCAATATGTCGTCCTGTATGCGTACTAGGGTTGTTTCACAGCTGTGCATTGGACGGTACGCACTTTGGAAAATATCGAAGATGCCGTTCGTATTCATGTGCTGTCGTATTTGGATTGCAATGCATCTCTCGACGAGCTTCGATACGAAAGACAGATTTGATATTGTTCGATAATAGTTCTGGATCAAGACCATTCCTCTTTAACAGCGGTGTGACTACGGCATGTTTCATAGCGACAGGTAGTGATGCCGACATGTTAACAATGCTGGTTAATACTGGTCCAAGAATGTAAATGTTAGATTTAACCATGTTTCCAGAAATGACGTCAATGCTGGAAGAAGATTTGCTGGATGTCTTCTCAACCAGACCGCAGATGTCGGTGACTGTAGCAAGTTAAAAGTCGTACAATACGGCATTCGATATCGTGTAGGAATGCGGGCAGTTGGCATTGCGAGCGTGCAGTCACCAGCCGTGTACTGATATCATTGATCTTATCTGAGAAATAACAGACCAGTTGCTCAGCTAGCGCTTCCGGGTTGTCGTCACATTCAGGGAGCACAGGCGTACGAGTACGTCCCATCAAATTGTTCGTGATGTGATACATTGCTTTGGTATTGTGAGGTGTAACTTCGATTTCAGCACAGTAATAAGCAGATTTGGTTGTGGCGATGCTCTGCTTAAATGCCTCACGCAAGTCAGTGTACATTTCACGATGGACAGCTAACGAGCTGCAAGTTGTCAGTCCACCACGGTTGTCTTGGAAGCACATTTATCAATCATTGGATAACTGGTGCATGTCTGTCAATTACCGTTCGAAGTTCATCATTATACTGTTCAAACAGACTCCCAATGTTGTCGGCGGGATTGTTAATCAGTGGCGAAGCGCGTAAGTCGCACGAAAACTGCTGCACGTTGATTGCAGCGTATTTACGATAAATCACTTCCTTACGCACTGGTCGTGGCTTAGATGAAACTAACTTACACATGATGGTGTGGTGGTCTGTGAGCAAGGACTCCACCGACACGTCTGTCACAATAGAGCCATTCATATCTGGGTGATATCGAGGTAGAAAATGTTACCCCGGCAGTGTGTTGCCGATATCACATGTTATTGTTGGTTTACATCGTTCAGCAATGCGGTTAAGTCACGTGCATCTTTGTTGTTATCGTTTCCATAGCGAACATTGAAATCACTGAGTAACGATTCCGGTGTTTCGAAGTGAAACGCATTCAATAAATTCGCCGAATTCTATGAGGAATTGGCGAAAGGACTTCGAATTGCGACCAAACGATGGTGGTCGGTAAATTACAAAGATGCGTGCCGTTGCCGCAAATCTCGACCCGCGTAACCCCACTTCAAGGCATTCGAAAGATTCCGCGGGTCATGGTCTGGACAGAGAAAGGTGGAAGGAGGTCTTAAAATAGGCCCCAACTCCCCCACCCCGTCGATCGCTCCGCGGGATATTTTCAAAATTGTAACCGTGAGGGACCATCGCAGAAGTGAAAGTCTCATCACTATTGCACAACCCCGTCTCTGTCAGGCACAGAATGTCGATGTCGTTTTCACATATTTAGTATGTGACAAAGTCTGCCTTGTTGCGAAGAGACCTTACGTTCAACAGCCCAATCGTAGCCGTAGTTGCAGATGTTACGTCTCGCGGTAAACGATGGAGGGGGCGATGGTTGATTAGTGCAGTAATTGGTCTTTGCTTCGATCAACCTGCCCTACAGTCCCTGCGAGTCCGCCGATTGTTCAAGAGTCCAAGTGGTCCAAGTGGTGCTGCACAAGCCTCTAGTAGTGTAAGGTGAAATCTGATCACAATCGCGCGTCCAGTCGGTAGTAGGTCAGTTCGATTGTACGCGAACAAGCTGTGAAGAATGGCCGTGCAGTGGTTCTGTTGTTGCCGTCACGCCTGGTCGATCAGCAACAATGCTGTGGCACAGGTGCATTTCACTGTGCAGGTATAAATTACTAAAATACAAACAAAAGTCACTAAACACTTCCCAAAACAGCACAGTCCATCGTCGATCTGATACCTTCATAAAACAACTGTAAAAAGTGCAGTGCCGTATCGAAATTAAAAACTGGTAAAACTGCCAAATATATAAGAGCTTGTTATGGTGCAGCCACATAGAAGCGCAACACATGAATCGAGGGGTGAGGGGTACAGCGGCTGGCAGGCGACCGTTTGCAACATATGCGGAAGCTACGTGTTCTGCAAGTGGGTACGTCCCATTCGCTACAGGACATGCCCCTGGCACAGACGCCTCTACGACTGTTATCTCCACCGTTGTGTCAGTAGGTGCAACAACTGCTGTGGCGCACGATATGCTCAAAGCATAAGGTAACTTATTGCATTCCTCGTCTTCGGTTGTCGTCTCTAACTTATCGTTATTCTTATTGTATTCATTGAATACTATATTCACAGTCGTCTTCAGTATTATTCGATTAGTCAATTTTACTCATTTATTTATTTATCAAGGCGTCTGGATTATTCGATTTATTTTCGAAATATATAGCTTGTACAATAACACGTACACACTTTTGATGAACACTTTTGAAGTTCGAACTTAGTTTTATATACTAACGAAATAATATAAGAAGCGCTAACCTGTCGTCGCCTTAACTTCTGCAACTCTCGGTTAAACATTATTAGGCAAACGGCAAATTCCCCCAAAACGTGCTTTATTCAAGAGCTTAAATGCCGCCTCTACACCCACCCATATGTTATAACATTTGAAAGCTATCCATCTCCCCGTCCCAAAGAGGCCTGTCGTAGAGCTCACAGGTGGTGCAGTAAGCGTGAATCTAAGGTCAAACAAGTTCACCGTCAAATGATAAATTTCGAAATTGTGTGCTTCCAAAATCGTCTTACTGTAATTCACCGTGATATCATCAACATTCGATTCTTTGCAATACCGCGAAAGTAATACAGTTACTGACCCGGCAACTACTTCATTCATGTGTACGAGTCAATCACACTGTGAAAGAAGCATTTCTCCCCATCAAAATGAGATATGACATAGAGCTTTCAGTTGAGGACTAGCAGTGGAGCGATTATCACACAGACTCACCATCAAATGATAAATGTTCGAAATTTTGTCATCTCGTAAACGTCATACAATCTAAATGGTTGCGTATATCTACTTTACCTATTTATGCATGGCAATGTCGTACACCATTGGAAAGCCAACTGTATTTGCGGTACGAAGGTGAGCTATCAAGTGGTGCAGTAGGTGTGGAGTGAAGGTTAAGAAGGTCACCATCAAACAACTAATGTTCAAAACTAAGCCAGTTCTACATTTACAGTGGTTTCTTAGGCACTTGATCTAAATACACTAGGCCATGTTACATAAACTTTGAAAGCGTATTGTATTACCGCCAAAATGATATATGACGTGGAGTTGCACAGTTGTGCTCTGACTATGGAGTGCAGGTTCAACGTCAAAATATGAATTTTCGAAATTATGCCTTTGGGCAGATAGTAGGTTAGACAACATGTGATGTTATACTTCAACTGCATGTTTTTTTGTTAATGGCAGGAATGGAATTCTTGCTAGATCCGTCACACAAGGGATACGAAAATAGGTGTATGTGGAAGCCACCATCGATTTTGAAGGTTATTTGAATGTCACACACTCAAACTTGTGTCACAATATTATTATTAATTAATTTACATCTTCTTGTAAATACCGTTGCATAAAACCAAATATTTTATGATTTTTATTTGTATTGTCTGTGTTATCAGGTGTTGAACTTTGAATTTACTCATAAATATATGGGATAATCTAATATAAAAACCTGAACTTCTCACATGTGTTTATCGCGTACACCATAGTTGTTTACACACCGAATAATTCTGTGTAAGCCTGCTTATATTCATGTTGATATAATATGCATATTATTTACCACCACACATGCGTTTGGTCGTTATGATGACGTGGAAGTCAAAGAACTTGCCTAAAATATAGTTAGCATGTTAAAGAAAAAAGGTGGCAAACGCAGATTAGAATTGTACTCGCAACACAGTCGACCAGTTGTCAGATGTTTTGAGGAAAGAGACAATTCAATATATCAAGCAGGAATCAAAATTTCAGAATCTGGTTGACGTACCTGGACACAGTGGAGAATATGCCGGATATCACCAGGGCTGAGACGATTGGCAGCTATATAGAATCTTTTGCTGAAATTATACATTGGCTAACCATCTACGATCATACAAACTATGCCCTCCTGGTGAAGAACAGTCTCTCTGGTAGATGTGAAACACACCGAGAAGACAGCACCAGATGTTATTACAGTAGTCATTAAAGGAAATTCTGTTTTGAAGAAAACCAAAAGGCCCTTCAACAAATTCCAGTTGAATAACGGCACCATCGGCGATCAAACCAGGGATACGTTTGCGTCACATGGTCAGAACGATTACGAATGTCACAGTACTCAAAATCCTCCCTATTCACTATGGAAGAGACCACGTTCAATTGTTCTGGTGGTATCCGCAACGGATGAAACATGGAAGGATTACGCTGATGACCCAAGAAAGCTTGTCACAAAGTTATTGGTGTGTTCAGAGTAACTCATGGTGTATATGGAAACAATGACTTGCAGGTGGGAGCGATGGTCACGGACGCAAGAGTGGTGGCCTTTTAATCACTGTTTTTGCTCCCTGTCGACGGAGTTGCATTCCTGTCAGGCGTGTGCATGTCAGCAATATCGTCACTGACTCCACACAGGAGCCTTCATCAAAAACAGGATTCACCCACAGTGTGACTATATGCCTTTAGTACCTATGGCAACGAAATACTCTGCTCCAAGTGACGTGGCCAATAGTCAACTCATCTAACAGCTAAAATCTAAAAAACGTAGTAGGTTACCATCACCGTGAAGCAAAGACTGGTTGATGAAACTACATGGTTCCATGATGCACCGAGGAAACAACCTTCTTAGCCTTTCCAACTGCACAATGTACAACACACTACCAAAGTTAAAAGAAAACTGTTAAAGCAACAGGTCAAAGTTGTCACTACTTGAGGAATAGTGGAAATGGTGAATATCATGAAGCTTTAGCTATCCCCAGTCCGGCTGTCTGTAGCCACATTTGGAAGTGACATGAACTCAACAACAAAGTATCTTGGTACGGCTGGACTTCGTACACCCTTGGAACTTCCAGAAACAATCTGAAAGACTTAAACAACCTGCGAATGATAACCTGCTCAGCTTCCATGCACTAACAGAAATTCAACATCAGCATTATGTGACCATGTAAAGACATCGAGCTTGCAAAATTTCCAGAACTAACCAGCTCTTTGTTAAGGGAATTGGTCACGATGGGGAACTTGCACGGGCTGGATATGTTGTGTGTTACCTCTTTTATGGCACTCGCTCGTGAGTAGCACATCGTCGATCCTGTCAGGATCCAACTCTTTGGGTCTGACGATGTTACCCCACCCTCCACCTTTCAACTTCATATTGCACACGCACAGATTTTATTACAGGCAGATTGTGAATAATAGCTATATCGTCTCATATGGGCATATATACGAGGAAGAAGGTGTCAGAATGCCTATGTAAACACGGCTATCCCCTGTTGTAGATGTATGTGGATATCACTCAAAATACAGTGCGGCTCGACGAACTGGCGCGATCGTGTTTTGTAATGCAGATGACACCATTATATACCAGAATGTGCTAGTAACTGGCTCAGTTGCCTGATCACCGGGCACTTGTTTAAAGAGGCTTTTGGTTTTCTTCACAACAAAGTATCGTTTATGGAATAGTGCAAGAGTCTCTGGTGCTTCTTTCTCTGGGTGTTTCACATCTGCCATACAGACTGTTCTTCATCGGGAGGGCATAGCTTTATGATCATAGATGGTTAGCCAATGTATAACTGCAGCGATGCTGTCCAGCATGATCTTCATAGTTTCCATGTATGTCAATGAGATCCTGACATTTGGATTCCTCCATGAGATTTTGAATTGTATCGTTCCTCAATACTTCTGACAGTTGGTCGACTGTGTTGCGAGTAGTGTTCTAATCTGCGTTTGCCATCTCTCTTCTTTAACATCCTAACTAAATTTGGACAAGGTCTTTGACTTTCACGTCATGTAATGACATACACCTGCTATATTATCCATTGTGTGACGGATCTAGCGTGGATTCCTGCAATTAACAAAACATTCAGTTAAAAGTATTACATCACGTGCTGGCTAACCTATTATAGAATGGCATTATTTCGAAAATTCATCGTTTGACGTTGACCTTGTTTAACAATCACTCCACAGTCAGAGCATACTTTACAACTCCTTGACATATGCATTTTGACAGACATACAATATGCTCTCAAAAGGTGTGTAACGTGGCCTAGTGTATGTAGACAAAGTAGCTATGCAACCACTGTAAGTGCAGAACGTTTGCGGAGTGGCGTAGTTTTGAACATTCGTCGTTTGATGGTGACCTTGTATAATCTTCACTCCACACCTACTGTACCACTTGATAGCTCCCAGACGTAGCCCTTGTTCATGGGGAGATAGTTGGGTTTCCAAAGGTATACACAATTGCCATGAATATATAGGCAACGTAGATATACGCCACCATTTGTATCGTATGACGTTTGCGGGATGACACGATTTCGAACATTTATCATTTGACGGTGACTCTGTTTGATCATCGCCCCAAACCCATTCAATCTACCGACATATCCATGTCATATCCAGTTTTGACGGAAATATATGTTTTTTTCATAAAGTATATAATATGTACATATCAATGAAGTGTTTGTAAGGTCATTGTAACTTTATAACTTTCGCGGTATTGCAAACAAATCGAATATTCATCATTTCACGGTGACCTTAGTTGACGTTAACTCCACTCGAACTCTAGCAGGTCACGCATCCTTGTCGTACCGCAATTTGATGGGGAGACACTAAGCTATAAAAAAATGTATGACGTGGCAATCTTGTTATTAAGTAAAATATATATGCCACCATTGTAATGTTAAGACGGTTGCGGAAGAGCACAATTTCGAAAATTCATCATTTGACGATGACCTTGTTTGACGTTGGATTCACGCTTACTGCATCACGTGGCAGCTCTGGGACAGGTCTCGTTTGGACAGGGAGATGCGGAGCGTTCAAATGATATAACATTTGGGTGTGTATATTGGGGGGGGGGGCATGTTAATCTGTCGGATAGATGATTTTACCTCTTGCATATATCGCTTGAAAGGACTTAGCTAACTTCCTCAATATTCATACTCAATTGTTATACACAGTGTTTTGTCTCTCACCACCGATGCCTTTACTTAAGCAATTGCACTGTCATATACTGCTGTATATATATATATATATATATATATATATACATACATACATTTATATATATATATATATATATATATGTATATATATATATGTATATATATATATATATATATATATTGAGAATATTTTTGGTCGAAATAGTAAGTAATGATATGAATTAGGTTTTCGTTTGGCCTGGTGTTCACGGTTCTATTTGTCTGTTTTCAAAGAGATATGGAACAAGCGGGCATGTGCGGATAGATGGTCCTTCTAACATAATATAGCCAGCAAGATTATGTGACTATTCCGCTACAATATAGTTACTGTTTGATAAAGAGTGATATATGTGATATATGTTTATTAGTATCACGTTGTCCAAACTGACGCGTAGCATGCCAAACTTGCATCACGACATGCATTAATGTTTGCCTGACATTAACCTTATAACCAATGTTTACTCTATTTAAAAAATGCACGTACTGGTCCGGGTAACGTAACCGTTGATATGTGTAATTCGTAATGGCAATAAAATTACCAAAGGTAAGGAGAACAAACACAAAACATCACTGCATAGTCTAAACAAATAAAAGCGATAACACGCATGCATAGCTGAGCGATTGTTTCAGAGCACGACAAACATATTACCTGAAACCACCGCGTCCCGAACGTGCTGTTGTGTAAATGTTCTTTTATATTTGGTTTCCAATCTTTAGAACTGTTAAATAGATGTGTCCTTGTCACGGTACTAGATTCCATTTTCACTCTTAGCCTAAGGCATGATCACATCTTCAATATTCACATGCTTGTGATCCTGAAGTCCCTCTTCCAACTCTGGGGCTTCTTTGTCATTTGTATCCAACGAAGGATGCTCGCTATCCCAATGCTCCAACTCGGCCTTCGACAGATATGCGACTATGCCGACACCGTACGAGTCTCCTATCACGTTCACAGACGCTCGCATGCGTTCCCTTAAACAACATACAATACATTTTGAAGTAAGTCTGCATGTATCCTCTTATCATGCAGCACAATACACAACCACATGTCGGCAGACGTTCGTAGGCAGTCCGTTGAACAATACACAGTAGAAAAGTAACAGAGGTCCGCTGGCGGTCGCTTAAACAAATACAACACAATGTTGAGAAATGTACGCACACATTCTCTTAAACGATACGCATTACAATGTTTAAAAAAGACAGCATGTTGAATATTGAACTGTTCTGTTAAGCACGGCGTACACTACACAACTTTTGTTGTAAGTCGGGTGTTTTGCCGACTTAAACCGGTTTATTGCTAATGTGCGCGGGTCTAAAGACTTTCTAAAACTTTTGTCTGTTGTTGTCCAGACCAACACAACAAAAATCTGGCCGATTCGAAAATTAAATCGGCCAGATTTTTGTCGTGCAGTGTACGCAGGTAAATTGCGCGACGTCGCTAATATACGCCGGTCCACAACACAACAAAACTGTAGTCGTAGCAACGAGCCAATAGCAGTGCAGCATTTTTGTCATGCGCTGTCGCTGACGACCGGAATGGCTGACGTATGAACTCAAATTCGAATTTCTTTGCGTAGTTTAAAGTCGGCGTTGTTGAAAAGCAATTAGAGCTCGCTTTCTTTTGTTCGAAATCTAATTTTATTGTAGTTGCGGAATTCGCCAACAAAAGGGCGTGCGTACGTACATTTAGTACAAATAACTATGCTAGTATCGCGGCTGTGACAAAAGCGTTGTCGCGTAGTGTGCGCGTGTGCAAAACCTTTGTTGCGTAGTGTGAGCTGTCCACCGACATGTGTCCTTTGTTGTTCAATCGCCCAACAAAAACGTTTGTTGTGTAGTGTACGCCGGGCTTTAGAGTGTTAGCAACACAATGTTGACACATGTAACGTTTTGAAAGTACGCTCAAAGCATAATATAACGGTATTTCTTTGCGCATACACTGTGTAGTATTTTCGAAAGGTAGTGTTCTCAACAAACTACTCTGCGAAATGCCAAACGCAGCGCCTTTAGCATACTAGGTCTGCCTATGCTGCTATATGTATATATACATACATATATTTAACAGTCTATATACCATATCACATGTACATTCACCTGTACATATATATATATATATATATATATATATATATATACGTGTTGATACAAATCATGTTATACTAGTTTCAATCGATTGTAACTTGATACTACATTTCATGGTTTGCAAACTACTACTATTTAAAATGAATTGACATGTGCAAATAAAACTGACACATTCATGTATTTTGTATGTTGGTAAAAATTGACCGCGTCCTGTTTCCTTTGCTTGTATAAGCTCAAGACAAATTATGCGCATGCGTCGGGACATACGAATATAGGTCACTTCGTCATATCATTGTTCTGTTTATATGGCGTTTGCTTCACCACAAATTCGGTAGAAGAAATGTCGTACGTCAACGATTGATACATATATGATTTTAAGAACAGTAACTGTGGTGATGATGTGCTGACATTCAGCGATTGCACATATGCTACTTCGTAAACTCTAGCCGATAATAAACATTTATTGGGAAACGTAGGACGTCAGTTTCAGTGAATATATTATATACTATTAAACAGCAGCGTATGTTGATGCAAACCGGACCGTGCTTTGGGCCTCAAAAGTGTATATGAGCCATATTTATTGGCATGTTTGCTTTATTGCAGATGAAGGAAAGCCTTGCTGAAAGAAGATGCTCAGTTAATTACAATTTACTCATCAGATTCAATGCACATGGCTGGTATATCTGGATAAAATGTCTGTGCATATGAGTGAAATCAATTGAACACTTTCATTTTGTAAACTTCTGAGCTTTGCCATTCTGTTATTAAAATGAATATGTCATCTTCAAATTCTGTTTGGGATAAAACATATTCGTAACTGTCGGGAAAGACAACTCTAGCAAGTTACATGAAGATTCGAAGACCTAAAAATGGGAGTATTTACCGTATTATCCCATATAGACGGGTCCTGCCTAATAGACCCGAAACCTCCTTTACAGAAGTAAAACCACCCTTGAAATCGGATTTTTGGTAATGAGCGTGCACTTTGAAAATGCAAAGTACGGTAATAATGTGGATATTGACTAGATAACAATTTATTGTACCTTTTCCATAATTTAGGTGACTCGTTTCATTCGCGAAGTCGGGCATCTTTTCATAATCGCGTAGCCGACTGTAGAAACGAGGAAGGGTCAACACACTGAAGCTCGCTGTGATGTCTGACTTGACGTGTTCGAGAATCTCTCCCTTCGGCTTTGCGCTCGCAGTTGCCGGGTTGGCCTTTTGCCCCGTTGGCAAAGCACGCGAGTTTGGTTTATTTGAGCGCCACACAGAAAGAGTTTTATGCTGTAACACCAATGATGTATTCTGGCCAGCGTGGTGATTGGCACTTTAGAACTGCTAAAATATATCGAGCTGGCGTTTGTCGAAACATTCAGTAGCTGTCTGTCGTGAGTGGCGTGTCGAGTACCGTCTCTTATCGACCGAACGCTAGATGTTTTGGTAGATGTGATGATTCTGTATTTACTCCGTGTTGCCTATCTTAAAGTTGCACACGCGTGACGTGTATGCAATTTATGCGTTCGTCCACTGCTGACAGCTTGTGCTGCGTATGTCTTATGATAAATTAATAGACGCACGCCTTTGCCCTTGCACTGGCGCGGTGCGCGACTATTGGGGATAATTGGGTAGGTTTACTAATGTAAAAACGTTTGACGATAGCACTTCAATGATAAAAACAAAACATTACAGGGATATATGGAGGCCTCCTTTTTGTTATATTCATAATATACTCCAAAGTATATTTGGATGAAAACAATTAACTTTCTACTTTCACCCACTGCTGGGTTATTGACGTGAGAACCTGGCATTGTTTTTTAAAAGACAATAGTTTTGGGAGATAGGCGTACTCGGGTCTCTCTGAAGACAGGACATTAACTAAATGACCATTACAAAATATTTTTTGGTCACAGAACCTTTCCTCAATTGATTTATAGATAAAAAATTAACAAATAGTATCCCCTTATGTTGCGTCTGTCACATACTATTTTTCAATGAAGTAATAGGAGAAAAATACGAGCATATAATGTTATGTACAATGCTTGACCCATTTGCCATTCACACATACGAAACAGTAATCAATGAATTGCAGTTAACAAACTAATTAAACAATTCCGTCCCTCAAAACGCCACGTCTATTACACGGTGAATGGCGGACAATTTCTTTGTTACCATGAAAATGGGGGTAGAAAAAAATGAAGCATGCCTTTTTATTCAGTAAGATCCAATCTATCCATTGGGCAGAAAAAGTGCAGTATTTGCATGAATTAACAAATATCTAGTCTAACAATAATGTGAATGATCTATTTCATCATCTAGTATAATAAACACCAGGCAATAAGTTAGCTTCCCTTTAGTACACCTTAAACCCTATATTACATCATCATACATCATTTAATAAAATCTAAAAAATAAGGTAAAATTGTATCGTATTTATTGATATCTACCAGAATGTTTTATCATATGCTATTGTCCTTCTTAAGGTAATGATAACCTATATGTACGTATACATTAAGTCTACACTAGTCTCTCAATAGTCATGGAATACATTGTGCTGTGCAGCCATGCGTGGACCCGCATGTGGCTCCGGAGTCCTATGCATATATTTTCGCTTTTATAACAATATGTTGTTATGTTGTTAACATAATATCATAAAAAACATCATAATTGGTGATCTGCGCTTGGTGTAGTATTGTGTAAACAACATTACGATTGGTGTTCCTGATATTTCAGAAGAAATCTCCCATTGAATAAATACTTTGATAGTATCAGTTTGGGACTGATAAAGACAGCTTTACGTCCTCTACAAACATGGTTTGTATTCGTTGCACATCATACCATCATGCATATTTGCAGCATCTATTCCTCCTGGGTATACATGCAACCGTACTGAACTGAAATTTGTATAGACGACTTAAACAGCGCTACTTGGCATACACAAGCTGGTACAACATAGTGATTTACAACTACAATAAAGATAATTGCACCAGTGGTTTACACAATGAAAACATTCACACCACGTCAGATTATAACATTACATATGCTATCATCATGTATTTAGTTTAGTTTCCGTACATTACCCAGATGGCAGTGTCCTGCTGGAATATGCATGTAAACTGCCGGGCCGATAAGGGGCATCAGTTGCATAAACAGTTATAAAGGAGGGCACGAATTCTTCGACTACCAGAAAGTAGCAGCAAATGGAGCCACTGAGAGGTATGATGTGACAAATCAACAATTAATCTGTGTACGAATTATGTCTCCAGACTGTACTTGACACAATTCTACCATTTCATGAGCAATATTGTTTGTATAATACTAAATGTGATATTTGTAGGCTTATGAGAATCGTCGACTACCCCTCAGCCACAGAAGAACAAATAGAGTCATTGTGAGGTGATTGTAATATCTCCAATTGACAGTTAATCTGTCTTAGTCCTGGTGCTGATTTCCAAAAGGGCCTTAAACCGGGAGTTGGCTGCACCCCCCCCCCGCCAACACAGGTTTCTTGATTTTTTTAATAAATTGAACTATAATCTAATAATGTCCACACATTAACCAAACATTAAAGTGTCCGTTCTATAAGAAAAACGACATTTATCACGAGTGGTTGGCAAACATTCACAGAAATAGCTAAAATCACAAAATATCCACTAAATAAAATAATTTTAGTTGAATATCATATACATTTTGGTAAATTGGATGGACAATCCACCAGCTCCACAAACAGTACTTGAATGTGTCAGCTGCAAATTAACAAGATTTAACAAGATTGCCATCCAGATTATTAACTCTAGATGGCAGGTGGACAAGGAAGCCCTTTGGCTTATCGAGAGTACAACCCTTTTATTTACATATATCCAGCCCTTCTGAGGTATGTGTCGATTTTATTTTTAAACACACTACTAGCACCCACACAATCATCAAATAATCTGTTCCAATCATTCACAGTCCTTTGTGAAAATGAGAACTTTCTTACGTCTAATCTACATTGCTCCTTTACTAATGTAACTTCATGTCCTCTAGCCTTTCTATCTTTCTTAACAGAAAAAAACCCATATTTCTATCAATATTTTCATAACCATTCAATATTTTAAATATCTGATCTCCTCTCAATCTCCTGGTCTCTAGTGTTGTTAAACCACATTCTTTTAGGCGTTTTTCATAAATAAGATCCCACAGTTTTGGTATCATTTTAATCGCTCTCCTCTGTACTCTTTATAGCATATCTATGTCCTTCTTGTTGTATGGCCTCCACGCTTGTATACAATATTATAAATGAGGCCTAACTATTGTTTTATAAAGCGTAAGACATGTGCTGGTGTTCGTTGCTCGTGCAAGCTGAATGGGTTAACATGTACTGGTGTCTGCCGCTGTAACGCTAATGATTGCGAAAAATAGACCGGTCACATCGACAGACATGTGAGTAGACCCACTACTGTCAGAAGAAGACTCCGATATAGAGTGATATGGTCTATGATGGTCCATGAAACTGTTTGTCAGTTGGTGAACTTCTATAGAGAATCTTTAAATTATGATATACTTTAATTTGTTATCATTATTATCATACTATTTGCGATTTGCCAAAATGCCTACTTACATTAACATAATTATCAAGTCAATGCATGCATCTCATAATTACGCATTTTATATGTCAAAAAGAGAAACATGTTGTGTTAGTAAATACATGTCAGCCAGAAATGTATGTAATCACACTGAAAATCTTTAACACAAACACAACGTAAGCTATGCCCACTCTGAAAGGACGTTGTGGTTTTGTTCGATAAGGGGGTAAAGTTACTGAAATGTATAAATAATTGTTCAAACATAACAAATAACAATTATTCGTTCGGTAATATATTGACCATATAAACATAGACACCTGGTCTGTTGATATGTAATTTTATATCAAGTATTATGTTGTAACGTATTTGATTCCGTTCACTGTATGTCAACGAAAAACTGTGTATTTCATATTTTACATTGACGAAAAGTTAAATGTATACACCTGATTGGTGGTAAAAAATTGCAAGCAAATAAATAGTTGATTTAGAGCATATTGTGTGACGTTTTGTCATTTCTCGCCATTTTATCGATTTAGGTGGTAGGTCTACATACATGATGATATCTTCATTAATATTAAACATTTCTCGCCAGTTGTTTTTCCAAGTAACAGTACGAAGATATTGAAACATACTGATTTGAAATTATCGAGTCAATATAGTATGGGTATAAGTGTGGAATAAACGGAAGCACTACACATATAGATTTTACTGAAAAAAAGTTTAAAATGTTTACCAAAAATTATCGAACGTATCATATTAATTATTGCAATTTAAACATTGTGTGTTACAGTGCTGTTGTACATTCACTTTTGTATCTACCTGTGAATTTATAATGAGATTCAACTAAAATTATTATTTTGTTGGCATATTTTTTTATTTTAGCTATTTCTGTAATAAATGTCGTTTTTGTCATAGAACGGACACCTTAATTTGTTGTTAATGTTTGGAAATTATTAGTTTATAGTTCAAATAAAAGGAAAATATCAAGAAACCTACATTGGCGGGGGGCTGCAACGAAATCCCAAATTTCCAGAAGAGCACTAGGACTATATGTGGAATGTCCAAACTGCATATGATATAATCGACCAACATGTGATATCAAATACGGGTCACCTAAAACCTAACAAACATGTTGTATTGTAAACAAGCTGAAAGTCCACATATGAACAATGTAAATTTTACCAAACTACATATCTTATGCGAATGATGGCTATACCTTTAGCTAAGACTGTGTAAGCCACATGATCGTATACATTGTTTTTTTATATTTTACACTTTATTCTGACAACTACTACTATGTACATAAGTATACGGAATATTAGGTCACATACATAGAATTTAAATGGCACATTCATTTATGAATATGGAATGTTAAAACATGTATACTTCCATACATTGAATTATATCCTATTGTGAAATGCTTTCCAGTAGTCATGTTTGTTGTTTACCTATTCAGCTCCGGTCAGGTCATACACATGGTGGAATAAGGAAGAGACCATGCTAACCACATCTTTTTACACGATTCTGACCGATACCGAACGAATACCTGGTTAGTTATTCTACTTGTATACAACCAGGAAGTGTTTCCCTTGTCTCGGCATAAGACATATAATTGAAAAGTGAAGAAAATGCTATGTTTATATGTGTGTGAGGTCACGAAAAATTAAAAACTTTCAGTTTCGAAGTTTCTGAACTTATCTATTCAGGTATTAATATGAATATCCAATTTAATATTTTAGGTATAAAACGTGGCTTCATCTGTGAGGAAAGATAACGTCTGCATGTTTCGTGAAGATTCGCCATTTTTGTCTGTATCTATTTGAACACCTTTTATTTAGCGTATTGAATATATAATAATATACTCCAAGGTATATTTTTTTGAAAAAAATAACTATCTACTCCCGCCTTAGTTACTGAGGTGAGAATATGGCATTTCTTTAAAAAAAGACAATAGTGTTGGGTGGTGGCAACACTATTATCTATCTAACAAAGTAACTAAATGACATTAAACAATATTTTCTTCTGACCCAGCAATCTCCCTTAGTTGATTTCTAGAAAACGAAGTTGAATGTTAGCCATAAAGAATTGTTTTGCAGAAAACTCAGAAGAATTCCGGTCACTTATGTTGTGTCTGTCACACCCCATTTTACAAAACTAATGAGAGAATTATGGAAACAAATATGCTATGCTGTGCTACTCAATGTGCTATACATTGTCACTCCCTATTGTATACAATTGTTCCACTTTTCCTGACTTCAATAATATGCAGAATCAGAACCATTTATTAGGCCATAAAATACATATGATGTTTAACTTTTATGAGTAATAAGCAATAATTTACAGTGTTTAGTACTAACTAACTAACTAACTAACTCACGCATTCACTACCATTAACTAGTAAAACTAAGTAACATCAAACAAGCAAAATATTACACTAGAATAATAATAATATAATAATAATAATATATAAATTACACTTATTCAATAGTTAAGATAATAGATGAGATTAAATAAGATTAAAGTATTCTACATTTTGAATAACATGTTGCAAGGTAGAATGTTTTTAATTTATAAAAAATCCCTACAGTCTGTCAGATTTGGTTAGCTATTCTATTTACATGATTTTTTTCAGCACATGTGTTTGTTAATAGTAAGGTCTACACGATTGAAATCATCAACCGAAAATAATTCAATACCTTTCATTTTACTATTGGTTATAGCTATCTTTTTTAATTGGTATGAAACGTTTTCTTTACCATTAAATGATAACTTATTTACTTGCAATCATGTTGTTACTTTGCTTATTTCATTGCTTATATTTTGGATGTTGGTGCTATCATTTATATCAGTAAAAGCATTTGGATTGCTAGTTAAGGTATTGTTATCAGCATATATGATTGTACTGAACAATGTAGTAGCACTGGCTATGTCGTATATGTAAATGGTAAATAAACGTTGCTAGTATCCTATCCATTTGCTGTATTATTATAACTATCATTTCAAAGGCAGTTATTTCTGTAGAATGATTTTCTTTAAATCCGTATTTGTTATTGTAATATAGTTTATGTTGATGGAAATGGTTATGAATATGTTGTAAGATATATTTTATAAATACCTTGGAGATTGCAGGAAGTAAATAAATAGGTCGATAGTTGTATTATCACATTTCTTGTAAATGTTATTACTCTGGCTGACTTTCGTTTTTCAGGAAGTATGTAGTAGAGAAAACAAGATTTATATTCAGAGTAATCGATTCACACACTTGCTTAATTTGCTTCTATAACTTTACAGATAGGCCATCACAATAGTAGCTGGAATTTGACTTGATACCATAATTTATTCTGCTGGTAGTTTCTACATCTACAGGCATGAATTTTAGGCTGTAAATACATGGAGATTTTAAATAACATTTTAGTTGTTATTATTTGGGGTGGAAATAATAGATGCAAGTTTAATTCCAATATTTGTTTATAAAAGTTAAACTGGTTAGCTATTGCGGATTAATCATTATTAATGTTTATTTTTGCTGCTATTAAAGTTAAGACAGAATAACGTGTACAATAATGTTTCATGCTAGCGTTTTACTATTTAACACACGTATATTTCATGGACGTGAGACCGTAAAACATACGTCATAGATTAGTTTACTATGGAAACAGTTTGTATTGATCCAGGTGATGAGGATGCTGCACCATGAAGTTTGATGACGAATCTAACGATATATATCTGCTTCACAATTGTAATTTGCTGCTCTTAAAATATACACTGAAGATTACGTTGAGTGATGTTTAACTAATTAAACAATAAGGTATACTTTTAAAATATATGGAAATATGCAACATGCATTTAGGTAGCCCAATACTGGCGGGTGGTAAGTGCACAATTGACTCACTTTAACAAATGTAGTTTCTGCACAACTGTTGCATAAACTTTCTTTCCACAGGAAAACAACAGATGTATAAGCTTTCAAAAAGACACAATTAAACAAACGGAAAAACACGAAGAATCAGAGAATAAACAACACACTTGATCGATTAACACCAGATTTGTAGTCAAACCATGATGGTATTGATGGCATTCAATCCATGCTGGTATGGATGACATGAATGCCATGATAGTATTGATGTTATGCAATCCACATAGGTACATAATGTGATGGTGTTAATGATATACGAGCCATATAGTGGTATTGGTGTTATGCAAGCCGTGATTACATTGATGAAATGCAAGCCATGTTTAGATTATATGTAATAGAAAACAAAAGGATCGACATTATCGCCTTTCCTTACGCTTTAGAATATGCTATGAAAATAATGAGCCTTTTGTGTATGCCGTTGCTGGTAGCAGCAATCGAAATAAGTCGTTGTGGAGCTTATACATTTAATATATATTGGCATTATTATACATATAGATCAGAGAATCAGCTGCAACTGTCTGTATTCAATTACAAATGTATCACAAACTGAAAAAGTTACAATTTACTATTTGTTCATTGATAGAAAGTGTACAAAATGTAATTGTATAGGATTGCATGTGAACTTCACTATATGTTTAACAATACCTTATTTGCAGAAAGTATGCATAGATTCATACCAGAATACTATTTAAAAGCAAACAGTAATGCTAAGTTACAAAAATTAATGTCAACCGGCTAAGGGAGGAGTGTATATAATTCCGTAAATTTCCTAAAATCACATTTGTAACATTAATTTGATTCAGCATTTTATTGTTTCTACATGAAATGATCGACCGTTAGCATGTTACTATGATTATATGTGATAACTACTTTTCTTGTTAGATTGAATATGCTTATAATGCATATATGTAGTATATCAACTTCAGTGATCATGTCTGTGTGATAACATATTTATTGTGTTATTTAGTGGGGTTGTTATTTATTATGTAGTCAATTATATATGTATTAATCATGTCAATCACATTACCCTTTCGAATATTGTTCAACACACATAAAGTTGAAATATTAAAATATAATGATCATACGTGTACGACATGGATACCCCTCAAAATGTTGAGCAACGAAAGGATTTTAACAGCTAGAAACAAATTAATTTTCAGATGATGCGAAACAACAGTGAATCGAAGACTGGAAATCGACAGGTAACGGTAAAACACAGAATATGAAATGATACATATATTACAGAAACAAAACTGATATTAAGACACACACACGCGCGCGCACACACATGCACCCACGCACACACGCAAACACGCACACACACACACACACACACACTCACGCCGTACACACACGTGCACACACACACACGTTCAAGGAACATGAAAAACACACATGACTATTCGAGCAAAAGGCTCTCCTCCAAATGGAGTCGGTCTGGTACGCCTATGATGTTGATGGAAAGGTGCTATTTGCATATGCTTACTGCAGTATCCATTTCATTTTGGTCCTATGGAATTTGCATTGCTAAGCAACATATTGTACCTATCACTAAATATGTTTTACTGGCACAAATACGTTTATTATTTTTGTGTAAAGTTCTGTTCCGAGTAAATTATATGTACGCGAGTGTGTCATTTTGTATATTTTAGTACAATTGATTTATTTACAAAAAATCTTGATGTTGAATGTCTTATATAATACATATAGGCCTTCTACAGATCATGCGCCTCTGAGCTTGGTTTTGCGCCTCTGAGCATGGTTTCTAAGGATTTAGGCGCAATAGAAGTTATCTTATTATTATTATTTATTATGTATAACATTACAATATTTCAATGTAATATGTCTGTTAAACTATGTATTAACCACATTTGTGTGGAATGGGCCAGATTTTACGCAAATTGAGGTAGACGTGTTAAATGTTGATGCCAATTTATTAATAAATACTATAATAATTAGTCGTACACGTATTTTTTTTCATTTTGTCCATTAATTATTAAGCTGTTATGTTACAGAGCACAACATAGATATTATGTTTATTTGCATATTATACAAATAGCACGAAAAGTCCAGTAGAAAATATACAAAATATGCGTTAGAGTCAAGTAGCGCACGATTGGATGCAACATTTGTGTTGCTATAGATTTTGGTAGTCAAATTGCAGGTAAAAACAAAAGATATAACCCCCATGTGTGGTTCTGAGCCAAGTATTTAACAAACTATAGTGGTGGGGGCACATGTATACGCCCAATTGTTTATGCCGTGTTAACTTGACTTTTCAATCCGTATTTGATCTATTTCTCTTATATGCAATATTATGTTTCTTAGATAGTTGCTGATTTTGTAAACACCCGTGAACGGGGTACTACTCCCGGATTTCAAGGTTATTGCCTGAACAAAGTCATTTACAGCTGTACGTCTAATATGTTTTTAGTGAAAACAACATTACCTGTAAGTAATAATATAGGTACAGATCCTTGTTCGGAAGGATAATGATCGATGCAATTACAAATTACGTTACTTACAGGTCAAATGTCAACGTCAAAGACCAAGTGGCCCCCTGGTGGATAGGTGGTGAAGTAAATAACTAGGTCAATAAGCGCCCCCTGGTGGGAACACGATGACACAATTCTGATTACATTCTAGCCTATTATTGTGTCTACTACAAAAATAGGTCAACTACATCAATAAATAGGTCAATGTCAAGTTTGGTCCCCGGGGAATAGGTGTTGAACTAAATAAGAAGGTCAAGTAGAGCCCCCTGACGGAAAATATGTTAAAAGACTTAAATTCGTGTCTCTTATGTGGTGAACGACAAAACTACGTCAATGACATCGTTAATCAGGTCATTGCGCATGATAACTTACGTGTTTTTCTTGAGGCTCGGTCTACTCTGGAGTCCGTACGTATATTTGCTTCTCTGCAGCCGGCACGTGTATTTTCTACTCTGAGGTTCGTGCTTTTTTGGCACGGCCACGTGACCTTTTCACCTATAAAAGCGTTCTTCCAGCCGGATCGTAATCACAATTTTTACTTATATTCAAGAACGTTCTGCTTTAAGTTATTTTCATTCCAAATGACGTACAACCCGATGGAATATCTTCCAGTGCTTGGTGTAATATACTGTTTGACAAATGTTGTTATTTATATATATGATTTCAGTCACATATGAAGCTAAATGGTACGTCCAGGAGTCGATAAGATGTATGGTTGAAATCGCCGGTGTCGTTAAGGTTAATGTCAGTGTTTTAGTGGAACCGTGATCAGGTATGATGTTTATTGAATCCTATTTGCCAATTATTAAACAGTGTACATTTCACATTTGTATCGCTACACTCGTGAATTAACCTAGTAAGATACACTCTTAGTATAATTGCCATGAGGTAGCATGTTTGTCATTTATTAAAGAGTGCAACTATACACACGTCACTGTTGCATCACCATGATGTGCTCTCCATCTTTTAAGTGGGGCACTGGTAACAGTTACGAACAATTGTGTACACCTATATTGCTACAAAAGATGTGTCAGTACACGCAAATTGTTCCAAATTGTCTTACGCTGACTATGTAGCATATGGAGTCAATTGATATATAGTTAAGGTTTACAAGATGTTGTAACATTGACACTTTCTCTTGGGTGTCTGATAACAAGAATATATGTGTTGAAATTGTTTGTAACAATTTATCTTTGGTGTCTGAATAAATTGTCATCAACGCACACATGGTGTCGACGTTTTCATTACTTGATTAAGAAACATTTCAACATAACATGAATACATTATACGTCACGCTTAACAAAATCAAATAGACGAAAGTGTTCACAAATCATTCCCTAAAGTGTTCACATATGTTTTCATGGGTATGCCTCAACATCGATACAAAAAGTACACGATGCAATATTGTCCACATGCGTTAGACAGCGGGCTCGGAAGCGTCCTGCTTTTGAAAGTCCAAGTCACGCAGTTGCTCTGTTCAAAATTCACAAATTTTGGCGTGTCGAGATGGCAAACGGTAGGAGTCGAAACATTCCCACGTCCGTATTTTGCAATGAACATATATACCTAGTGTTGACCCGGTTTATGATTTGAATGTGTTTTGCACGAAAGCCACCGGATAAGTAGTCATTGGAGCAGTACGTAATACGTCCTTAGGTAGTACGCCTGGAACAATAGTCCCAATGTGAGCATCTGCCGGAAGGAGGCGTTCTATCTGTGCCGTATCCATCAGTAAGCATAGACGATGTTTCTGTTGCGGTCAATCTCAAAAGCCGTCTCAAATTCAACATAAACGACGAAGTTTTTTGTTTGGTCAAGGGGCTGATTGAAATGCATTTCGACTCGTAGGTTTCCTTTATGTATCAAATAGAAATGGTGACCGTCGCAAAAATCTGGTTTAATATCAAACACAAACAGGGTTTATCCTTTGCCAAACTCATCCCGACTGATGTTGTTTCATTCGTCTTGAAACATCTTTCCTGTTCCAGCAAATATATTATTGTAACTTTTCGCGTAGGCACCATCGCCGAAATTTGGCTGGATTGGATTCCCCGGGATTTGCTGCCCATCGACGTACAAAGCAAGGAATGTCAAGTTGTTGTGTTTTACGTGGAATGGATTCTTGTCGAATGATCCGTTGTGAGCGTCGTTGTCTGCACAACAGACCAGAACAGAACAGAACAGAACACAACACAACACAACACAACACAACACAACACAACACAACACAACACAACACAACACAACACAACACAACACAACACAACACAACACAACACAACACTACTGTCTTGGGTAAGACACTCAAATAAACGTTTTCGGCACCTCGCTGTATGGAAAACACCTTGTAATCGACTCTTCGCAACGTATACTTGGCCATTCCCTTTTGTAGCGCTTTGATGTGACCCATGTGGACATCAGGATCTTGTTTGGTTTTTCGAGCAAACAAAACTGCTTCACCTACAATCTACATTGTCACCACCAGCAACAATAAGTGCAAAAGCATCTCTTCTCAATAATAATCGAATTTTTTACGTCGAGGCCTTTCGATAGACAGCGGTCTTGTAAGAAGAGGTCGACGTGTAGACGACTCATCATGTCGACGATTCAAGTACGGGTAACATAGGTATTTATTTTTTGCAGACCATTGTTTGCATCGTTTGTGGCATCCAAGTGTCCAGCCGTGTCTTTATTCCACAAGGTATGGATTCAGCCGTGAGTTGGCTCTTTTTTGCTTCTGCTCTATGACTGAGTAACATTTATATGTATGCGCGATGAGGACATGTATTCGTGGAAGGTGTTAAAAGGGTACCATTCTACTGTAAGACACGTCGAATTGACTAAACAAAGAATGTATCCAGTTGTTTATTGGCCCACCAGGTGCACCATCTTCGACGTCGTCCCCGTTTCCTTTGACGGTGTGTGCTCGCAACACCATGTAAGTGTTGGCCACGTCAAGGTAGTCGTTTCCCGATTCGGGTAACAAGAATTCGATAGGGCCATCCGGACCTATCGAGGCGACATGCTGATGCTTGACTCGTTGCGCATGTCCTATGTTCGTTTTGTCGTCGGTAAACTAAACAGGTCCATTTCACTGTTGACTCCCTCACACGACAATTGGTGGACAAAAGCCATGTTTAGCCGAGTATGTCGTCTAGATGCGTCTTTTGTTGTCTGCGTTTCTTGGCGATACTGGCTAGACTTCTCATTGGCTTGCGTTTTATAGTGCGGGGAACGTTACGTGTAGCCGGTAGTCCAACGGTATTCATTCATAACACCCTACTAAATATATCCTTTCCGTTCTTTTTGAGTCGTCTTTTTGCAGGTGATTTGTCCAGACAACACTTAACCCAAACCGGTCTTTAGCTTTCCTTTTCCCAAAGCAGGGGAGCCACTACGAGTCTGGTCTTTGTAGTATGACCTAATCCTTTGGTAATTTCTAAATATAAACATCAAAATCATCACGGTTTATAACCAAATGGGGTACATCCAGATATAGGCCAGAAACGTCACGAAAAGGATGAAACAAAATGAAGTTCATTATTCAAATTTATTTTAAAGGCAGTTTTCTGCCGGCTAAATATATCCCATAATGTTGAATGCAATGAATTTAAATCAATTTTCGTCAACCTAAAATTAAATACGGTCTGGATGCGCCGCACATGGTAAGTAGAGCGAATACTGCTCCAAAATCACAAATAAAAAAATAAAAAATTATCAGGTACAAAGTCCACCTCTGGTATTAAAAGAGGGTCTTCTTCCGGAGGTGACGGTGATGGTGACCTAGGTGGTGAGGGAGGTGGTGAAGGTGCGGAAGGTGATGTAGGTGATGACGAAGGCGCTCATGCAGCATGCAAAGTGCGGTAACACTCGGTGATGGTGTCGGGATGGCTGGTGGGGCCGCCGGCGCTATCGCGGTAGCTGTCGGGGCCTGCAAAAGTGTCGGGCTGTCTGTTGCGGCTGGCTGCTTCTTAGGGGGCAAGGACTCATTAATGAATTTCTACAAGAATAATTAAATATTACAGACTCTATGGTAGGGAAAACACGTCACCAAAAGTCATGTGACATGAACTATGATGACCAGAAGTCCATACGACGACGATAAGTATACGAAGCCAATTATATGTTGAGAGGAAGAGCGTGGGAGCCGCCATTGTGACGGAAGTGCGTAGGGACCCACTGTTTAGGCAGAAGTAAAGATTATGAGGGAATTATATAGGGAAAAATGTTTTTGGCAGGAAGAAGGTAGGAGCCGTCATTTTAGCGCAAGTAAAGATAGACGGGTAAGCCATTTTAGCGGAAGTACGTAAGGGAGACGCAGTTTTAAGCGATCTGAGTGGGGAAGCGTCGTTTTGAGGGGAAGTACATAGGGAGGCGTCTTTGCAGCGGAAATGAGTGAGAAAACCGTCGTTTTGACGGGAAGTACATAGGTAACCGCCTTTCTGGCGGGAAGAAAGTAGGAGCTGCCATTTTAGGCGAAATCGTATAGTAACGCAATATAATGTTTAACTCGTCATCAGTGCATCTAGCTCGGTCTCCTCCCTTGTCTTTATCCAGCCCCCACAACTACCGCGCGCGACGTGACGCTTCAAGATGTTTTCCCGGGATAAAATGCACCTTGCCCCGCGGGCAGATGAACGGAGCCAGGGAAGATGGTCTCTTGGGCGGTAGTGCCGCCTCACCGGCGTCAGCGTCAGCGACGAGAGGTTGAGCAGGCAGAGTCCTACGGGCGACTTTCTAAAGGTATGAAGGATTGTTATTACACGTCGTTTTTTCATAAGTACCTTAATCCTACATAATTATGCCTATAAAATAGAGAAATGGAAATAATAGTAATAAACACTGACCATGCAAGTCTCATAGAAATAAATTTCATTAAGACCGATTGCTGCCTCTGCATATGGAAATCCAAAACGAGTGTAGTTTGCCATGACGACGACCTATGACGAACGACAATCCGGCTGGAAGAACGCCGGCCTTATATAGTAGATCACGGTCACGCGAGCGTGCCAAAAGGTCACGTGGGCGTGCAGAATAAGCATAGACCTCAGAGTAAAACATACACGCGCGGACGGGAGAGTATAACGTACGCGCACGTTTTGCAGAGTAGAAACTACACGCGCGGAATGCAGAGTAGACATAGTCTCATGAAAAAGCACATCATTGAACATGCGCAATTACCTGTTTAACGATATGAATTATTAAGGTTTGTCGTTCACCACATGAGAAACACGAATTTAAGGTTTTTGACACATTATCCTTCAGCTGGCGTTACTTGACCTACTTATGTCTTTCAAAACCTATTTCCAGGGGACCCATTTGACCTTGAGATTGACCTTTTGACCTATTTATGGATGTATTTGACATATTTTATAGTTGAAAAATAAGAGGAATGAATTTAAGCAGTATAGCTTAACCGTTTTCCCGCCAGAAGGCGAAAAAACGGTTGAGCACACCGATCAATCTTCCCGTACAATGATTATTGTGCTTCAATTATTACTCTTGTACTTCGAAATTAGTATACTTATGAATGTGCAATTTGAATAAAAAACAAGCACATTAATTTATTTAAAAAAAAAAAAGGTTAATTGAGATGATATTGAGAATATCGGATGCATTTGCGACCGATCATTTTAGTTTTTGTCACTGCAACTGTACAGGTAATGCGGTAGATAGCGTTTGGGACTGTCCCAGGCTGACAATAATTACGAGTTGGTTATATTACTGAGGTGACCGTATAGCGAGAAGCGAGGTTGTACTGTACGTATATATATATATATATATAATATACAAAGGCCTATGTATATAATATACATATATATATATATATATATATATATATATAAGTGATACAAACATATACATGTGCTTTACACTCGTAACGTATGTAACTCACATCAACCAATCGATGGAGAGAATCATATTCATTTCGTCTGTTGGCAGACCTACTGAGGCCAACACGAGAAACATAGTGACCGTTGCTGGTCCGGGCACGCTGGTCACACCAATACTGGCCAGTACGGCGATCACACTGAAACGCACAGGAACACACAGTTCAACTCCACGGTCACGTATGCTCATGACAGCAAGAAGCAAAAAGACAGACAGACAGACAGACAGACAGACAGACAGACAGACAGACAGACAGACAGACAGACAGACAGACAGACAGACAGACAGACAGACAGACAGACAGACAGACAGACAGACAGACAGACAGACAGACAGACAGACAGACAGACAGACAGGCAGACAAGCAGACAGACAGACAGACAGACAGACAGACAGACAGACAGACAGACAGACAAACATACAGACAGACAGACAGACAGACAGACAGACAGACAGACAGACAGACAGACAGACAGACAGTCAGACAGACAGACATACATACATACAGACAGACAGACAGACAGACATATATACAAACATATAGAAAAACAAAACAAATATACAGCCAATAATGCAGACATACAGGAAACAAGCAAAAACGCAGAAATAAAGACATACAGACAAAGAGACAGAGAGATAGAGAGACATACAATCAGAGTCAAACAAACAGTAGGCACACAGACCGACAGAATGTGTTTATTTTGACAAAAGTCAAATATTTTAATCGCACAAATACCTATGTACTTATTTCATATGACCCAAACCATTGCTATGCATAGCGCACCTTCGCGTAAAACATATGTACTACCAATAAAATAAAGTCACACCTGACTGTAATCAACTGTCCAACATCGAGTTCGATGCCGTTCAGCTGGGCTAAAAAGATGGCTCCCACGGCCTCATACAGCGCTGTGCCATCCATGTTGATAGTGCAACCA
>OZ023213.1:14269032-14376532 GCA_963995525.1 Escarpia spicata
GCGATGAGGAACATGACACAGAATAGAGAGTACCCGGCGGAACAAAGGAATATCATAGTATTTACAGCGATGAGGAATATCATACGGACAGAAGAGTACCCGAGAAAAGAAAATGATAGTACATTATTCACTGCGACGAGGAACATGATTCAGGTAGACATATAGGAGAAAACCATGGCAAACACCATAATACAAAAATAGTTCCTGCGACGACGAACATGATACAAACAGGCAGACAGGAGAATACCCGAACAAAAACAATAATGTAAAACCATTTACTGCGACGAAAAACATGATATGGACAAGAAAGTACCAGAAAAACACAATAACAGCATAGTATTTACTGCGATGAGGAATATGTCATGGACAGGAGAGTATCCGGGGAAAGGACGGTAATATCATTGTGTTTACTGCGATGAGGATCAAGACACTGACATGAATGTACCGGGGAAAGATATAATGGTGTATATTACGATGAGGAACAATACCCGGACATGAGAGTTCCCGGGAAAACACAATAATATCATAGTGTTTACTGGGACGAGGAACAATACCCGGACAGGAGAGTACCCGGAAACTACACTACTATCCTACTATTTACGTCCATGAGGAACATGACACGGACAGGATAGTACAGTGAAAACACAATAACATCATAGTATTTTACGCGATGAGGAACATGAAACAGAAAGGAGAGTACCCCAGAAAGCAGGATAATATCATGGTGTTTACTGGGATGAGGAACATGACAATGAAAGGATGGTACCCGGGAAACATAATAATATCGTAGTGTTTACTGCGATACGAAACATGACACGGACACGAGAGTACCCGCGAAACCACAGTAGTACCATAGTGTTTTTACTGCGATGACGTACATGACACGAACTTGAGAGTACCAACGAAAAATTTATAATAGTATATTAAGATGAGGAAAATAACAAGGACAGGAAAGTACACGGGAAACACCATGATATCGTAGTGTCTACTGCGATGACATACATGACACTGACATGAGAATACCAGGGAAAACAAAAGCATATATTTGTATAAATCAGGTTGAGGAACATGACACGGACAAGAGAGCACCCGGGAAAACACAATAATATGACATTATTTACTGCGAAGAGGAAAATAATACTGACATACTGACAGACAGACACAGACAGACAGACAGACAGACAGACAGACAGACAGAGAGACAGACAGACAGACAGACAGACAGACAGACAGACAGACAGACAGACAGACAGACAGACAGACAGACAGACAGACAGACAGACAGACAGACAGACAGACAGACAGACAGACAGACAGACAGACAGACATACATACATACAGACAGACAGACAGACATACAGACAGACAGACATAGAGACTGACAGGAGAATACGCCAGAAAACACAATAATAAAATATGATTTACTACGACGAGGAACAGTTTACGGACAGGCGATTACCCCGGAAGACACTATAATATAATAGTGTTTACTGGGATGAGGAATTTGACGTGGACAGGAGAATACCCGGGAAATCACAATACTGTCCTACTATAGACGTCTATGACACACACAGGAGAGTAACCGGAATAACACAATAATATCATTGTTTTTCTGCGATGAGGAACATGATATGGACAGGAGATTACATAAAAAACAATAACATCATAGTGGTTACTGCGATGAGTAATATGACACGGACATGAGAGTACCGGGGAGAACACAATTATATCACTGTGTATACAACGGTGAGATACATGATACGGATATGAGAGTACTCTGGAAACTCAATAATATCATATTGATTACTACAATGAGGAACATGATACGGATAGGAGAGTACTCGGGACACTCAGTAATATAATATTGATTACTGCGATGAGGAACATGATACGGATAGGAGAGTACTCCGGAAACTCAATAATATAATATTGATTACTACGATGAGGAACATGATAAGGATAGGAGAGTACTCGGGAAACTCAATAATATAATATTGATTACTACGATGAGGAACATGATACGGATAGGAGAGTACTCGGGAAACTCAGTAATATAATATTGATTACTGCGATGAGGAATATGACACGAAGAGGATAGATCCCAGGAAAACACATAATAGTATACTGAATTCACGAGACATGAGAGTACCCTGAAAAAATGAGATATGTGTAATAGTGTATATTATGATGAGGAACATGACACGGATAGGGGAGTATCCGAGAAAACTCAATAATCTTATATTGTTTACTGGGATGAGGAACATGACACGGACAGGATGGTATCCGGGAAACATAATAATATCATAGTGTTTACTGCGATAAGAAACATGACAAGGACATGAGAGTACACAGAAAAACACAATAGTATCGTAGTGTTTGCTGGGATGAGGAACATGACACGGACAGGAGAGTACCCGGAAAATACAACAATATCACAGTGTTTACTGCGAAGAGGAATATTGCATGGACATGAGAGTACCCGAGAAAACACAATAGTATCATACTGTTTACTGCGATGACGTATATGACACGGACATGAGAGTACCCGAGAAAAAGTATATAATAGTATATAATAAGATGAGGAAAATGACAAGGACAGGAGAGTACATGGGAATCGTCATAATATCGTAGTATTTACTGCGATGACGTATGTGTTAGACGGACATGAGAACACACGGGAAAACACAACGATATCACTATATATACTAGGTTGAGGATCATAATACGGACAGGAGAGTACCCTGGAAAGACAGACAGACAGACAGACAGAGAGACAGACAGACAGAGAGACAGACAGACAGAGAGACAGACAAACAGACAGACAGAGAGACAGACAGACAGACTGACAGACAGACTGACAGACAGACATACATACACAGACAGGCAGACAGGCAGACAGGCAGACAGACAGGCAGGCAGGCAGACAGACAGACAGACAGACAGACAGACAGACATACAGACATACATACAGACAGACAGACAGACAGACTGACTGTCAGAGAGGAGAATACCTGATAAAATACAATAGCAAAAAACAAAAAATGATATCGACAGGAGAGCACTCGGGAAAACACGATAATGTCATACTATATATTGCGTTGAGGAACATGACACGGAGAGGAGAATATACAATTATATCATACTATTTACTGCGATGAGGAACATGATACCGACAGGAAAGCACACGGGAAAAAACTATGATTTAAAAATTTATACTTCGATGAGGAACAAGACACGGACAGGTGAGTAACCGGTATAACACAATACTATAATTCTTTTTACTGCATGTATATGAGTAACGTGAAACAGACAGGAGATTATCCGAGAAAACGCAGTGTTAGCATACTAGTTTTTGTGATGTGGATCATGACACAAACATCAGAATGCACGGGAAACTCACAATATTATGCTATATTCTGCTACAACGAACATTATACAGACAGACAGACAGACAGACAGACAGACAGACAGACAGACAGACAGACAGGAGAGTACGATGAATATGACAAGGAACGGAGAGCATCGGGAAAACACAATAATATCATAATGTTTATTTCACGCCACGGACAGGACATTAAATGTAAACAATTATAATATCATAGCATTTAGTGCGATTAGGAACATGATACGGACAGGACAGTACCGCGGAAAACAAAAAAATATTATAGTGTTTACTGTGATTAAGTGCATGACACAGACAGGAGTGTACCATGGAAAACACTATACTATCATAGTGTTTTCTGCAACGAGGATCATGACACGGGCAGGAGAGTATCCGGAAAAATACAATAATATCATATTATTTACATCAATGAGGAACATGATGCAGACATACAGTAGAATACCCGATAAAATACAATAATAAAATACAATTTACTGCGACGAGAAAGATTATACGGACAGGAGAAATCCCGGTAAAATACAAAAATATCATAATATACTGCGATAAGGAACATGTCTGCAACAGAAGAGTAAACGGGAAAAAACAAGAATGCCGTAGCATGTACTACGATGATGAATAAGAAGTGGACAAGAGAGTAGCCGTGAATACATAATAGTATAATGTTTACTGCGACGAGGAATGTAATACACATAGTCAGACATAAGAATACCCGAGAAAACATAATAATATTTTAATATATAACATGTATTGCGATGAGGAACATGAGACGGACAGGAGAGTACCTGGGAAAACACAATAATAACGTACTGTTTAAAGCAATGAGTAATTTGATATGAACAGGAGAGTACCCGATAAAAACAACTGCAATATCATATTTTTATCGAAACGACAAACATGATACAGACAGACAGTCAGGAGAATACCCAATAAAACACAATTTTCAGACAGACAGACAGACAGACAGACAGACAGACAGACAGACAGACAGACAGACAGACATACAGACAGACAGACAGACAGACAAACAGGAGAGTACCCAAAAAAATACAATAATAAAATACAACTAACTGCGTCGAGCAACATGATACGGGAAGGAGAGCTTCCCGGAAAACACAGTAACATCGTACTATATACAGCGTTGAGGAACACGACACGGACAGAAGAGTAACCGGGAAAGCACAATAACATCATAGCACCTAGTGCGATGAGGAATATTATACGGACAGGAGAGAAACCATCAATACAAAATAAAATAATGTTATTTACTACGACGAGGAACCTGATACACACACATATAGACAGGAAAATACCCCAGAAAACACAATAATATCATATTATTTAGTGCGACGATGAACACGATATGAACAAGGAGAACCCAGGAAACCAAAAAAAATCATACTATGTAACTATATAATAAATTCCTAGTGTTTATTTCGATGATGTACATGCTACAGACATGAGAGTACCCGGTAGACCACATTAATATCCTAATATATACTGCGATGCGGAACACGATACATACATGCAGACAGACATATAGCAGAATACCCTAGAACACACAGTACTATCATACCATTCACTGCGACGAGGAACATGTCACGGATAGGAGAATACTCGAAAAAACACAATAAACCATACTATTTACTGCGAAGCGGCACACGACTCCGACAGGAAAGTACCCGGAAAAACACAATAATATCGTAGTATTTATAGAGATGAGGAATGTAATATGGACAGTAGAGTTTGCGGGAAAACGCAGTGATATCATGTGATGAGGAACATGATACGGTCAGGAGTATACCCGAACAAAAACACATTAATATCATACTATTTACTGCGACGAGGAACGTGATACACACAAAAATATATGTGAATACCTGATAAATCACAATAATACCATTGTGTTTACTGCGATGACGTACATCATTCGGACAGGAGAGCATCCGGGAAACCTCAATAATATCATACTATTTACTGTGACGAGGAAGAAGATACGAACAGGAGTGTACACAGGAACCACAATAATGTCATACTATATACTGTGATGAGGAACATGACACGGACAGGAGACTAACCGGAATAAAACAATTATATAATTATTTTTACTGCGATGAGGCATATGACACGGACAGGAGAGTACCCGGGAAAACATATCTCCTATAACAAGATCAAATAAGCCATCGAACCATACGAAGAACTTACAACGAAAAAGAAACTCAAACTGGAGTGGCACGGCCGGTCTTGCAAAGACCATGTTGCAAGGTACTGTGAGAGGGGGTAGAAGAAGAGGTAGACAGAAAAAGAGTTGGGAAAACAACATCACAAGGTGGAAAAGGCTGGATTTTGTTGACTTCCAGATATCTGTGGAGAACAGGGAAACGTGGAGAGAGCTGGTTAAAAAAAGTCGTCAGTGGTGCCCCAACGATCCGTACGGGTTATGGAAAAGTGAAGTGAAGAAGAAATATATCCTCACGTGTGCCGAGGTTTACTCGCCCATTTCTTTGAATGATTGACTTCTGCTCTACCAATTGGCAATGTATTGAAACACAAAACTATATATTTGAGGTACTGTTTTATTACGTAAGTTCTGCAGGCGATGAATCACTGTTCAGAGTGCGCCACAGTGACATTAATTTAAATTATTCAGGGTGCCACATTTGACGATTGTAGTTACTCAAAAGTAAGCTATACATAGACACACCGACAGAGGCACAACCAGAAAGAGAGTCACATACGTACACATACACATACACAGACAGCCAGACATTGTCTGTTCCACAACTGACCACATGATGATGGAAATAATCTTCTCGATGATCACATTTAATGCAGTCATAAGTTTAACTATGTTGCGCGCCTCCTTTCCCATTTGTCCAAGAATCATTCCACAGACGGTACACATACCAATGATTCCTGAAAACATACATTAATTCAGACACACTGCCGCTCGCTTTGTAATATCAATCAATCAATCAATCAATCAATAAATCAATCAATCAATTAATCAATCAATCAATAAATCAATCAATCAATCGATCGATCAATCAATCAATCAATCAATCGATCAATCGATCAATCAATCAATCAATCAATCAATCAACCAATAAATCAATCAATCAAATGATCGGTCAATAAATCAATCGACCAATCAATTATTTATTCAATCAATCAGTCAGTCAGCGAATCAATCATACATAATATACATTATTTCTAGGATCAATATTACATATATTTATATTCTTAGAAATGTTCATCAAGAACACCAAGATAATTATAATTTACAATTTTGTACAGCTTATTTTTTTAAACGTCTGAAGAAGGCTCAAATGAAAACGTTAATTATATATATAATTGTATACATATATATATAGACATATATGCAAAAAACATATAAAGGAACATATTTTAATGTTTAAAATTAGAAAAGTGGATCGTTAAAACACATGCAATATTCACATGTTTCTAGCATACATGAACGTGTTGTATGTTTCATTAATTATGCAAATACTATGTTGCAGCAGCGCCTTAATATATGTCAAGGGTCACTCTGTTTTGGACCTGAATGAACATTTTGATATTGTCGATATTTTAACACCAGGTTAAATGTTAACATGTCGATTTTACAATATTATAAAATGGCACATTTGTGTTCCAGTTGTGTGAAACGGTTAGGGTGATCGAAGCATCCCATCGCGAGCATTACAGTGTGTACAGTATTGATCAATGGCCGTCAATAATTTACCAAATTGTAAATTTTCGCTCATTTCAGCAACACGGCGTCAATATTATTGTGTTCTTTGTATTCATAGCAAAATATGTCATCCAAAATGCTAGTCATACGATAACGAAATTGCATGCATTCATTCGTGCTTGTGTTTGTTTGGCGTGTTCTCTCTGATCGACCATGCTTACCCATCGCTTTCGCGCGTGCACGTTCATTTGAATATTATATATGTTAGATAGTTAGATATGTCTAGCCGTATGGCACGTTGACGAAATAGTCATATTAAGTAAAATACTTACGATGTGTTTAACAAGACAAGCACGCTTCGCAAAACGACGCATACATACAATTTGATCATGGGTGTTATACTTAGCATCATTTGTTGTAAGACGCAGCGCACTGCTAAAACATCTATATGAGGTCTTTCACTAACTCTTCTCTCATAAATGGTATAAATATTTGCATGTAATTTCGGGTAAGAGTAAGATGTTCTTCCATCACCATCATAAATTTAATCGAATTGTTGTGTGTTGATGCAGTCACATTCTGTCCTACATACTAAAGAAATATAACATGTTTACATAATTTTTTTACGAAGCGATAACACAATAATACACAAAATCAATATGTCAATTATTCATTTGTCACACTAATATTTTGTCATTTTAACTGATTTGTTAATACACTTATATGCATGCATGGGTTAATTTCAATTGGTAATTCCTAATTTGTTAGTTCAATTACGTATATTAGCTTAATTTTATTTAATTCATAAACTTTCTATAAAAAAATCAAGTTAATAAAAAATATTAATTAACTTTCAATTAACTTTATTTTATTAGGCATTGCAGTGCATTTCCGTAGTGACTGTCCCTGGCATGTTGTTAGTAGATATATTTAACTCGGGGTCACAGAACACATTAGAAGCAGTCAGTGACTAAACTGATATCAAAGAAAGGAATTATTTACATCAAGGCACTGCAGTCTGGTTAAAAAAGACGACATTGACCCACCCTCTGAGCAAACAGTAACTGTGGACACAGCCAGCCACATGTTTGCTTAATTAGCATCTATCACCCTTCCAAGAAAAACGCAACGGGAGTTTGGATGTTTTCTGGACATAAAGCCACATGACAAAATCCCAAGGTATATATATGGATAGGGAACAAAATCCAGCAATAACCTAAATTCTGGAAAAATGCTCTCAAGTATAACATACATTTGCACAATGTAATTATGCAGATTAATATACATTCAATCGATGATGGCTTTGTTTTGTCTTGTATTAAACGCAATTATAAACTAAGTTGAATTTAATTGTTAATTTAATTTATTTGAAAAAACCCAGGTTAATTTAATTGTATTTAAGTGCCCAGATAATTGTGTGCGGTTAATTGATTTATTTGTAATTTAATTAATTAACTTTGTGAAGTTAATAGTCCCATTGATGTGTTATCGCACTGGTGTGTTAACACGCTGATCGATTCTTATTATCAAATTTATGTTTTAGTACACTAAAAAGGTAAATTCTTATATAGCTCAGTGTATAGTCCTCGGGACTGCTCAAAGTGCGTTACACTTTACTCCCTGGCAGACCTATTCAATCGAGCACCACGTGGACGTCTCTGGGAAGCATTCATTCATGTTACAATTAATGCGCGAAGACTATTCGAGCACATATATCCACCACTGTATATAGCCAAGTAATCATCCATACAGCTGAGTGTACTGAAGCAATCCAGAATAAACAAACTTGCCCAAGGTTCGACACTGCCACACAGAATTCGAACCCAGGTTCTCTCAATCGAGAGTCCGAAGCTTTTACCGCTGGGCTACTGCGATCCATCTAGACTTATGTGTTAGCAAATTTATTTGTTAACATGGTGTGCAATATGCTACACATTGTGTTGGCGTTGTGAAGCGAACAAACCTAGGGCGTTGGTGCCGCTGAAAAATTGAAGTTTTCGTATATTCTCTGTTATGTTGTCTCCATGAGTAGTCGTCTCCGCGGGGACATACATCGTACTGACTTGCTCGAAGCAGGCCCGCACAATGTTCTCTGGAAAAACGTTCCTGTGGAGAGCAAACGCAAGGTACTGAAGTCAGGTTTGTATGTTTTTTGCATAGAAAATAAGATCAGATAAGACAAGATAAGAAAATATATTACGTCATGTGTCAGGCACGAAGGAGATACTCATTCTGGAATCAATCTACTGCATGTATGTTGCCCTCCAATGTTTCCGAAACCTAGTTGACAATTTTATTTTAGTAAGCGAAAAATTAAAAACATCTTCAGATTATAAACAACGCTATTAGCAACGTACACATGTAATTAACGCCGAATGGTAAAACCATAAGATGTATGATAATTAACCCGGTAGCAGTATTTCCAATTTCATAACACCCAGTTTAGCGATCTATTTGTTAGTAATGCTACATTTTGTTTAATATTTTAAAAGTGGCAATTTATTTTGTATAAATAACACAACAACATTGAGTACAAAGTACGAACACTTCTAACCTATTACACCACCAAGCGAAACTCGTTCACAGCACGCTCATTCCCTCCGTGGAACTCACTTATACATGCCGCGGCGACAGCTTCTATTACAGGTGTACAGGGTGTATAGAGATTGACAATACATTACTTCTCGTATTAAACACGAACTGCATACTTTTATTTCAATTTTGTTTTTAAATATTATTTTACTTTACATTTTTTATTATCATATTTACTTACTTATATATATATATATATATATATAAGTATATATATATATATATGTATATATATATATAAACATATATACACACACATGTACATATATATATATACATAAATTTAGATATATATATATATATAAATTTAGATATATATATATATATAAATTTATGTATATATATATATGTACATGTGTGTGTATATATGTTTATATATATATATATATACATATATATATATATATATATATATATGGCGCAGTGGTCGAGTCGTTAGAGTACCGGACTCTCCACTGGACCGACCGGGGTTCAAATCCCGGCGCCGGTTGAGCAGTGGTTCGGTACTGGTTCGGCTGCCGTGTAGAAACTAGGGCAATTTCGTTCACCCTACGTCTCCCCCTTCCAACCCGCACCGAGGGTAAGCCAACAACACCACCATGCAAAGTACGATGACGCCAAGGCCCCCAGTCTCCAGCAGCATCGAAAGAGTCTAAGACCAAGGAGACCGTTCCGGTCAAGTATGGTTACGTGCAGGGGGTGCTAAGAATATCTGGTTCAAGAAAGTCAGGCTTTCTCATAAACAGGAAATGGAAAGACAACATAGTAAGGTTTAACAGCATCAACCCCAGAGTAGCAAAACTTCTTCTATGCATAACAAAGCTCGAAAAGGTGAAGATAGTACAAGTATATGCACCAACAACATCATACTCAGAAGAAGACACATACAACTTCTAGAACGACTTGGACGAGACCATACCAACCCACCATACGATAGTGATTGGATATTTTAATGCGCAAGTAGGGAAACGAATAAACATTTCGGAAACGGTAACAGACGAATTTGGCCTAGCTGTGAGAAACGAAAGAGGCGACACCTTGGTAGAATGGGCAACGTTAAGAAAGTACAAAATCTTGAATACCATGTTAATGAAGAAAGTAGGGAGGAGATGGACATGGAAAAGCCCAAATGGAGAAACGAAGAACGAAATTGACTTCATCCTGACAAACAAGCCAGACATGGTCACTGACGTAACTGTCATCAACCAAGTCAACATTGGAAGTGTCCACATAATGATAATGAGTAACATCAGACTAGACGTCAAGGCTGAAAGGAAAACATTGATAAACATTAGACCACCGAGTGTAGATACCACACAAATCGGAAGGAAAAAGATCGACTTCCAACTCGAACTGCGAAATCGACCCGAGACACTAGAGGAAATAGTCGACATCGACACCATGAACGAAAACATCCCTGAGATGATCCGACGAGAATATCGTCCCCGACACGAGCACTGATGAAGAAACGACGAGAAATAGTGGATAACGGCGTCAGAAAGTACAAACAAGAGATCATACGAGAAACGATTATGTCGTCAAATTGCCTGAAGTAAGCAAGAAGAACGCAGGCACTAGGCCGAGACAGACTGATTGAATACACGTCTAGACAAGCAGGATAGAGAAATACAAGAACAAAATATGACCATGGAACAAATAGAGGAATTCTACATCGAGCTATATGACAGTGAACAGAGTATCTTGATTCACACCGGCCCAAAAGAGGTACCAGAGATAACACCATGGGAAGTGGAAGCTGCGCTAAGAGATATGAAGAATGGGAAGACATCAGGCAACGACCATGTAAACATTAAAATCAAGGGAAGATACCATCACGACGACACTGGCTAAACTGTATACTAAATGCTTATCAGAAAGACGAATACCAACGGCTTGGAGGAACGCAAAGATGGTGATACTTTACAAGAAGCGAAAAAAGAAAGACTTAAAGAACTACATACCGATATGTCTGTTATCAAACATCTATAAATTATTCACAAAGATACTAACGAATAGACTAGAGAAGACACTGGACGAAAACCAACCACGAGACCAAGCAGGATTCAGACGCAAGTACACAACGACAACCACAGGCACGTCGTAAACCAACTGAAAGAGAAGTGCCGATAATATAATATCCTGCTCTGCATCGCTTTCGTCGACTACGAAGATAACTACAAAACATGCTGCTGGAGCTAGCTGATTAAAGTGAAAAATAAGGTATCAAGATGAACATCTCGAAGACAAAAGTGACGCTAGAAAATGACACACCTATATATATCAACACGACGCAGATAAAGCTACGTCTATTTGAGATAGCAATACAGCTTCAGAGACAAAAACCAAGACAAGGAGATTCAAAGAAGGATCACTGCCGGTTGGACAGCATTCGCCAAACACAGCGACATCTCATGGGTAACCTTGGAA
Organism: Escarpia spicata; assembly: GCA_963995525.1. Lineage (NCBI taxonomy): Eukaryota > Metazoa > Annelida > Polychaeta > Sabellida > Siboglinidae > Escarpia > Escarpia spicata. The sequence goes on from OZ023213.1 coordinate 14,281,146, forward strand.
CCTGCTTAAAGAGACAAGTCTTCAACTCATGCGTAATTCCAGCGATGACATGCGGCGCGGAAACATGGGAATTCACCATCCATGCAAAGAACAAGCTGGCAGCCGCACAAACGAAGATGGAAAGAACTATGTTAAACATCACATATCGGAAGAAAAAAAAACATATTGGTAAGGCAGAAAACAAAAAGGATATAGACGTGATAGAACAAATCAGAAGACAGAAGTGGACCTGGGCAGAGCACATCAGCAGACTTCGAGATAACCGATGGACATCGCGTATCACAACCTGGAGACCTTTCGAAAGGAACCGATCTAGAGGAAGACCGGCGAGTCGGTGGAAAGACGAATTAAACGAGTACTGGAAGAGGATAGCGCAAGACAGGCAAATTTGGAAACGACATGCTGAGGCCTTTGCCCAACCACGGGATACTACGTCTGCATAATGATGATGAAGATGATGTATATATATATATATATATATATATATATACATGAATATATAATATTTACATTTTAACAAACATGATCATTACAAACTGCGAGAACGTGAAGTAGGTCTTCCGTAATATATACTTCAAAACTCGAAGACTGAAATGACATGGACCCCTACGTGGAATAACCGCTTTATTGCTACCACTATTAAATGTACGTTTAAGACATTCATACATCTGCACAACCGTGGTTACTCTATGAGGCGCCACCGGCGGCTGTTGATACCTGAAAAGGTCCAGTATCGGGTCCACGGTTTGCACCTTCTCGCCAGTCTCAGTTTTGATCGTCCCAGAGCCAACGTCCCTTTTGGCGGAGGGGTCACCCGGGTGTAGGGATAGCACACAGATAACGCCAACGGCTACTGCTAGGACCGTGGTGACGCTATAGTAGACGAGTGCCCGCCTACCCATTTGTCCACTCACTCTCGGGTTAAGCTGGGAAAGGCCTGGAGAGAGTCAGAGAGCATACGGGCACACATACGGATAGACAAACATATTTATAAATGCATGCAAACATGCATACATTCATACAAACGTAAGTGCATGTATGCATACATACACTCATGCACTATACATTATTAAACCTGAAGAAAAGAAGAGACAGAAGATATATTGTTTCGCATGTCGACTAAGGTGTACGTACCTACCACAAGGCTGGAAACGATGAGCGGCAACATCATCATCTTAAACATCCTCACTAAGATCTCGCCGGGAAAGGAGACCAGCATGATGATGTCATCGCTTGGACTAGCCATCCGAAAGAGTATCCCCACGAGAATACCCAGAAACACCCCGCACAATGTGATAACCAGCAGGAGGTTGTTGCTGATCCATCCCCTGACCTGAAACAATCAATCTGTCGCCAGCTAATTGTTGAGTTGCTTATTGAGAAAATTTTTAATTTTTTCACAAATGTCCTTCTTTGCTTACAATGTGTTTCGTTTATTTGACAATTTTCAAAACACATACACATACATATATATATATACATGGTTAAATTACGTGATATATCACTGGCATAGACATATACTCGCTATACAGTAAAGTTAAATAGAGCAATATTGAGTGAATGAAATGGGTCAAAATTCGAATCCTTAGCAAGAGGATTAGAACTTGTGTTATATCTGTGGAATTGTTGTTTTCTAACCATAGCGCACGGCAAGTCACTGCCTTTAAAGATCTTAGGAAATGTGCTCATGTATTATGTAATACAATGAACTTAAGACTGTGTTAACTACGATGAAGCTACATTGCCCGCCAAACCATGTTTATTAAAACTATGACAACTTTCGCAATTTGGAAGGTACGACGCCTGAACATGTTCAAATAGAAAACGGCATGTCCAGTTTCGAAACAATCTGTATTGGCAATACGACCAAGAGTGTCGAGGTGCAACATAGCCTGACCTTGTTTTTCTGAATTTCATCCAATATCATTCTGGACATTTCTCCTTTAATGACAACCTTCTTCTTATAAGCTGGCTAAAACAAAGCAAGGCGTCGGTGTCGTGATAACAACGCAAGAATACAGTGTTGCTGGTTACAAAACACAATGCTACTGTCTCAGCGGTGCCATCAAAACAAGCTCACTATCGTTTAAATGGGGACAACGTCACAACGCTGCAGTGTCACTGGTGAGAACAACACACCGATCCAGTGACAAGGTGACAAGATCGAAAGCTTACACAGTCAATGGCATTAACAACAACACACTGTTGTAGTGATATTGGTGATGAAAAAACAACGTTACGGTGACAGTGATGACAACAACACAATGATACAATATCATTAATAACATTAATATAAAGCTACAATGGCATTGATGAAAAAATCACAAGTCTAAAGCGTCAGTGGTAAAAAACAATTATACAATGTCAGTTTTTACAACAAAACAACGTTGCGTTGTGATTGGTGACACCAACACAAGTACAACGCGTCAATGGTTGCGATTATAAACTATACAATGATGGTGACAAGCGAGTACAATTTGTCTGTAAAACAGATCGATTGTTCGAAATACAATCCAGCATTTACTCTAGTTTGATTAAATCGCAATTCCTTACCTGAACGTTATCCATATTATTTGCTGGTTGATTGCGTAAGATGGCGTCAGACAGTTCGCACTGAGAGCCAATATTATTCAACGATACTAACAAGTATATATACACATATATGTGTGATTACAACACATTAACGGAAAACCGAAATACTTCCAATTTGTAAAGATACGTTACCGCAAAATAGAGCATGCCATGTCTGCAGTTGTGACGTAACAGTCAAAACTTTGCTTTAAAAAAGTTTGCGCGCTTTACTATAATGCTTGTTGTTCAACGGTGTGGTGTGGCGTAGTGCAGCTTTGTGCAGTCCTGAGGACTGGATACAGCACTATATAAGAACTTACCTTTTCTTTATGTTCAAAGTCCATGCATAGAATCCCTTCCGGTCAAGTGGTTACTCCAACGAATCGCTGCAACCAACAGCGTACTCTCTGTTTTACTGGGGAAACTGTACTAACAACCTGTAAGATGATGTTGACATGACAATGGCATTGTTGTTCATGGCATTTCAACTGTGAACGTGCGATATTTCACATAGTTTCAATATAAAATGAGCTATATTGCATATCTATGTATTTTTTCAACATTTTCAACATAAATCCGACCCAAATATGTATGCAATTGAAACCAAGATATAATCTTGTATATCACTTTTTTTAGGAGTTACAATTTTAAATAAAGATGCCCATATTTTGACATCGTAAGTTTCAACATTACATTGACCTATGGATAACGTCGGTATAAATCCTTTGACTACAAATACAAATGGCGTTCAATTTTGTTAAATATATGTGATATTAAAAAAGTTCGTTGTTGAAATGACATTAAAACAATTATTTTACCAATCCCTCATATAGATACACGCAATCACAATTTCACAATTCAAAAGTATTTTCATCTGAAAGTCAACCTGGTTCGAGTAGTGGAAATGATCGCGAATAACACTGGATATACTTAGATAGCGTATTTTTATATTTATAATCAAGGTTCGGTTGCCTACTGAAAATGGCTTAATAGGAGCTTTAGAGACGTATACGGCATAGCGATCCAACAGCGATGTATAGTGTATTGTAGGTAATTTGACCTGTTGGGCCAATTGGGTGACACGACCTATATGCACGTACACGTCAAACTGTGAGTCCGTCTGTTATGCCACTAATCCCGTCCTGGCCACCATCCATATGGAATAGATAGGCCTGATCAACGTACGGAAGTGTCGTAATGAAATGGCATCTATGATAGGGAGTGTGGTTAGTGTTCCGAATAAGTTATTTAGCCAAAAAACGTTTTTGTGACGCCATGGTCTTAAATGATCAATGTCACAACTAGGGTTAATGACAGCATGTTAATCTCTCAAACAGAATGTCAAAAAACTGTTCGATATCTTCTAGAACATCTTCTATATCGAAAACGTGGTTTGTCTGGCAACTTCTTTCCGTCCTACAGCTCCAAGGAAACCATACTTGAAAAGTCCAACATGCACACGTTTCCCTCCCACTTTATTCGAAGATGGGGTAGACTGCATAACGCTAGCAGTAGGAATGTTTTGGCAAGAATGTCTTTAGATTGTCTTGTCACATATGCGAATGCATCGTGTTTTTAGTTGATATTGTATATGAGAAAGGTTAAGTGTCCTTTCACGTGTGCCATGCACTGTCCATATTTCACGGATGTTGAATAGATAATTCAGCATTCAAGCTTCGTATTCTTACAATTTTTCCAATAATTTTCCGTTTATCAAACACTGTATAATGCAAGTGATCCATGTGCTGCCGACTCACTCATAATCTGTTTTAACAATATTCTGTGTTTTTCGTGTTTTTCAAGTCATCTGTCAAGGGACTTCGGTTGAACCACGTTCTGTTGTGTTACAGTTATTAATTGTGATTTCGCAAGAAACTTACCGGGTGTTTAATAACGTTTGCATAGAGACATAGCGATATAACTTACACAATTGGACGCTTTTTAAAAGTAAGTTTGCTTCGGTTTTTGATAAATGTATTGGGAAGAATAATATATGAATGTGAGCTGCTGAAAAAAAGACACGCGAACAAAGCATTTCGGATACGTAATTATCAGCTCATAATTTAGACATGCAAATGCGTTTGAACAACAAGACGTCATAATATGTCAGTTATTTCTATGTTGAGTACAACGGGTGGAGTGAGCAAAGTTATAATTGATGGGATTACGTTAGTGCGTTTTCGTTATATTTTTACATAAACCTGTTACATTACTTTGCAACTAATATAGTTTGGGTGTACAATGATTAAATGCAAATCACATAACATATAGTCATTGTACAGTACAGTAAAACCCGGAGCGTCAGATAGACACGCGTGTACAAGGCCATTGAAACTTTAACATCGTTTGGATCTAAATATAAGCTTAGTGTATTTAGAGACATTATTCGTGAAACAATTTTGAGAAATTATTATAAGGGTGTGTTGTAGATATCGCATGATAATGAATTTGAGAAGGTTGCGTGTAATTTAATGTAGAAATTGATGTTAAAAGAGTACACTTGGTTGGTGCATATAGTGGGGCAGCTTAGGGCCAAATTTTGATATTATCAGGACATGCTAGACAAAAGCACCAACTTTTTTCCTCACAATCTATGTGCCATTCCTTTTCATAATTTTATTGGAACCAAGTCATGTGATCGTTCTGGAGCCTGTTTCAGCCATTTAAAACAATTTTTTGGAAGAAACATTGCAAAGTTATATTTTTCAATTAAATGCTCCGATTGTCGTGTAATTCGGGATCTATACATACTTTTGCACATTAATCACGAATCTACTATCGGCTTTCCATTCCGAGCCATATTTGGGTCACCAGAGGTCAAAAAATGGTTATTTAGCTTCATTTTAGCCTTTTCGCCCCCGGGTGCAGGATGATTTTAACTGATATGTAGTACTTAGAACTGGCTGACTTGCAAACGAACTAATCCAGATAACATTGCCAGTGTTTGATAATTTGCAGAAATAGAATAATCTATACAGGGATTCCAGTGATTACTTTAGATGCACCACTGTATATACTGGCCAAGTTTGCCCAGTGGAACTGGCCTCAAACACATGGCGAGGACAAGAGTGTAAGCATATTCGGTGGTCTCCATATTGAAATGGCAATGTGAAAAACATTCGGGGACTATTTGAAGGCCGCTGGGTGGACAACTGCACTGACCCAAACAGGAATCGCCTCCTGTGGAACAGTTGACTCCTTACTCAAGGTATCACACCTCATCAGGAATAGACATGCCCACCAAGTGATTGCTGTGACCCTGGCGAAACTCCAGCACGATGCCTTCACATACACTAAGACTGAAGGACTACACGACGAGAGGGACAAAGATACGTGGATACTAGATATGATCAGCAAGAGCCCAACATTTCAGTATTGGGGTACCGTCCTCAAGATGGAAATAATTAGCTTGATTTTCGTGCGGGCAAACCCAGAACGAACGAGACATGTGATATATGTGGAATCACTGAAGGCTTTGGTGGGTTGGTTCTTTTCCCTTGATCATCAGAACTATGACAGGTGGATTCCCCTACACATGCAACACATGGAAAGCCTACCTCCAGCCATACAAGACGAATTCAAAGACAGAGATCAATGTGTTGTTTCGAAGACATCTAGGCGATTCTCATCCATATCAATCGACCAGGCTCACGAGCCAAATATTGACCTGGTGAAGGATACAGGGGGTGCAGTGGGACTGACAGAGAATCCTTCAGCTTTCAAGAAGTGGATGATAGCTGGACCTGAGCAAGAACGACTTCGTCAAGAGTTTGAGGAGGAGTTTACCTTAGAAGAAGAAAATCAAAAAAACACCACGAGGAGGGACTCTCAACACAGAAAACATTCAAAGAGCAAACATTTGGTCTTGTTCAGGCTATCCCGGAGATGAACAATCCTTTCCTAGAATGCAGCCCTGAACTATTAACAATGGAATCTCGGAATGTGCTCGACAAGTCTGTTGTGAAAACAGTTCATACAGTGGAAATAGTGGGGAGGGAGAAATACAACGCTTAATGTCAATGAGTGCTAACTGACTGCAAACGCTCGACCTATCCTTGAGGCTATCAAGAAAAACTCACTGTCTCTGTTTAGTTGTCCAACACCCAAGGCAAAGACCAAGCAGGCAGGACAGATCTCACTGCTAAAGGATGATGTGTCACTCTTCTCCAAATTATATAATAGTCATGTAGAATAGGGATGGAGACATGGGAACCTTCTTCAAGCATGGCAATATCCCTTATTCTCCATCTCTCTCTGACAGAGGTAAACTACGACACGACAAAGGAAGAAGTCGGATTTGCTAAGCATTCTGACCCAAGAGACGGATGAGCTACATACAGAACCTCCTAGATCATTCGGTGTGAAAGTCCTTGATGGTGCTGCTGTTGTGCACGTCCTGCCAAGCATTAAGAGTCATCCAGTGAGAAACGTGGCAAAGGAATCAGAAGGAAGGTTGCTGGTCAAAATATTAAGGTTCCGGGGAACTGGGCAGATTTCCTAGATGATACCACCAATAAGCAAGGACTCTTTGATTTCCTTTCAAGCAAGGTTATGTCTGCCGAATGCAAAGAAGACAAGCAGCTCTTCATTACATCTGGCAGCACAGTTGTCAACAGAGGCACCGGCCACTGCATGTTGAAGTGTGACCACGAGGAAGCGGATACAATACTTATCCAATTGCAAGATGCCATGGAGAGTGGTTCTAACACCTGCTTGGTGCACACTGTGGACACTGGTGTAGTCGTAATCCTCATCGGCAAATTGGCGACGAATTGTTCAATGTTTTCTTCTACCACTTTTTCTAAGTGGCTAAAAAGGCTCCAGCAAGATCATGTGACTTGGTTCCAATAAATTTATAAAAATTCATGGCACACAGATTGTCAGGAAAATATTTGGTGCTTTTGTCCGGCATGTCTACAACATGTTGTTTAGCTGCCTCACAAATAACTTAACACATATCTATGTTGTGTTGCGCAAAATAAGCCAATCTTAACTATGCATTTCGCGTGATAACGTTGTTTTGTGTGAAATCACAGGTCGCTCTACTGTAGGCATTTTTTAACATAATGTATGCACTAAAGTTGTTTAATGAGGAAAACACGATACTACGGTTTCAAGAGGTAGTTTTGACTCAAAACAACATTTAATACAACAATGATTTTAGTTATTATGATTTTGTTGTCGGGCATATACTTAACATTAAGATGTGTTTTTAAAACATAATGTATTGACCTTCTCATTAATGCATGACACTACAAATTGTAGATTTAAAGTGGCATATGTTGTCTGTGCATTGTCGTTCATGCACTATCAATGCATTTCGTGGAGTGTAAATTATTTCACAAAAAAACGTATACATGCTTTGTATTGTTAGTGCATTTTCACCAACGATGAGAATTGGCGTGCAATAGCTTGGAAAACACACCAAGAACGTGAAGCTGAATGGATTTCTTCTAACAAAAAATCACTGACGACGTGCTGACCTTGATGAACACTCAATGCAATTGCTGGAAGCAGGCGATGGAAAAGGCCGTGCGAAGTTGTGCACCGTTCTAAGAAGGACTAGCGGAAGCTGTTTTGAGAAAAGGAATCATATTGGGGGACAGAAAAACATGATATAACGGCTTATTTACAAAGGAAGCCAAGATAACCGTTGTCCGTACAACCTCCATCTCAGTAAAAGCCAGCTGTGGCATCATCAATTCACCGAAAACCGCCGCACTTCAACAGTCTCAGGACCACACACGTTATGGTCCCAAGTTTAGGCGAAATGTACATGCGAAACAGATCTTGCTTGTCTGGATGTTGCTACTCCAAATACGTTCCAACATATAATTCCGGGCAGGACAGCAACTCACATCATAACGGTCGAGGTTCATTCTGCTACTGCAGGCGCAGACTCACTGCTGACATAGCTACAACTGACAACACAACCACCAATAATGATATATCCATCACTTATGTCACATAAAATTATATAACTGATGATCCTGCTACTGTTCAACCCCCACCCCCATATATGAAATATCATCAAACACGCTGAAAAGGTTATGTATAAAGACGAAGACTGCATTGCTGTCAAGCATTTTAACTTTGTGGTACATACAAAATGTAAAGGACATCATCTTTTTAAAGATACCAGCGCGAGGCTGGATTAACTAGTGAAAGTGGGATATTAAGAAATGGAAATGTTAGACCAAGTAACACCACATACCTTTGTCGGCAGTATTACGTAATTATAGCCAACGACAAAACAATTTGGATGATGACAATATATTTCAACTATAAGAGTTGTTATTCTAGAGATGCCAGTTGTGTTAAATTTATAACGTTTGTGGCAAACTTATATGGATCGCATATTGTTATCACTATATAGTCAACCAGAAGTTAATTACACCTTTACATCATGGAATTGTACCAATTTTTTTTCTCCAAAAATTGTGTCAACGCGTAATGCGATACCAGGCGAAATGCATACTTTTTGTAACTGTTGTGCCGATACTTACTAAAAAAACTGTTGTGTTTCCACTGCTAGAAGTTGTACAGTAACACGACATATCATTAATGATCGTTGTTGTTATTTTATCAAATCACAATGGTTACATTATTATAAAACTGTTTTAGTTTTGGATTAGACGACGATTAGAACAGACACTCATAAGTTACATCATATGGCGACGTTTCTTTTTTATTGATTTTTGTTTTTTGCATGACCAACACCCCTTCGTCTCCTAATTCGTCATGACACGATTAACTTCAAAAAAATACTGTTACCTGTTCTGCGACGAGGCCTGATTGACTCAAACACGTGTGTATAAATACAGCGATATTTCCACATTAGAGCACCATATGCTTCAGTCGAAGTTCGGTTGGTCGCATCGTCATCTAAACGGTAAGTAAGACCATTTGTTTGCGTTTACAAAAATGTATTGAGATAGGTATGTGCTCTTTAGTTGTTAGACGTTCACTACAAGTAATTTAATATATACAACACTTTAGATGAACCGATGTTTTAACAAGTCGTTTTAGTATAACGAATGTGCAAATCAGGGATGTGTAGGGTATTCACTTTGATTTGGCGTATGATGGGATCAATGATTTTGAACATATTCTCGTTAATGAGTTTATTTAAAGTTGTCGTGTGTTGTCTAAAACTTGGTAAGTATTACTACCATGCTTGTCACCTAACAAGACCCTCGATCAAGTAACGGGCATTAATTTTGGTAATAACATAGGGTCATATACAACAAATGCAATTTTCATTTACGCTGCTATTACTCAATTCAATGCCGAGATCCGTGGAATAAATGTTCGCTGCGTTATCTTATCGCATTACGGAATGTATATTTCATAATATAATTAATTCAATAGTTACCTCTTGTTCACAGGTAGTACAGATAGGCTTACTGTTCCTGTCACATTAGAACAGTTTATGCGTGTGCGTTTGCTTGTACGTGTGCGTATGCGCGTGCGCATGTGTGTGCGCGTTTGTGCGTGTGTGTGTGTGTGTGTGTGTATGTGTATGTGTATGTGAGTGTGTGTGTGTGTGTGTGTGTGTGTACGTGTGTTTGAGCGAGTGTATGTATTTGCGAGTGCGCTTAAGTGTGAATGGACGGTCTAAGTTGATGAATTTATTAATATGTTTGCATGTTTTTTTTATTTGCCTGCGTGTACACAAATGTGTTTAAAAGTGTACGTGCGTGCGTGCGAGCGCGCGAGCTTCCGCGAATACGCACGGGCTTGCGTATGTTGGTGTATGTATTCTGACGTCAGTGAATATCGATCAATACACCCTAATTCAAAGTTTGCTGTTTTTTCCTTTCAACGCACTTTCGTTACGATGGATGTTGGAACGGCTACGACTACGATTGCTGCAGGAGTGGTCGCTCTAATTTCTTCTACCCGTCACTGGTGAAAACTCTGCCCCACTACTACAGATGTGTCGGCAGGAGAGTGGTGTACGGATGTTACCCAGAGGACCAATGCGTCACTGTGTCTGGAAGTTGTTCTTAGTGTAACGATTATCTGTCATCGTTAGAGTAGTTCAACAAAGTATTGTGGCATTTATGGTAAACACTTCTATTTTAATTAAATTGATTTTTGTATGCAATACTATGTTGATTATTGTTAAGCTACGTTGTCGATATTCTGCACAGCTTTGTATTTTCAAGCTCAATAAACATTAGTATTAAGTAAATCTAAAGCTTTTGCCAATAATTAATTATCTTTTAAAATCTGTTATAGTCATCTAACGTATTCCTGTACAAATAATATAGCAGCAACATCCACCGTTATCACGCTAAATCGTTATCAGATGGTGATTTTTGTCTTGAAGGATTGTGCAATGATCGCTGTCGGTACAGCCGAAGTGTCCACTATTAATACATCGTCCTACTTCTCCGTCGCTACTACTACCAATGCAACGGGCACCACCTACTACCACTCATGTGAATTGAAGAGAGTCTTACTGCCCGAGTTTGGGTCGTTGCGGTTCGTATCTATGTTGTTCCTTATAAATTAGTAATCAAACACATTGCATAATACTGACAGCGCTAGGTTCAACCTGAAAGTTTACTATTCAATATCATGTTTGTTACATATTAGAAAGAAATAATCATATTTAATATTTTTGATAACCTAACCAAATGATGGCAGCGTGTGCAATATATTTTAGTAGACATACGAATGGTGAAAGGTGTTCTTAATAATAAAATCAGTATATAATTTAATTCGTGTTACTACAAGTGTGGTTTTCATTACGCTCCCACATAATTTATTGATCATTATATAGCGAGAATAACATATGTATAAACGTATCGTTTGTTGCAGGCTGCAGAGAGACTTACTGTGAGAAATACAGCGGATGGCAGGCGACAGTCTGCAACGGATGCAATCGCTACGTCTACTGCAATTGGGGACGACGTCCATTTCGCTACAGGCGATGCAGCGGATACAACACCAGATGGACAACACAAAAACCAAATTGACTATATCGTTATCCAGAAACTCAATCATGGCTACAAAGACCCTCCCAGATGCAGATTGCGGCACGGATCATGAGCTATTCACTTCCAAGTTCAATGTGAAGCAACACACGAGAGAGAGAAACAAACGATCATCAGAATGCACAATGCAGGGTAGTCTCCAAATTCTAAGTTCACAATCAACAGGTGCAAGTAGAACGTTACACTGCACACTGTTGCGACTAGGGCACTTGTGTAATTCCTTCATTCAACATCATCCCAGGCATATTTACATTACAAAAATGTTGTGTCTTAGCGCACTTTTGAAGCCCAAATAGCGACCAGGTTTGCGTTAGTCTGCACCGCTGCGGTCTTGCGTTATCGCATCGCGCTCGTAAAATGGGCGATATAGAAGCGAATGGGGCGCTATTTACGCCTCAAAAATGCTCCAAGACGCAATATTCTTAAAAGTAAATATGCCTGGGACAACGTTGAATAACAGAACTTACGCACTGAGCCTGAGGTATCAAAGTTAGGCAAAACTTAATTTATGATGGCGAAATCGAGGTAGGTCCAGATTCTACACAAATGCCGCGACTAGTTGTGTCCACTGTCCACACAAAACATATCTGGTTAGAGTGCCGTCAGTATGCTGTTATAAACTTTTGTAGCACACATTTCTTCTTGGCTAGTGCCATGGTGTTGTGCCATTTCGATCTGCACCATCATTTCATGCTGCGTGACTTCCTTTTGTTTGAGCGCGGAAATGTGAATTTATCGTAACGCTGTTTCCTATTGGTCAGATTACGACCAGAAGCGGCGAATGAGAAACCATGTCACAACAAGCTGCGTATATATGCTGCCACCTGGTAAATATAGTGGAAGCTAAATTTGAGGAACACGGAAGTGATTGACAACCATTGTGATAAAGAAATAATCCGTAATATTTTTATTCCTCGCCGTAATACCGTAATTTGAGGTGAGCTTCCGGAATGATTCCGCACAATCTGGAATGGTAGGCATGTCTGTTGGACTCTCGATAAGCCAAAAGGCTTCCTTGTCCACCTGCCATCTAGAGTTAATTTTCTGGATGGCAATCTTGTTAAATCTTGATGATATTGAAAAGGGAGGGAGATTACCTCCTGATTATTAAGTTATTTGAAAACCGACTCATGTACTAGATATGCATAATACCAGAAAGGAGTTGTTCCGACCAACTGACCTGAAGACGACCTTGCTGCCATGTAGCCCCCATGTGCTAGGCTTCTGACCATGCCACAGCAGATCTCTACATACCCTTTGCCACGGAAACCAGTTGCTGAACCAATGGATGTGCCTACAACATGGAGTGATATGTTGGAAGGTTCATCTCAGCAGAATCTCGTTAATCTGGATCTCACTAATCTGGAAACCTTAGAATCTGGACATTGTTTCAGGAAAAAGGAATTTTATCCACAACAAAATAAAAAGGTAAGTTCTTATACAGCACAGTATCCAGTCATTAGGACTGCTCAAAGGACGTTACACTTCACTCCCTGGCAGACCTGTTCAATCAAACACCATCTTGACTTCTCTGGAAAGCATTTAACCATGCTGCAATTAATGCATCAAGACTTTGTACGCAACCATCCACCACTGTTAATAGCCAGGTACTCTTTCATACAGCTGCGTGAACTGGAGCAATGTAGAGTGAACGAACTTGTCCAAGGTTTAACACTGCAGCACAGGATTTGAACACGTATTCTCTCGATTGTGAGTCCATTCCACTAAGTTCCACATATATAATATACAGAGGACCAAAGGGTTTGTATAGTGATGCTTTGATGCATTTTAGTACCGTTCCAGCAATCAGTTGATCATTATCCCACGATCGACAAACACAAGAAATACTCTCTGTACAGGTGGCGCCACTGCATTCTAGAGCATTTACAGATATACGAGTCTCCCGCAGCCTCACAAACACCCTCCATTCTCACATGGGTTATTTGTGATACAGATGTTGAGTTGTACTTCACAGTTAGTGCCTGAAACATACAACTCTTGTTCATGTTCTGTCTAATGTGAGCACACAAGGCTATTCATTCAAATTGGTTGCTAAAATTCAGCCATTTATATAAAACATAGTTTGCTCATATTCATTCAATTGCCTATGAGGTGTTTTCTTCATATACTGACAATAGCATAAACAAAAAGTTTATTTATACTCAAATAATCAGACAACTGCCTAAGAAATCAACACCCCTAAAGTACAAGGTTCTCATCAGATTTAGCCCAACAGTTCGGCCACGGGACGAACCTACAAAAAGGAATAATCAAAAGGCCTTATAACTTACTGTTTCCATTCTGATTGTCTGTCTCGATTTGTTGACTTGACTTTAGTTCCTCTATATTTCTGTTACAATGGTCAGTGATGCCATCTAGAAATATAATATATCACTATTAAATAAGAGTTACTACAAGTTGCAAATTTGTAACGCAAGATACAGTTTGACTTTCAGTTATTTAGTCTGACGGGTACCAGCTAATACATTAATTTACACCTGCATTGGTACTCTCTCTCTCTCTCTCTCTCTCTCTCTCTCTCTCTCTCTCTCTCTCTCTCTCTCTCTCTCTCTCTCTCTCTCTCTCTCTCTCTCTCTCTCTCTCTCTCTCTCTCTCTCTCTCTCTCTCTCTCTCTCTCTCTCTCTCTCTCTCTCTCTCTCTCTCTCTCTCTCTCTCTCTCTCTCTCTCTCTCTCTCTCTCTCTCTCTCTCTCTCTCTCTCTCTCTCTCTCTCTCTCTCTCTCTCTCTCTCTCTCTCTCTCTCTCTAATGCAATGTGAAATTTCATTTACAAATATTCATCTGTCTAAGTCACTACCGTGCATACTTAATGTACTAAACAATGTCTAAGTTCAGTCTAGGAATTCAAACATGCCACCTGAGAATGAGTGTACCATGTAGAGTTGCGCTGGATTACAAATTGTCCAACAGTGAATTGTTGATTTTTCTGATGCCTTGCCAAGTTTGGTGGCGCCTTTGAAATGTGCATAAAACAAAAACACACGTGGATGGATTACCAAAACTAAAATTGCAGAGTGATTGTAATATTGGTGCCAATCAAATATGTTGGCTTGAAACATTTTCTCCAAAATTGCCATGTCTATTTGGGCTCATGATGCAGTTAGACTTCCTGTTTCAATACAGACGAAAAAAGGTGCAGAGTATTTTAAAGAAACATTTTTTTTTAAATTCACCTGCTCTGGCATAAGTGCATTTGAGTAGTCCGATTTCCAGGTGTGATTTTAGAATTGTCTATAAAATGGTAGATTTCTAGTTCATTTGATTAAGCGGAAGGATATTTGGCAGCAATTTGCCTGTTTGACCCTTTGACGGCATTCGTAAATATTGAATGGTGTCACACATTCAGGCATTTGACGAGAGCTAAAAATAATAGATTTTGACTAAACTCAACCAGTTTGTCAATGAGATGATAACAGTAGGTGAGAAGTTTAATAATTTTGGTAGGTCACTTTTTCTTATAATTAGACCAAACGTTAACATGGTCACCAATGGGAAAACTAACTGTGTTTTGAGCCCAATTATAGGTCCCTGGCAACGGAAACACACTCGCCATCTGGTCATTGAAAAGTTATGGAAGAAGCATTTTATGTGAAATATTTGGTAAAAATTACTGAAAATACAAACCAAAAATGTTTATTGTGAACAGGCTTAATTGTAAATTTGCACATGGTAATAGACATATTATAACTGCTCATCGTTTGAGCTACCGGCTACACCACTGTACAACAATCTTACAAGCAGGACTGCCATAATAGCCTTTGTGTAACAGTCGATCATTTCAGCCTTCAGCCACACAGTGTGAACAATGAGAGAATACATTGCAGTAATTTTGGCAAATATTCTCGTCATGATTTAAAATAAAAAATAGGTGAGAATTTACTTTTTGGGGGAATAAATGTAGAGTAAACTTTTCCTAATTATCATCGTAGTCACTGGTCACAGGGGTGCGTTTGCAGTCATGTATATATGAGTTAGCCCATGTTCACTCATACGAGCAGGCAGGCAGGCAGGCAGGCAGGCAGGCAGGCAGGCAGGCAGGCAGGCAGGCAGGCAGGCAGGCAGGCAGGCAGGCAGGCAGGCAGGCAGGCAGGCAGGCAGGCAGGCAGGCAGGCAGGCAGGCAGGCAGGCAGGCAGGCAGGTTGTGTCCTGTCATGTGTAGGTCTTCTCTCAGTGTGCTCACACTGATAGTCAGTTTTGCAGTTCAACTAGATGCTGCAGAAATTCAGAATGTCATATTGTTAGAATGCTGTGTGTGCACTGCCCCCCCCCACCCCCGTCTTCATTTCCTATACTTTACTCTCACAGAAATAATTTGGGACTGTTTTGTGGTGATCTTAGTTGTTAGGTGGCTGTATTAGTAAGGTAACCATAAAACAAAGTTTGACTATATAATAAGACTGGAAGTGAGGAGTGTAGATCTCACCTATCTCCACCGAGAATGACAGCAGATTTGAGTTTGGTGAACCTTCCAAGCTGCAAACGAAAACTCATTGCATTCTTACAGTGGCTAGATAGTACACCCCACAGCTGTGAATCATACAACTGGTAATGTATTCCCATATAATCAGACATAAACCTACTAAGCTGTATGTGGACACATTTACTTGAAGCATGAAAACAGGACTGTGAACGTAATTGACACATTACTATTTTATTGTAGTTAGACATATATATATCAGATCTTCACAGATGTACAGTGCATGTTAAATTTTGTTTAGACTATGTTTACATGTTTGCAATCAAGCAATGATTTCATTTTTTCCGTTCGTCTACATAGTGCAATAGTAGGCGCATTGTTAAGCCAGTCTGATGTGATGCGATGCCACCACACATGAAGCGGTGAATGTGTAATTGCCTTCTTTAATGCATTAATTAATACTGCCTACGGGTTGAAGCTGGTACAAATCATGTGCTGATAGATCTATCACATCACACTGCACGCAGGAAGGCAGTCATACAATATGTTTTACTATTATTTCCGCTATGAATGACGACCTACCTCCTTCGTGAACTTGAGTGTCTGCAGGGCTAGTTCTTGCATTGGTGAAATAATCAACGAATGCACACCAGAGGGCACATGTGTGCGCAGTCGCTCAAACTCGAGATGGGGAACGCTGCCATCTTGCTGCTTCCAGTCCTCGCCATAGCAAGCACATCCTTACCATCCATTCTGAGAGGAATTGTCTGAAACGTTGTAACACATGACGATGTGTAAAATCAAATATAATATATACATTTCCTATAATCCACAATTCTACTGCTGATCCAAACATTCTGAACTGTAGATTAAGTATGAAACTTCAAACAAAATATTTACATTTACATTTATTTACATTTACACATAAATATAGTGTATAGTACAACTTCCAAGTTATTGTTCTGGGACATCTTGCAATGTTTCATAAAATCTAAAAATTATATAAATAAAAATAAAAAAATATTGTTTGACAAACATAAATACTTCAAATTTATCAATGCAGAGATATATAGATCAAAACAAATAAACTTGTAATGTGATAACAGATCTATAGATGTTTAAATTAAAAAAAATGTAAATAACAAGAATAAATCATGCCATGGTTGCTATGATCTAAAAGAAATATGTTCTGCCAGTTTTATTCTGCCAGAGTAGGCTGGAAGTTCTTCTATAACCACGGTACCAACCTTCTTCTGAATGGGGGTTGGTATATTGTATCCTTTTCGGATGACTGCATTAAAAACTCCAGATGAAGGGCCTGAAAATTTAACAAAATATTAAATTGTACACCCCAAAAAGACAGAGTTATAATGTTTTATACATTTCAAAAGTACATCAAAATATTTTATTTATCCTTTCTATTAGATGCAGGTAAAAATATACGCATTAAAAGTGTATAAAATACCACAAGTAGAAGTGTGTGATTGCAACATTTAACTGATAGACTGCTAAAAATTTACTAAATTCCAACAGAAAAAGAACGGAGTATTAAAATTTCGCATTAAACAAAATAATTCTCAAATTTGTTTTTATATAATCCAACAAAACACAAGCTAAATTCTTAAAGCTAAAGTTAGATTTCAACAACTTACGTGAAAGTAAAATGTGATTCACATTTGCAACCTGTGCTCTATATTAGTGCTTCTCAACCGGTGTGCCGCGGCACACTGGTGACGGTGTGCCCCTCAACCTCCCAAGTGTGTTGCGACATCTCTGGTAATTAAAATAAAAAGTAAAAATTGTATTGTCTTAATATTAAGCTACATTCATAGACACTGTTCTAGATTTCATCGTTTTTAATCGTGATGTCAGCGTTCTATTATGTGTATCTTGAGAGGAAAAGAAGACGGCCAGAGATGTGTGTTTGTGTTCATTAGTTCACTTGCATCCATCATTAGTCCAACACGTGATTTAATTTAATTTCTTATTGGTGTACTAAGCACTAGGACATTGCTCACTGGAGATGTTTAAAGAGATGAATAACACACATCCTGAACAGAAACTACTGAATATCATAGCAGAACATAATTATAGTTATGCTTTGCAAAACAATTCAGCATTATTTCCAGTAGACTGGCACTGAACAGTATGACTGGGTTTGTGATCCTTTCGCGTCACCTGAAGAGGCTTCCGCTGGGGAGCTTCCTCTAAACGTTTGAGTGGAACTGATAGACTTCAGGAGCAATTGCACCCTCATACTTCATACTTAAGTTATTTGATGTGCCCCAGGACATATTTTGGGTGCATGTGAAAAATGCACATCAAACCATCGCTGATCTTACCATTGGTGGGTTGCTATGATTTATGACAACATACCAGTGTGAGGTCAGCTTCTCGACATTAATACTTATCAAGACCAAGAAGGATCAGGAATTTTGTGTAAATCTTTCCAGCACAGAGCCGAATATTAAGCGTCTCCGTTCCAGAAGACAAGCTCAAGTTTGTCACTAGTGCTATGCAAATATATGTTCCGGCCTATACATTGTGTTGTGTTTCACTTATAGAAGGAGTTTGAAAGCTGTCATGAATTGTTGGTATGCAATGACAGAATGCTAGAGCTGTTTCATAACTTGATACATTAACACGAAGCACACGTTAATATCATAGGGGGCGTTGATTGAGTGACAAGCGAGGAGTAGTGGGGTACTAATCCTGCTCGAGAATATCGGCATCTCGACAAATGGCACCTTGGATTAGTAACTTGTGTATGACGGTTGCTGGCAGTCAGTGACGGGATACTCGCTCAGCTCAACCGGCACAGTGATGTGAGTTGCTTGCGACAAGAAATACTCCAATACCTTCAGGTAGCGTTGACAGATCGTCCCGAACGTGTGCATATCCAAGCCAATCGGCATCGCTCATTCGAACGCTCCGACGGAAGCATTCCGGCCCGTGGAGACGGAGCAAATCTTCGAAGATATTTGACGACATTTGAGGAGTCTCTATCAGCCAAACAAGGACAGGTCCTGCGGTTTGCCGACATCTGCACGCGGTGATAGTGCTGCGTGACATGCAAACGACGGCGCGCAAACTTAACACTTCTGTTGGTCATGGCGCTAAAATAACTAAGCAATCATACTATATCTTCTCTTGCATGTGATATGTTTGAAGTCGTATTGTTTTATTATATACCTCTATTTGTTTGTGGCTTCCGAGAAACGTTAACAGATGAGAGGAACTGACGTGTTTATAGAAGCGCATTTAATTGCAATTAAATTATAATCAAAGTTAAAATAAGCTTATCCAATTATAATAAAAGTATGTTCGTAAATATATTTTAAATCCGTTGTAGGACGTTGAGTAGCAGACTGTGACAGTAAAAGCTTGGAAAGTCGATTGGTTTCACGTAATTGGTGGGTGGGAAAATTATATATATATCAATGACAACAAACTGATTACATTTTCCAGTGACAATTCCAAGTGGGGAAGCGGCAAGGCGGCCGTTGCCTTTTATAGTGAGACATTGGCACGCGACTAGGTCCACCATGAATACCGTAAGATAATGGCAAACGCCATGTCTCGCCCGTAACAAACAACTACCACTATTATTGATGCTTGAATAGAATTAGTTTAGACAATTGCTTGGGCACTCTGTCGCCAAAGGCTTCCTCGTTCATTCTGGTTCAGCCGTATTAAAGTGAAACTTGCCATGGTTGCCTTGACAAGAGCATGTACATGCTGCTTATCGAACATATGACTGGACAGTGAAAGGAACACAGTAGTGTTGGACATGTTCTCGAGGACAGCTGATAAAATAACACGTTCAAGGTCTTTGTCACGAGGAAGCTTTACACACGTTGCCTTTAATATGAACATGCTGCATTTCTCGGTTTCCAGACAGATTAAAACTACATCTTCTGACGGTTTTACTAACCCCACTTTATCCGTCTGTCTCATAAAGAGATGGAGTACCTGGTCTAGGTAAAACATAATGGCTAAGAGCGAGCTATGTGAAAACACACAAAAACATACACCGTAACGAAGGTGAATAATTGCATTTTTATCAAAACGTGTTCCATTTATTAAGCGCAGTAATATTTCAGGTAGCGCAGGCAAGTGCATATTTAGTTCACCATATTATCCCGGTAAAATTACATTACAACTATATTAGTTTGAACAGACGCTGGTTTTAAAACATTCACACAAGAAATTCATCATATAAAACATTCCGTGTTTCCGAAGTTACTGCGGTGCCTGACGCCCTTTTGCGTTCTGAACCTTTACTATTAACACTACATGCTAAAACATAGCATGACACGCGACATAACACGATTGAATCAAGCCAACTTGTATATGAATGGAGATATTTTCACCCTAGAGCATCTCTAGTTTCAGATGAAGAACTGCGTGTCACATCGTTGTTTGCATGGTGAGTAAGTTTATTCCGTTTTATCATCGATAGTAACGCAGTTAAGCCCATCGATTCGAGAGAAACAATTGCAACCTGTAAAAGGGGTAAATAGGGTTTAACGCGACATTGGACAATGGCTAAAAGATACCACCTACAACGAGTAGGTGAATTCATTCTAGTAAAGCCACAACTTAACATTATATAGTCAGAAACGAATGTTGTTGAAACCAACCAAATGAACTATTATGGTTTATATCAACACGTTATTCTGTTTGAACTATTGATTGAATATTAATAGCGGCGACTCCAGTAAAACTTTTAATGGGTAAGAGTAGTAATTTATTTGAACAGTTATGTGTTTCAGAGGAACACCAGACGCCATGACGAAATTATTTATAGCACTGCTGGCGCTTGTTGTGGGAATGAATAAGACGGAGCGTGTGTGTGTATGCGCATGTGTTTGTGTGTGCATTTGGTTCGAGTGTGTGCACTTCCTTCCGTACGTGCGTAAAGGTGTATGCACAACATTGTATGCGCTCTATACACTGTTTGTGTGTGTGTATGTGTGTGTGTGTGTGTGTGTGTGTGTGTGTGTGTGTGTGTGTGTGTGTGTGTGTGTGTGTGTGTGTGTGTGTGTGTGTGTGTGTGTGTGTGTGTGTGTGACTGTGTGTGTGTGTGTGTGTGTGTGTGTGTGTGTGTGTGTGTGTGTGTGTGTGTGTGTGTGTGTGTGTGTGTGTGTGTGTGTGTCGGTGTGTGTCGGTGTGTGTGCGTGTGTGCGTGCGGGCGTGTGTGTGCGTGTATGTGAGTCTGTGGGTACGCGCATGAAAATTCAAATACAAAGGTTGGCTTGTTTCTTCTTTCTGCACATTTCGGTTTTGATGGAGGTTTCAACGGCTACGACTACGATTGTTGTAGAAATCGTCTCCCCAACTCCTTCTACCCGTCTCTGGTGAAGCCTTTCCCCTACTACTACTAGTACTACTTTGTTGACGACAGAGTTGTGTATGGCCGTTGCCCAGTAGACCAGTGATTCATTGTGTCGTGAAACATTGGTATGGGTGACAAAGGCATATGTATAACTAGCTTACATCAACTACTATCTGTTGACAAGATTTTGGATACAGATGGAAAACATATATATTTGCACGTGTTTCTCTTCAAAATTATTTTGGCAGAGTCAAGTTCATTTTAAGCGTGAACATTGTGTATATAAGGTAGTCTTGAATTCGCGTAGGTTACCGTGTTATTTGTTTCTCAAAGCATTTGTAAATTTCTACAAAATATTGCCAAAAATGTTTATAAAAAAAAAAAAAATTAAATGTAAATAAGGAATATTACTGTTTAGCATAACTTAAAAAATGCCATTAATGCCTACTTTATATCAAATGTCGCTCAACCATTACGATGTTGCGGTGATTTTGTGTACAATGATCTGACAACAATATCACCTGTATCGCTGATTTTAAAAGAATTAATACATATGCGGTGTGATTTCAGATGTACATTCCGAAGTATTCCAGATAGATTTAACACTGTATTTCCAAATCGTTTATAAAACGCACATCAATACGTTGTCTGTGCGATTAACGACTATGCAGAGATCGCTGCAGCTGTACCCGGAATGTCTACTCCTACTACTTGTATGTCTATGGTCGCTACTACTACCAGTGCAACCGTGGAGCAGTGGTTTACCGTTCATGTGGACTGGTTCAATCCATCTGCACTCGACTCGGTCGCTGTGGTTCCTGTATACTTACTACTTTAAGATATAGCACTAACGATCACATACGTATCGCGAAACACTGAACACGCTTTCCACAGTCCAAAAACTGGATAATCTTATTGTCATTCATTTGAACATCAAAGATGTTGTGTACTTGATACCATATATGCACATAAGAACAAAATTGAGAAAGCGGTTGTAGCAGGACAACTAGAGTTATATTTCATAATTTGCAATACATTTATATACAATATTTAGTTAGGGTTATCAGAAGACAGGGCTAACTTCATATATACAACGGGGTCTTAATTAAGATCGGATCACATGGAAAGGAAATGCTATGAGTATCTTGTTATTCAGGCTGCCGAGAGACTTATTGTTATTTATTAGTATTATAAAGCATTTATAGAGCGCCGTGTGTCCGGATAACAAATCTGCTCAAAGGCGCTGACAATCGTAGAGTATAAATAAAATACATTAAATGACCTAAAACATATTAAATAGAAATATTAAATAGAAACGTAAATGAATATGATTTAAAAGTAGCATATACAAATTACATAAAATGTCAGTTAGATAAACCTGAATAAAAATAAATACGTATATTTACAAGTGTATGTATTATACATGAATTAAATTAATTAGCCGTTTAAATACCCAAAATAAATAATGTGTTTAAATAAAATAAAATAAATACATGTAATATGCTAATAAAAAAATATAATAATAAATAAACAAATAACTGCAACCTAAGTACATAACCGAATGTCAATATTGCACAAATGTCACTGATGCGGACTGCAAAGTTCTTTGAAGGCCTGTCGAAATACATGTGTCTTTAAGAGCGATTTGAAAGTGGCAACGCAGTTTGCATGCCTGACTGCATGAGGCAGGGCATTCCACAGGATCAGGCCAGCCACCGAGAACGACGGCCATAGTGTTCAAGGTGATATCTCGGAACAGTCAGCAGACCTTGTTCGGCCAATCCAAGTGATCTGGTCTGTGTGTAAGATGTCACGAGCGATGTAATGTATGCAGGGCCGAGATGGTGCAATGCACGATATAGCAGCAGTAACAGCTCGAATTCGATCCGCTGGCGTATAGGCAACCAGTGCAGATGGTACAGAACAGGTGTTATATGTTCTCGTCTCCTTGTCCCGGGAATGAGACGTGCTGCGGAATTCTGTACCATCTGCAGCTTTCGCAAGTGCGTCTCCGGCAGACCATATAACACTGCTTGTAACTGCCGTAATCAATATGTGACATGACTAAGGCGTTCACATTGGTTCTGCAGGCATTAGTGGTAAGACATTTCTGAATTAACGTGATGCTTCGGAGGTGACAATATGCCACCTGGCAAACACGACGCACTTGATTGGTCATCGACATGGTGTTGTCGAGTAGAAAGCCGATGTCGCGGATAACCGGCTTCGGCGAAACAGCACAGCCACATACATCAATGACTTGGTCAACAGGCGGGTGAACAAGTTTCCGATTGTTCACTGCAGATATGACGATCACCTCGGTTTTGTTCTCGGAGATTATGGAGAGACATCCACGCTTTCACATCGATGATATAACGAGATATTCGATCGGTGGCCATTGTAAGTGGCTGGTCACGGGGAAAGTCCACATATACTTGCGTATCATCAGCGTACATATGATAGCGTAGTTGTTGATGTTAAAAAACATAGTTGAGTCCAATGCAGTAGATCGTGAACTGAGGCACACATGTTTGATCGACAGTTCTTGAAATGATGTTGCCAACTTTAACTGCCTGTGTTCGCTATGACAGATACGACTTCAAACAGCACAGTGCGTTGCCACTCACGCCAATCCTGTGCAGTTGATTGAACAGCAGATGGTGGTCGACAGTATCAAAAGCGGCACTGAGATCTAGTAGCACCAGTATCACGCTCTTCTTGTAGTCCAGATGAAGCAATATTTCGTCCTGGGCTGTTTCACAGCTGTGCATTGGACGGTATGCAGTTTGGAAAATATCGAAGATGCCGTTCGCATCCATGTGCTGTCGTATTTCGATTGCAATGCAACTCTCGACGAGCTTCGATACGAAAGACAGATTTGATATTGGACGATAATTCGATAACAGTTCTGGATCAAGACCATTCTTCTTTAACAGCGGTGTTACTACGGCATGTTTCATAGCGACAGGTAGTGATGCCGACACGATGGACATGTTAACAATGCTGGTTAACACTGGTCCAAGAATGTAAATGTTAGAGTTTAACAAGATTTAACAAGATTGCCACCTAGAGAATTAACTCTAGGTAGCAGGTGGACAAGGAAGCCCTTGGCTTATCGAGAGTCCGACCTTTTTAGTTAAGCATGCTTCCAGGAATGACGTCAATGCTGGAAGAAGATTTGCTGGATGTCTTCTCAACCAGACCGCAGATGTTGGTGACTGTAGCATGTTGAAAGTCGTACAATGGTGTTTCAATACGGCATTCGATATCGTTTAGGAATGCGGGCAGTTGGCAATGCGAGCGTGCAGTCACCAGCCGTGTACTGATATCAGTGATCTTATCTGTGAAATAACAAACCAATCGATCAGCTAGCGCATCCGGGTCGTCGTCACATTCGGGGAGCACCGGCGTACGAGTACGTCCCATCAAATTGTTCGTGATGCGATAAATTGCTTTGGTATCGTTAGGTGTAACTTCGATTTCAGCACAGTAATAAGCAGATTTGGTTGTGGCGATGCTCTGCTTAAATGCGTCACGAAAGTCAGTGTACATTTCACGATGGCAGCTAGCCGCGCGTGACGCCACTTGCGCTCAGCTCGTCGCACTTGCCGTCTCACGAGCTGCAAGTTGTCTTGGAAGCACATTTATCAATCGTTGGATGACTGGTGCATGTTTGTCAATTACCGTTCGAAGTTCATCATTATACTGTTCAAACAGACTAGCAATGTTGTCGGCGGGATTGTTAATCAGTGGCGAAGCGCGTAAATCGCACGAAAACTGCTGCATGCTGATTGCAGCGTATTTACGATAAATCACTTCCTCACGCACTGGTCGTGGCTTAGATGAAACCAACTTACACGTGATGATGTGGTGGTCTGTGAGCAGGGACTCCACCGACATGTCTGTCGCAATAGAGCCATTCACCGGGGGGATAATGAGGTCGAGAATGTTACCCCGGCAGTGTGTTGCCGATATCACATGTTGTTTTAGGTTTACATCGTTCAGCAATGCGGTTAAGTCATGTGCATCTTTGTTGTTATCGTTTCCATAGCGAACATTAAAATTACTGAGTATATCGATTCCGGTGTTTCGAAGTGAAACGCATTCAAGAAATTCGCCGAATTCTATGAGGAATTGGCGAAAGGACTTCGAATAAATTACAAAGATGCATGCCGTTGCCGCAAATCTCGACCCGCGTAACACCACTTCAAGACATTCGAAAGATTCCGCGGGCCATTGTCTGGACAGAGAAAGGTGGAAGGAGGTCTTAAAAAAGACCCCAACTCTTCCACCCCGTCGATCGCTCCGCGGGATATTTTCAAAATTGTAACCGTGAGGGACCATCGCAGAAGTGAAAGTCTCATCATTATTGCACAACCACGTCTCTGTTAGGCACAGAATGTCGATGTTGTTTTCACATATGTAGTCTGTGACAAAGTCTGCCTTGTTACGAAGAGACCTTACGTTCAACAGCCCAATCGTAGCCGGAGTTGGGCTGTCAAAAGTAAGTCGAATCAGATTCTGCATGCAGATGTTACGTCTCGCGGTAATCGATGGAGGGGGCAATGGTTGATTAGCGCAGTAATTAGTCTTTGCTTCATTCTCCCTGCCCTACAGCCCCTGCGAGTCCGCCGATTGTTTAAGAGTCCAAGTGCTCCAAGTGGTGCTGCACAAGCGTTTAGTAGTGTAATGTGAAATCTGGTCACAATCGCGCGTCCAGTCGGTAGTAGGTCAGTTCGATTGTACGCAAACATGCTGTGAAGAATGGCCGTGCAGTGGTTCTGTTGTTGTCGTTTCAACTCAAGGCGTCTATAAGAAGCGTTAACCTGTCGTCGCCTTAACTTCTGCAACTCTCGGCTAAACGTTATTAGTCAAGCGGCAAATTCCCCGAAAACGTGCTTTATTTAAGAGCTTAAATGCCGCCTCTACATCCACCCATATGTTATAACATTTGGAAGCTATCCATCTCCCCGTCCCAAAGAGGCCTGTCGTAGAGCTCACAGGTGGTGCAGTAAGCGTGAATCTAAGGTCAAACAAGATCACCGTCAAATGATGAATTTCGAAATTGTGTGCTTCCAAAATCGTCTTACTGTAATTCACCTTGATGTGATAAACATTCGATTTTTTGCAATACCGCGAAAGTAATACAGTTACTGACCCTGCAACTACTTCATTCATATATATGAGTCATACACACTGTGATAGAAGCATTTCTCCCCATCAAAATGAGATATGACATAGCGCTTTCAGTTGAGGAATAGGAGTGGAGCGACGATCACACAGACTCACCATCAAATAATAAATGTTCCAAATTATGTCATCTCGCAAACGTCATACAATACAAATGGTTGCGTATATCTACTTTACCTATTTATTCATGGCAATGTCGTACACCATTGGAAAGCCAACTGTATTTGCGGTACGAAGGTGAGCTATCAAGTCGTGCAGTAGGTGTGGAGTGAACGTTCAGAAGGTCACCATCAAACAACGAATGTTCAAAACTAAGCCAGTTCTACATTTACAGTGGTTTCTTAGGCACTTTATCTAAATACACTAGGCATAAACTTTCAAAGCGTATTGTATTACCGTCAAAATGAGATATGACGTGGAGTTGCACAGTTGCGCTCTGACTGTGGAGTGCAGGTTAAACACGGTCACCGTCAAAATATGAATTTTCAAAATTATGCCTTTCGTCAGATAGTAGGTTAGACAACATGTGATGTTATACCTTAACTGCATGTTTTTGGTTAATGGCAGGAATGGAAGTATTGCTAGATCCGTCTCACAAGAGATACGAAAATAGGTGTATGTGGACGCCACCATCGATTTTGAAGGTTATTTGAATGTCACACATTCAAACTTGTGTCACAACATTATTAATAATTAATTGACATTTTCTTGTAAAAACCGTTGCATAAAACCAAATATTTTAAGATTTTTACTTGTTTTGTCTGTGTTATCAGGTGTTGAACTTTGAATTTACTCATAAATGTATGGGATAATCTAATATAAAAACCTGAACTACTCACATGTGTTTATCGCGTACACCAAAGTTGTTTACACACCGAATTATTCTGTGTAAGCCTGAATAATGCTGCAAGTGAAACGTAAGCTATCTCTTAATTTTATCTTTGCAGTTCTCATATTTGTAAACCTTTATTTCAATGTTCCTACCACACTGATTCGTGTTGATACATATATTTGCGATTTAACATTTGCAAAGTTTTAACGTTTTGTTGTATAACCTGCTACAGCTTGTTTTAATGTAGCATTTATTATAATGTAATGTATAGCATAACATTTACAATATGTTGCCCACTGTTCCAGGCTGCAAATGTTGAGAAGCACTATCTTGCTGGGCAATACAAGTTGGCCTACCTTCATGGAACATTTTGTCCCCGTTCTCATATCAATGGGCTGCATGGAAACAATAGATATGGTGATATCGTACTGGACAGATAGCGGGGTCCCAGCAGACAACCAATTTGTTTTCTCGAGCAGAAGTATTCATGTTCAGATGTAAGTAAAGAAATGGTAATATTAGTAACTAATTATTTCTATGTTTTAGACGTTACCATGTCACCTACTAGATATAACTTAAATAAAAGGTAAGTTCTTATATAGCACTGTATCTGCTCACTTACACTCCTTTGCAGACTTATTAAGAGTCAGACATTCTAACCTTAGTGTCGTGTAGTCCATGTGTAAGTATCACTGTACGTGTAGTGAAGAAAGATGAGAGAGAGAAAGCGGAATGTTTTAAAGGGATGGCTCCCATGCTAGCAACATTATATTCTTAATGGGAGTTTCCCATAACCTTACCTATTATCTAAATTATCATAGTATATCATATAGCTTATTAGTTTGGTTTACTCATTTATATATTTTACTTATTATTTTTAAGCATGTACCTTCCTTTCCTATTTGTATGCAATATCTAGTTGTACATGTACTATGTTTTTAGAGCACCCAAGAGCCACTGCTCTGGGTGGCATGCTGTCAAGACAGTGTGTAGTCAGGCTGGGGTGTCCCTAACAACTACTGGGAACCGCCACCGCATCTCGACACTACATGCAGCGATGTGTATGTCAAAGGACGACGGAGTGTTTCTACAAGCACATGGGACATGCTGAGGCAGTAAACTGCAACAATCATCAGTGTCCAGCTGGTATTCATGAGATCCGGGTTATGGGCCGGATGTTGGCACATCTGGATTCTGGTAAATATCAAAATAAGTTTTACAATGAATATATAAACAAATTACATTAAAAATAGAATTTATCTTAGATATTGAAATTATATTATTTACAGCTGTTTTGAAATATCCAGTACTATATTACTACGTTGTAAAACTAATTATAGGTAAATTACAATTGTTTGTATTCCAGGGACGAATGCTCCATGTTCTTAAATTTACAATAACTATGTATGTTACCTTTCGATATATGTTGTAGCTGCAGTTGACACCAGCAGTACTGAGGAAGATGAAGTGCCCCCAGCAAAGAAAAGAGGTACGTATGATTTTGTAATGTTTACACAACCACTTTACATTTACGAAAAAGTGCAAATTAAAATAATCCTATCAAAAAACTAACCTAAAAAGGGTGAAATTTGTTCTTAGGTTTTCATTAATGAAAAATATACTGTTCTTAAGTTTATGAGAACTACGTTGAAGTTCAAAACATCTAGTTTCAAAGCAAGCTTTTTTGGTAATGTTGCCCACAGGGGGGCAGACTGTCTCCCTTTAATAAAGTGTATACAACTTTTCCTGTTTACATGCTGCTATGATATCACTTTCAGCGAAGAGCGTCCGTTGGGATGCGAAAGACAATGCGTTGCTTGAACAAGGCTTACCTGCCTTTTTCAACGGTGCTGCAGATGAAAGTGGTACGAAGGGCAGTTTACCAAGTAAGCGTACATTTCTGGCAAGGTATATGTAAATTGACAATAATAACACACATGCTGAACTGTGCTAGTGTGGAAATTGCAATGGTGTGTTTGTATATGCAAAGTTATAAAAACAACAATGTCATCAACAATATGTTGCTGGAAGTATTGCAGATTGAAAAATTCATTTGATCGACTACCATCTTCTACAGCTGTCAAGTAGTGGTGGTGTTCAACATTACATTCCATGACGCTATCAATATGCTGTCTTTAGATGTAGATACGCCTAGCTTTCACAAGAATCCTACCTTTTCTCACAGTGCGGCATTTATTCAGGTTCCAACAGATCCAAGGACCCAGTAACAGGACATTACAATGTTGGGTAACTCAGCTAGTTTTAATATAGAACGGTCCAAGTATGTATTTGTTATTCTTGTTTCAGGCAAAACGGATATCATGGAATTCCTGGATTCGTCTGTGCCAGCACGCTTGAAGCATCTCGACAATCAGTCTGCTTACTTAAAGAAAAGGATGCAGTTATTCAATAGGCCAAAAACAAAACAATGGAATGTAAAGAAATATTTCACCTCGATGAAATTAAAGGTGTCTCCTCAATTCGTGTTTGAGATGGTATCCAAATAATGTGTTGTATTCCATTTGTGTAAACTTCTTCTACCAGGTTTTTACTTTAATGCACACATTGATCGAAGGCTCTGTTTTTCTTCTCTCTACACATACTTGTTATCTATCCCTGACACTTGTTCTCTAATTCCAGCTCGTTCTTGAGGCACTAGTTGTTATTTTTTTTAAACTAGGTGGGTATTGATTCTACACCAGAAGTCTGTGTGGAATATCACAGCTGACTATCTGTGTTCCTACTTTCTACATGTACTTTATATCTATCCCTGGCACTTTTTCTCTAATTCCAGCTCGTTCTTGAGGCTTTAGTTGTTATTCTTTTTTTCAATTAGGTGGGCATTGATCCCACACCAGAAGTCTTCGTGTGGAATCTCACAACTGATTATATGTGTTCCTACTTTCTACATGTACTTTCTATCTATCCCTGACACTTTTTCTAATTCTAGCTCCTTTGAGGCCCTAGTTGTTTTTCTTTATTTTTCCAACTAGGTGGGTATTGATCCCACACCAGAAGTCTTCGTGTGGAATCTCACAGCTGACTATCTGTGTTCCTACTTTCTACATGTACTTTCTATCTATCCCTGACACTTTTTCTAATTCTAGCTCCTTTGAGGCCTTTGTTGTTTTTCTATATTTGATCAACTAGGTGGGTGTTGATTCCACACCAGAAGTCCTCGTGTGGAATCTCACCGCTGATTATCAGTGGTCCATCTTTTTAAGTACAATTTGTCCCTCTTTCTTATCTGTGTGTGTATTTGTAGAAATGTTATTATGTCAGCGTATTTGTGACTCATTGTACTCAAGCTCTAAAAGGAATCACAATTACTTAGAAAACTCTGAAAAGTAAATTATGTGAAGCTACTTAAAAGAGTGTCGTTTAGAGGAACGAATACATCACTAATGAGATGTTTAATTGTTTCATATACTTATCAATATGTGAACATTACTGGAATAATTATATATACTTATCTTAAAAGAGCATAACAATGACAGCGTGGTTTTCCCACATTATGTTCTTACATATTGTTGAATGTTAACAAAACGTAAATTAGTATGTGTGGGTTTGATTGTTTGTATATGATATATATTAATTACTATGGTGATATCTCTTTAACTGTTACTAGTGGTTTATATAGGACCTGAGAGAGGGGCCAAAGGAGCCACACTTATGCACCCACTTATTTTCCAAGCTCATATTAATGCGGCAACGGGTTATATAAGAAACAATAACATTCCAAAGGGGAGCCATGACCCAGTGACCTCCCTAGACACACCTTTGGTAGTTATTATAATAAATATGTGATGTCTATCTGTTCTAGAATGTTTATATGAATACGATTCATCATTTAACCCAGCTTTTTATTGATTGTTCGTTTTACTCTTATGGCATTGTTACACAAGTTAAACATGATTTAAATGAAGGTTTAATTTTGCCACACTATTTGTGATAACATTCACCAACATGAATGTGTCATGAGTTTATATGGGGTCTATAGTATTCATTGTCTTCTTGTGCTAGTTATAAACATGGAAATTGCAGTGTCAGGTTTGTACCGTTTGCAAATTGTTGATTAGGAATTTGCTATGGTTTTGTAACATATGTATAACTTAGTCAATTAATGCAATATGCACTGACAATACACGTCTCCACTATATGCCATCCCTGATGGAGATTTTAGTCATTATAATCTAGTATATCTCTTATAATATTCAAGAATAAAGTGATTGGATTGAATTTATAGCATTAACTGTTTGTTACTTTCTTTTCTTGTTGTGAGGCGTTAACAATTAATTATGTAACTAACATTCATATACAGCTCGGCAAGCTACTTCAGTATCTCGAGAACATTGCCCCATATGGAAACTGGGTGCATGCCAGTTCAAGCATATCCATGCACAAATTCACAATATTTAAATGAAAACAGTACAATAGTTGAATGCCGGCTGGCAATATCTCAGAAAAGCAGATTACACACGCGAACATCTGCTGCTCGACTATGATGTTATTAGAGCACTTTACACTTCACTTGTCTGACTTTTGAAAGATAATTAAAAAGCCAATGCAACTCATGTTATAAAGCACATCATATATTCATATTCACATCGCAAATGATTTGGATAGCCACAGGGCTGCATAAATTAATTTTATTACATTTAATTGTTTTTAAAATAAATTCCAGTTGCCATTTTTTATTCCCAGTCTAGTTATTATGTGTGTCAGTAGTACAATTTGTTATCATTCTCATTTAGGCTACTAATAATGCATCTGAAATGTTGTGGCTTGCTTGAAAAGAAAGTTGTTTGATACAAAAATTAACATGGTATCATTAGAAATACATTAATTATTTGTGACTGTTTTAAGACATATAATTTCATAGATGCTGAATGTTACTACAATTGTAAAGAAGCATGACTACATTTAAAAACTAAAAGAAACACTAACTAACCAAAAAACCGACGGCATTTGATCGTATAACCTGATCACTCGACGTCAAACGCTTTACCAACCATGGTACAGAGCCACAGCTCCTTCACAATGAAAATGGAATTTCATGTCGTAACCGTATGCGTGTGGATACTATAGATTCAAAACTGGATCATTTGTTCCACTTTAACATTTGTCTAATTAAATACTCGCGTTCTTGATGCTTTTAGCCTATTTTAATGCACTGCTTGATCCTGCACTGATACAACTGACACGTTCGATACATAAGCATAGAGCGATTTACACAGCGCAAATAGGACGCACGGTTTTTGACGACGTCCATAGCGTCTTTTACAATATTTGGATTCATCTGGTCTGTTTTCGTAAATAGTTAACTAAAAACAACTATTTTAATGGTCTGTTTGAACAGGTTTTACCGGATATATGTTATTGAGCACATATATATATGAGATTGAGCACATAGATATAATATGTAATATTTTATTTTGTTAAACTGGCATAACACACAAGCTACGTCTAGGACGCACGATTTGTGCTCCCACCAATGGTACATTAACCTATGGCTGCTATGGCTAAGGCTACAGTATAGGTCATACAGCTAAACAAGATTGATAAGAGAAGGTATATATGTATTACACATATTAGGTAAAGATCCGTCGTTTGTTTATTAATATGCATTATATCAATATCGACATCCACTGAACATTGACGCTGTAAGACTAAGACTAGTCTAAGAGTCGAGCCTCACGGCGTCTGGACTCTTGCCTTGGCCTTGTATGTCGTGTGCGGGCGCCAGCTCAGCTCCAGTCCAACGGAAATCATGCACTGTTTATAGTTAAGTCTTTTTAAGGACTTTGTTTTAATTATCCAACAAGCTTGCAAACATATAACTCGTGTATCAATGTATGTGTTATCATACTCAATACTCCATTGGGATATCCCACATCGGCGCCATACTGACGCAAACAGGTATACTTAAATATATGTAACTTCCGGTTACACACCGGTCTCCCGTAGCAGCATCTATGCATAACGTTTTTAAGGAGACCGCATCTTTTGTATATGTTATTAATTAAAATATGACAACAAATTTTTAGTATGTGGTATAAATTAGTGTTACAAACAATGTTCCAATTTGATATAGTTGGAAAATCAGTTAAATAAAAATATAAGCCAGGTCTCCCGATCGCTCGCCTGTATGCACTGGTCTCCCTATGCAGCATCTAGACTTATATATATATATATATAATATATATATATATATATATGTATAATATTTCTGGTCGAAATAGTCAGTAATGACATGAATTATGTTTTCGTTTGGCCTGGTGTTCACGGTTCTATTTGTCTGTTTTCGGAGAGATATGGAACAAGTGGGCCTATGCGGTTAGATGGTCCTCCTTTATAACTTTCGCGGTATTGCAAACAAATCGAATATTCATCATTTCACGGTGACCTTAGTTGACGTTAACTCCACTCGAACTCTAGCAGGTCACGCATCCTTGTCGTACCGCAATTTGATGGGGAGACACTAAGCTATCAAAAAAAGTATGACGTGGCAATCTTGTTATTAAGTAAAATATATATGCCACCATTGTAATGTTAAGACGGTTGCGGAAGAGCACAATTTCGAAAATTCATCATTTGACGATGACCTTGTTTGACGTTGGATTCACGCTTACTGCATCACGTGGCAGCTCTGCGACAGGTCTCGTTTGGACAGGGAGATGCGGAGCGTTCAAATTATATAACATTTGGGTGTGTATATTGGGGGGGGGGGGGCATGTTAATCTGTCGGATAGATGATTTTATCTCTTGCATATATCGCTTGAAAGGACTTAGCTAACTTCCTCAATATTCATACTCAATTGTTATACACAGTGTTTTGTCTCTCACCACCGATACCTTTACTTAAGCAATTGCACTGTCATATACTGCTGTATATATATATATATATATATATATATATATATACATACATACATTTATATATATATATATATATATATATATATGTATATATATTTATATATATATATATTGAGAATATTTTTGGTCGAAATAGTAAGTAATGACATGAATTAGGTATTCGTTTGGCCTGGTGTTCACGGTTCTATTTGTCTGTTTTCAAAGAGATATGGAACAAGCGGGCATGTGCGGATAGATGGTCCTTCTAACATAATATAACAAGCAAGATTATGTGACTATTCCGCTACAATAAAGCTACTGTTTTATAACGAGTGATATATGTGATATATGTTTATTAGTATCACATCTTCCAAAATTACGCGTAGCATGTCAAACATGCATCACGACATGCATTAATGTCTGACATTAACCTTATAACCAATGTTTACTCTATTTAAAAAATGCATGTATTGGTCCGGGTAACGTAACCGTTGATATGTGTAATTCGTAATGGCAATATAATTACCAAAGGTAAGGAGAACAAACACAAGACATCATTGCATAGTCTAAGCAAATAAAAGCGATAACACGCATGCATAGCTGAGCGATAGTTTCAGAGCACGACAAACATCATCTGAAACCACCGCGTCCCGAACGTGCTGTTGTGTAAATGTTCTTTTATATTTGGTTTCCAATATTTATAACTGTTAAATAGGTTTGTCCTTGTCACGGTACTAGATTCCATTTTCACTCTTAGCCTAACGCATGATCACATCTTCAATATCCACATGCTTGTGGTCCTGAAGTCCCTCTTCCAACTCTGGGGCGTTTTTGACATTTGTCTTCAACGAAGGATGCTCGCTATTCAAACGCTCCAACTCGGCCTTCGACAGATATGCGACTATGCCGACACCGTACGCGTCTCCTAACACGTTCACAGACGCTCGCATGCGTTCCCTTAAACAATATACAATACATCTTGAAATAAGTCTGCATGTATCCTCTTATCAGCACAACACACAACAACATGTCGACAGACGTTCGTAGGCAGTCCGTTGAACAATACACAGTAGAAAAGTAACAAAGGTCCGCAGGCGGTCACTTAAACAAATACAACACAATGTTGAGAAATGTCCGCATACATTCTCTTAAGCGATACTCATTACAATGTTTAAATAAGTCAGCATGTTGAATATTGAACTGTTCTGTTATGCACGGCGTACACTACACAACTTTTGTTGTAAGTCGGGTGTTTTGTCGACTTAAACCGGTTTGTCGCTAATGTGCGCGGGTCTAAAGACTTTCTAAAACTTTTGTCTGTTGTTGTCCAGACCAACACAACAAATGTCTGGCTGATTCGAAAATTGAATCGGCCAGACTTTTATTGTGCAGTGTACGCAGGTAGCAGGTAAATTGCGCGACGTCGCTAACATACGCCGATCCCCAACACAACAAAACTGTAGTCGTAGCAACGAGCCAATAGCAGTGCAGCATTTTTGTCATGCGCTGTCGCTGACGACCGGAATGGCTGACGTATGAACTCGAATTCGAATTTCTTTGCGTAGTTTGAGGTCGGCGTTGTTGAAAAGCAGTTAGAGCTCGCTTTCTTTTGTTCGAAATCTAATTTTATTGTAGTTGTGGAATTCGCCAACAAAAGGGCGTGCATACATGCATTTAGTACAAATAACTATGCTAGTATCGCGGCAGTGACAAAAGCGTTGTCGCGTAGTGTGCGCGTGTGCCAAACCTTTGTCGCGTAGTGTGAGCTGTCCACCGACATGTGTCCTTTGTTGTTCAATCGCCCAACAAAAACGTTTGTTGTGTAGTGTACGCCGGGCTTTAGAGTGTTAGCAACACAATGTTGACAAATGCAACGTTTTGAAAGTACGCTCAAAGCATAACATAACGGTATTTCTTTGCGCATACACTGTGTAGTATTTTCGAAAGGTGGTGTTCTCAACAAACTACTCTGCAAAATGCAAAACGCAGCGCCTTTAGCATACTAGGTCTGCGTATGCTGCTATATATGTATATATATATATATATATACATATATATATAAATATATATATATATATATATATATATATATATTTAACAGTCTATATACCATATCACCTGTACATTCAATACAAAAAGTCACCACATTGCCTGTAGGCCTAAATTTATATTACCTGTATAATGTGCACGAATTTTCGTGTACAGGCAATATTTTGAGCTTTCAAATACATTTCCCTAATGCAAATACTGATGTTTTTGTTAATCACGTACATTAAGTTGATGCTATTTGGGGGAATTGCGGAACTAAATATGTGGTTGAGCGTATAATTTCATATTTACACGGAAGGGACATTTTAACATTTATTGATTTTTTTGGGTCCGATATCGCCTGTACATATATATATTGACAACAATCATGTTATACTAGTTTAAATCGATTGTAACTTGATATTACATCTCATGGTTTGCAAACTACTACTATTTGAAATGAATTGACATGTGCAAATAAAACTGACACATTCATGTATTTTGTTCAGCTATTCAAACGCTCCAACTCGGCCTTCGACAGATATGCGACTATGCCGACACCGTACGCGTCTCCTAACACGTTCACAGACGCTCGCATGCGTTCCCTTAAACAATATACAATACATCTTGAAATAAGTCTGCATGTATCCTCTTATCAGCACAACACACAACAACATGTCGACAGACGTTCGTAGGCAGTCCGTTGAACAATACACAGTAGAAAAGTAACAAAGGTCCGCAGGCGGTCACTTAAACAAATACAACACAATGTTGAGAAATGTCCGCATACATTCTCTTAAGCGATACTCATTACAATGTTTAAATAAGTCAGCATGTTGAATATTGAACTGTTCTGTTATGCACGGCGTACACTACACAACTTTTGTTGTAAGTCGGGTGTTTTGTCGACTTAAACCGGTTTGTCGCTAATGTGCGCGGGTCTAAAGACTTTCTAAAACTTTTGTCTGTTGTTGTCCAGACCAACACAACAAATGTCTGGCTGATTCGAAAATTGAATCGGCCAGACTTTTATTGTGCAGTGTACGCAGGTAGCAGGTAAATTGCGCGACGTCGCTAACATACGCCGATCCCCAACACAACAAAACTGTAGTCGTAGCAACGAGCCAATAGCAGTGCAGCATTTTTGTCATGCGCTGTCGCTGACGACCGGAATGGCTGACGTATGAACTCGAATTCGAATTTCTTTGCGTAGTTTGAGGTCGGCGTTGTTGAAAAGCAGTTAGAGCTCGCTTTCTTTTGTTCGAAATCTAATTTTATTGTAGTTGTGGAATTCGCCAACAAAAGGGCGTGCATACATGCATTTAGTACAAATAACTATGCTAGTATCGCGGCAGTGACAAAAGCGTTGTCGCGTAGTGTGCGCGTGTGCCAAACCTTTGTCGCGTAGTGTGAGCTGTCCACCGACATGTGTCCTTTGTTGTTCAATCGCCCAACAAAAACGTTTGTTGTGTAGTGTACGCCGGGCTTTAGAGTGTTAGCAACACAATGTTGACAAATGCAACGTTTTGAAAGTACGCTCAAAGCATAACATAACGGTATTTCTTTGCGCATACACTGTGTAGTATTTTCGAAAGGTGGTGTTCTCAACAAACTACTCTGCAAAATGCAAAACGCAGCGCCTTTAGCATACTAGGTCTGCGTATGCTGCTATATATGTATATATATATATATATATACATATATATATAAATATATATATATATATATATATATATATATTTAACAGTCTATATACCATATCACCTGTACATTCAATACAAAAAGTCACCACATTGCCTGTAGGCCTAAATTTATATTACCTGTATAATGTGCACGAATTTTCGTGTACAGGCAATATTTTGAGCTTTCAAATACATTTCCCTAATGCAAATACTGATGTTTTTGTTAATCACGTACATTAAGTTGA
Source organism: Escarpia spicata (assembly GCA_963995525.1). NCBI lineage: Eukaryota > Metazoa > Annelida > Polychaeta > Sabellida > Siboglinidae > Escarpia > Escarpia spicata. The sequence continues at coordinate 14,319,330 of OZ023213.1, forward strand.
TGCTATTTGGGGGAATTGCGGAACTAAATATGTGGTTGAGCGTATAATTTCATATTTACACGGAAGGGACATTTTAACATTTATTGATTTTTTTGGGTCCGATATCGCCTGTACATATATATATTGACTTTGACCAACACGCGTCACGAATTGAACTCATATCGCGTCAAACCCCTCCACTTTCAGGCAATTCGACGTGTTATTGCGTCAAACCCCTCCACTTTCAGGCAATTCGACGTGTTATGGCGTCAAACCCCTCCACTTTCAGGCAAATAGACGGGTTATTGCGTCAAATCCCTCAAAAGTGAGGAGGAGGTGGAGGAGGAGGGATAGAGATGGACGGATTATAGCATAACATCCCTCCTCTTTCAGGCAAATAGACGGGTTGTCGCGTCAAAGCCCTCCTCTTTCAGGCAATTCGACGTGTTATCGCGTCAAACCCCTCCACATTCAGGCAAATAGACGGTTATTGCCTCAAATCCCTCAAAAGTTAGGAGGATGAGGAGGGATAGAGATGGACGGGTTATTACATGACATACCTCCTCTTTCAGGCAAATAAACGGGTTGTCGCGTCAAAGCCCTCCTCTTTCAGGCAAATGGACGGGTTATTGCATCAAACCCCTCCCCTTTCAGGCAATTCGACGGGATATCGCGTGACATCTCACCGCTTTCAGGCAATTCGACGTGTTATCGCGTGACATCTCACCGCTTTCAGGCAATTCGACGGGTTATCGCGTGACATCTCTACCAAACTTAGCGCACGAGACTACGGCCGAGACATTGCATGAGACTACGGACGAGACATCTCATGAGACTACGTGTTCCAAGAACCAATCCGTTGTTTACATTTGAACAGTAAACACGTACATCATGAGCTTATGGACTAGTCTACCAGCTACCAACAAGCCTACATCATCAACATCATCACGTGCAGCCTTTCAGTACCCAGATTACAAGAGACATTTCACACGTCGAGACAACTTGAAACGACACAGTGTCGTCAGACCGACACCACTCAACGGACACCAATGTAATTAGTCAGAGTATTGCCATCTACTGACCATGATAGATCTCTATTCGTTGAAACACTTCCAGGAATAGCGGAAGCATAGAGGCCGCTATGGCAGTCAAGTAAATTCCGGTTCAACGTTACTTCCGACGTAGCGTCCCTGGTAGAGTCTGCAATAGCAAGCGAATTTGAAAACTGCTATGAGCGAAAACGACTATGTCAATAACATATAAGGACAACCACCTGACAGGACTTCATTCAACGAGGTGACCATCATGGTTTCCAAAGCCACTCAACGGACATCAATGTAATTAGTCAGAGTATTGCCATCTATCGGACATGATAGATCTCTACTCGTTGACACACTTCTGCGAATATCGGAAGCATAGTGTCCGCCATGTCAGGTCGCCATGGCATTCAAGTAACTTCCGGTGTGACGTCACTTCCGACGTAGCGTCCCTAGTAGAGGCTGTCATAGCATGCGAATTTGAAAACTACTATGATCGAAAACGACTATGTCAATAACATGTAAGGACAACCACCTGACAGGACTTCATTCAAAGAGGTGACCATCATGTTTTCCAACGCCACTCAACGCACACCAATGTAATTAGTCAGAGTATTGCCATCTACCGACCATGATAGATCTCTACTCGTTGACGCACTTCCGGGAATATCGGAAGCATAGAGTCCGCCATGTCAGGTCGCTATGGCATTCAAGTAACTTCCGGTGCGACGTCACTTCCGACGTAGTGTCCCTAGTAGAGGCTGCTATTTTAGTTCATGATATATCCGACAGGTGGCGCCACTGCACTTGACCTTTGACCTTGACCTGCTGTATAAGAACTACCCATTTGAATAAGCGGAAGGATATTTGGCAGCAATTAGCCTGTTTGACTCTTTGACGGCATTCGTAAATATTGAATGGTGTCACACATACAGGCATTTGACGAGAGCTAGAAATAATAGATTTTGACTAAACTCAACCAGTTTGTCAACGAGATGATAACAGCAGGTGAGAAGTTTAATAAATTGTGTAGGTCACGTTTTCTTATAATCAGACAAAACGTTAACATGGTCACCAATGGGAAAACTAACTGTGTTTTGAGCCCAATTATACGTCCCTGGCAACGCAAACACACTCGTCATCTGGTCATTGCAAAGTTATGGAAGAAGCATTTATGTGAAATATTTGTTAAAAATTACTGAAAATACAAACCGAAAATGTTTATTGTGAACAGGCTTAATTGTAAATTTGCACATGGTAATAGACATACTATAACTGCTCATCGTTTGAGCTACAGGCTGTACCACTGTACAACAATCTTACAAGCAGGACTGCCATAATAGCCTTTGTGTAACAGTCGATCATTTCAGCCTTCAGCCACACAGTGTGAACAATGAGAGAATACATTGCAGTAATTTTGGCAAATATTCTCGTCATGGCGCTTACCCGGCATGCATGACAGATTTAAAATTAAAAATAGGTGATAATTTACTTTTGAGGGAATAAATGTAGAGTGAACTTTTCCTAATTATCATCGTAGTCACTGTTCACAGGGGTGCGTTTGCAGTCATGTATACATGAGTTAGCCCATGTTCACTGATATGAGCAGACAGGCAGGCAGGCAGGCAGGCAGGCAGGCAGGCAGGCAGGCAGGCAGGCAGGCAGGCAGGCAGGCAGGCAGGCAGGCAGGCAGGCAGGCAGGCAGGCAGGCAGGCAGGCAGGCAGGCAGGCAGGCAGGCAGGCAGGCAGGCAGGCAGGCAGGCAGGCAGGCAGGCAGGCAGGCAGGCAGGCAGGCAGGCAGGCAGGCAGGCAGGCAGGCAGGCAGGCAGGCAGGCAGGCAGGCAGGCAGGCAGGCAGGCAGGCAGGCAGGCAGGTAGGCAGGCAGGCAGGCAGGCAGACAGGCAGGCAGGTTGTGTCCTGTCGTGTGTAGGGCTTCTCTAAATGTGCTCACACAGATAGTCAGTTTTGCAGTTCAACTAGATGCTGCAGAAATTCAGAATGTCATATTTTTAGAATGCTGTGTGTGCACTGCCCCCCCCCCCCACCACCGTCTTCATTTCTTATACTTTACTCTCACAGCAATAATTTGGGACTGTTTTGTGGTGATCTTAATTGTGAGGTGGCTATATTAGTGTGGTAACCATGAAGCAAAGTTTGATTATATAATAAGACTGGAAGTGAGGAGTGTAGATCTCACATATCTCCACCGAGAATGACAGCAGATTTGAGTTTGGTGAACCTTCCAAGTTGCAAATGAAAACTCATTGCACTCTTACAGTGGCTAGATAGTACACCCCACAGCTGTGAATCATACAACTGGTAATGTATTCCCATAGAATCAGACATAAACCTACTAAGCTGTATGTGGACACATTTACTTGAAGCATGAAAACAGGACTGTGAACGTAATTGACACATTACTATTTTATTGTAGTTAGACATATATATATCAGATCTTCACACATGTACAGTGCATGTTAAATTTTGTTTAAACTATGTTTACATGTTTGCAATCAAGCAATGATTTCATTTTTTCCGTTCGTCTACATAGTGCAATAGTAGGCGCATTGTTAAGCCAGTCTGATGTGATGCGATGCCACCACACATGAAGCGGTGAATGTGTAATTGCCTTCTTTAATGCATTAATTAATACTGCCTACGGGTTGAAGCTGGTACAAATCATGTGCTGATAGATCTATCACTTCACACAGCACGCAGGAAGGCAGTCATACAATATGTCTTACTATTATTTCCGCTATGAATGACGACCTACCTCCTTCGTGAACTTGAGTGTCTGCAGGGCTAGTTCTTGCATTGGTGACATAATCAACGAATGCACACCAGGGGGCACATGTGTGCGCAGTCGCTCAAACTCGAGATGGTGAACGCTGCCATCTTGCCGCTTCCAGTCCTCGCCATAGCAAGCACATCCTTACCATCCATTCTGAGAGGAATTGTCTGAAACGTTGTAACACATGACGATGTGTAAAATCAAATGTAATATATACATTTCCTATAATCCTCAATTCTACTGCTGATCCAAATATTTTGAACTGTAGATTAAGTATGAAACTTCAAACAAAATATTTACATTTACATTTATTTACATTTATGCAACAACCAACACAAGCCCATTGTAGTTTGAGAATTGAAATTGGCCAAAGGATGATGTTTTTGATTGGAAAGTGGATTGCTTCTAATGCAGCCACTTTTGGGCATAAAGATAGTAGGAATGTGATGTCTAACATGCAAACCAGATGGGAAACTGAACCCTTGTACAGCCCCATCAAAGTTTCTCAGGCACACATTCCTACAACATGACGACAATATACATACATACATTATTTGTCGCTATAGAGGTATAAAACCACTATGAATATAAACCTAATCAAACAATACAAATATTCCACCACCAATAGACACATGCAATTACAAAAAGGTGGGGCCATTCCGCCTATCCTGTATAAACATAAGGACAAATATATACCGTTTGTAAAACAAAAAGCCTGTCGACGCACCAAAACCCAACACATTCAAGAATTTGGGATATGCCCTGTGTTCACTCCGAAATTTTGGAAAGCGTTGCGACATTTTCCAACTTCTTTTTCTACCAACGGTGTACAATAGTTGTTTAAGTACGTGCCTAGGCAAAAAGGTGGGGAGGAGGGCAGATTTAGAAATATCAGGATATACACGACATGAGACACAGATACCTAACGCACAAGTGGCGGCTTAACCGCTAATCCAAATCGTACGCTGGGGCCTAATCCTGGCATGTCATGATTGGCTGAAGGCGCTGGGCGGTTTTATTAAGCCAAACAGCTGGAAGTAATTATCGCCTCAGCCAGTTACCTCACTACCCGCACTAGGCCTGTCCTAATCATTGCATAAAATACAGTATGCTCTGCGTTCATACCTTCATTTATGCAACAACCAACACAAGCCCATTGTAGTTTGAGAATTGAAATTGGCCAAAGGATGACGTTTTTTATTGGAAAGTGGATTGCTTCTAATGCAGCCACTTTTGGGCATAAAGATAGTAGGAATGTGATATCTAACATGCAAACCAGATGGGAAACTGAACCCTTGTACAGCCCCATCAAAGTTTTTCAGGCACACATTCCTACAACATGACGACAATATACAGACATACATTATTTGTCGCTATAGAGGTATAAAACCACTATGAATATAAACCTAAGCAAACAATACAAATATTCCACCACCAATAGACACATGCAATTACAAAAAGGTGGGGCCATTCCGCCACAAGGCCACCAAGAGGAACCTGTGACCACCCCACCTTATTTACATTTACATTTATTTACATTTACGCATAAATATATTGTATAGTACAACTTCCAAGTTATTGTTCTGGGACATCTTGCAATGTTTCATAAAATCTAAAAATAATATAAACTATGTAAAATAATTTTTTGACAAACATAAATACTTCAAATTGATCAATGCAGAGATAAATAGTTCAAAACTAATAAACTTGTAATGTGTTAACAGATCTATAGATGTTTAAATTTAAAACAAATGTAAATAACAAGAATAAATCATGCCATGGTTGCTATGATCTAAAAGAAATATGTTCTGCCAGTTTTATTCTGCCAGAGTAATGCTGGAAGTTCTTCTATAACACAGTACCAACCTTCTTCTGAATGGGGGTTGGTATATTGTATCCTTTTCGGATGACTGCATTGAAAACTCCAGATGAAGGGCCTGAAAATTAAACAAAACATTAAATTGTTTAAAAAAAGACAGAGTTCTAATGTTTTCTACATTTCAAAAGTATATCACAGTATTTTATTTGTCCTTTCTATTAGATGCAGGTAAAAATGGCATAAATAGGTTATACATTAAAATAGTATAAAATAGAAGTGTGTGATTGCAACATTTACCTGATAGACTGCTAAAAATTCACTAAATTCCAACAGAAAAAGAACTGAGTATTAAAGTTTCTCATTTAAAAAAAAATTCTCAATTTTTTTTAAATATAATCCAACAAAACACAAGCTAAATTCTTAACGCTAAAGTTAGATTTTAACAACCTATGTGAAAGTAAAATGTGATTCACATTTGCAACCTGTGCTCTATATCAATGCTTCTCAACCGGTGTGCCGCGGCACATTGGTGACGGTGTGCCCCTCAACCTCCCAAGTGTGTCGCGACATCTCTGGTAATTAAAATAAAAAGTAAAAATTGTATTGTCTTAATATTAAGCTACATTCATAGACACTGTTCTAGATTTCATCGTTTTATAATCATGATGTCAGCGTTCTATTATGTATATCTTGAGAGGAAAAGAAGACGGCCAGAGATGTGTGTTTGTTTTCATTAGTTCACTTGCATCCATCATTAGTCCAACATGTGATTTAATTTAATTTCTTTTTGGTGTACTAAGCACAAGGACATTGCTTGTTCATCTCTTTAAAAATGTTTAAAGAGATGAACAACACACATCCTGAAGAGAAACTACTGAATATCATAGCAGAACATATAGTTATGCTTTGCAAAACAATTCAGCATTATTTCCAGTAGACTGGCACTGAACAGTTTGACTGGGTTTGTGATCCTTTCGCGTCATCTGAAGAGGCTTCCGCTGGGAAGCTTCCTCTAAACGTTTGAGAGGAACTGATAAACTTCAGGAGCAATCGCACCCTCATACTTCATACTTAAGTTCTTTGATGTGCCCGAGGACATATTTTGGGTGTATGTGAAAAATGCACACCAAACCATCGATTTATGACAACATACCAGTGTGAGGTCAGCTTCTCGACATTAATACTTATCAAGACCAAGAATGATCAGGAATGTTGTGTAAATCTTTCCAGCACAGAGCCGAATATTAAGCGTCTCCGTTCCAGAAGACAGGCTCAAGTTTGTCACTAGTGCCATACAAATAGATGTTCCGGCCTATACATTAGTTACCTAACATGTGATCTGTAATGGTTATTTGAGAGACGTGTTTGGAAACAGAATATATATTTGCTTGAAAAATTGAATGGTAATTAAAATTTATTTTTATTTAGTACAATACGTATTAATATATATTTCGTATGACATTTGGAATTAAATTATTTCTATTAAAAACTATTTATTTTTTTATAATATCCATAAGAATACTCTTTCAGAAACAACTTTCAGTATGGCAATATCTTGTTTGATGTTGATTTGATAGGCTTTTTTCTATTCGAAACTGAACAAAATTGATGTGAGTTTTGGTGTTGTATGGACATGGGTATTAATTCTACAAACAAATTATGCTGAGATCTTTGATATTATAATTGCCCCAAATTATGACAAAAGTGTTGGCAAATAATTTCCAGTCTGAATTGGCCAATCATATCCCCTCCTTCTTTGGGATAATTAACATAATTTATGCGAGTCGCATATAATTTAAAATTTTTCAACTTTTGGGAAAATACAGACACAAATTTGTGGTATGGAAAAACACATTACGCTGTCAATTTTTTCTCGTGACATCCGGCTTCGTAATCCAGCAACGGCCCTAGGTTGGCTATACACAACAATTGTAAGAAGGCATGTCAGCATCTATATTGCATTCAAACGACGGAAACAGTTCACTAGTTTTTTTAGCTACACATCTTTGGCCGATCACCTGGAGAACTTTTATGTAACTGTCTCGGCTAAGAGTTGGCATTATGCATCAAAGTACCACAGCAATCGTTTGGGTCCGTTTCACCCATTGTAGACAATACACAACATTTGGTTGTGTATAGCCAATATGGGCGATAACCTTGACGACCGCATATAAAATATTAAGGGCAATGACATACGACTAACTGTCCTAATGACAGGTGTTTCCAACATTCCTTTTCCCTGCGGGTGATTTTTTTACTTCCCCTGGCACAAACACCAGATTACAGATAGAATAAACCAACGGCTTATACTTCTGCGTGGTTGATCGGCATAGTCCATAAGTCTGGATTTTAATGCCGATTTGTTAGATGTGAAGGTGTTAAAAAAGAATAAAGTGCAAGTAAACTGAAAGTATGAACGATGTGTAAATAAAAACACAGACAATGGCTTAGCCTTAGAAGCATGAAACAAACCATTCACCTGAAGGCCTGGATGGTTGGGGCTACCAACACACTCCCGGGGATGGCGTTCCACCAGAACTTATGGCAGAAGACAGACTTTAATAGGCCTGGCCCTGGGATTACGTAGAATTATGGAATTAACGCTCACCCTCCGAGGTATCAAAGAAGGCAAAACTCAAGTTATAACTTTGAAAACCAGGTAGATCCGGATTCTATACAAGTGCTCATATAGCCCAATAGTCATTACAGGTTCAGACACATTTAATTCAAGATACTGACTCCTAGATGTAATGCCTCTTCGTTGTCGCTATGCACGCCATCTTCCGGGACTCCATAGACCCTCCATCCCGCTGTCACAACATGATCATCTTGTAACGTGTATTCTGTCGAAGTCGTCATTTTCTTGTTTACGTTCCGTTTTGCTTGCGCCTTACCGCGCTTTTTGGGAAACTTCTTTGTAATTTTCAACTTCAAATAAATACGTGTGCTGGGTGTAATTAAATAATGATTTAACTAGTCTTGGTGAACTTCGGTAGTCCCACACGTGTACACTAGTTAGTAGGAGTGAGACCACTGTTACTAGTGTTAGTGCTAGGTTTCCCATTCACCATTGGCGACCATGTTAACGTTTTGTCAGAATATAAGAAAACTGTACATGACAAAAATCTGAAATTAATTCACAGCCACTGCTATCATATCAATGATGTACTAATTAAATGTCGTCAAAATCACATACCTCCAGCTCTTTTACAACGCATGCATACTCGGTGCGCAACGATATTGATCAAAATAACCATGTTTTTCTGCACCCACGTGTGCTATGTGGAAAAAATGGCAAAACATCACTCACCCCGCCAACTTCACTCTTCCATATATGCATCATTTCACTTCCAATACATTATACGACAGAACCTGTTGATATGCCTGGTTTAGTGCACTTAGTTCACATAAAAAAGGGTCTCAAATTTAAAATATCACAATTTTCAGGGGACTATGTTTTAACACAACAGAAAGTCTAACAGTGATCTCACCCCTAATAGAAATTGTGATTATGGAGAAACATGTTGAATTTAGCCTGTTATAGTAAAGATACATGCATATCATGCAGACTGCCGACAAAATTAATGAAATCCTAATAATTTGCTATCAACTTCAGAAGTCACCACTCTTGCTGGACAACACACACACAATAGCCAGTACTGTATGCATTTATCTTGTACCTAGTACTTTTATTGACCCACAGTGCCCATGATTGCTTGCACAGATAAACTTCTGGCGCACCTTTGGAGATTGCTCAACATGTATTCTGTTAGAAAAGTATACAGTATCAGCTTTTATTCTTTAGTGAAATACAAAATAAAAAAACAATTATGGTTCTATAAACCTATGTAAAATGCATTATATTTCACTTTCAAATATACATAGAGTCAAACCAATCAATGGAATTGATACTACCTAATCATGCAGCGTCACGCTACCTTTATACCAATGTTTCTCGAACACCTTATACGTATGAGTATATTTTGTTTAAGAGCAACTTTAATAAACATTTAAAATACCAGCCAATGTATATGAAATATTCTTCTTTGTACGGTGTATGTGTGACAACGTTTGCAACGGTAATTCATCTGTCGAGTCTACGTGCAGAAAAGACCGCACACAATCTCCTTCTCCCACGCACGCACGCACGCACGCACACACGCACGCACGCATGTGCGTACGCATATGTAGCTAAACAGGTACGTCACACACACAGGCCTATACACTCGGAGTAGAGTCGAAAAGATGCAATAGATACTAAAGCCACAGCCATGTAGCGATGTTCTCATGCGCAGATGAGCGTTAAGACGTCGCCATTCCTATACGAACCGAACGTTGTAGCGTCAACAAAAAGAGGTGCACTAAAACTGCAACAAGATGAAGAAAACACTCCGAACTTACAGATAAATCATGCAACAAGCGCAATATTCAATGGCGATGGCTATGAAAAGCCATTGTATTTTCCATCGTAAATTTAGATTACTGACCATCCTTTGTTAGCACAGATTATTGAACATAGTTCGTTAATTAAAGTAAAATTAAAACACGTATTGCTTGAATTCATGTTATATTACATCCTGCTATCTATGTCCATGTCCACCAAGCCAAAAAAATAAACAAATTCAATTAATTATAAATTCTACATTTTATGCTGTGCATCCGGACATTTTCGAAAATGAATTTTATTTAAAACAGTGAATGCGAATGGGCCTACAAGTCGACTAGGATTCGTCGAGCTTGGCCTTGGGTTCGTTTTCAGAATAATTATGCCGAATGCAACCAACGGGAGATAATCTACACCAATAAACATAAATAGCAAACATATATTGTATCCTGCTACATAAAGTAACGTGTATAATCTCATAATATCAATAGAATATCGATATGTGAAGGAATTGTACAATTTATAATAACAACTTAAATCAATCAGCGAGTTGATGCTGGTGCCGCTAGCACTTATGGCAGAAGACTTACTTTACAATCGGGCGACGCCGGTTCAATCCTGACACCATGCAAATCATTGATTTTCTTTACACTTTTTTCTTTATGTTTTCACCAAGTAATATAAACCAAATCATTTTATACTATAATGAACTGTTTGTAAATAATTTTATATTTTGGTAGTAATAATTTTTTCGCCGCAATAATGAAAATATGGTCATTATAAATTATAACGGTGTTTCTAAATTGTATTTATCCAAACAAATATAATGTAATGGATATATAATTTATTAATTGTACATATACTGTACAATAATATATTGTAATTATATATGTGAAAACAAATTGTGATCAGTCTTGATAAATCCAATTTAGAAACATCGTTATATATATATATAATGACAATTTTTTTCAATTTTGTGGCGAATAAATAATTATTACAAAAATATAAAATATTTTCAAACAGTGCATCATAGTATACAAAATGATTTGGTGTATATTATTTCGTGAAAACATGAAGAAAAAAGTGTAAAGAAAATCAATGGTTTGCATGGTGTCAGGATTGAACCGGCGTCGCCCGATTGTAAAATAAATGACAAGAAACCAACGCGCCTACCAACTGAGCCAGCGGCACCAGCGGAAGTTTACAGACTAGTTTAAGTTGTTAGGATAAATTGTACAACTCCTTCATATATCGATATTGTAGTGATATTATGAGATTATACACGTTATTTTCTGTAGCTGGATACAATATATGTTTGCTATTTATGTTTATTGGTGTAGATTATCTCCCGTTGATTGCATTCGGCATAATTATTCTGAAAACGAGCCCAAGGCCAAGCTCGACGAATACTAGTCGACTTGTAGGCCCATTCGCATTAATTGTTTTAAATAAAATTTGATTAATATGGAACTTTAAGATAACTGCTTGTTCCTCTATGATGACTAGTGTTTGTATTGCGTCGGAATATTGCACAATATATCATTCTGACACTCGTTTCGACCCAAAAGCTATACCTGTAAATTGCTCTGAATGCATGGAAAGGGTCGGCCTGATGCGAGTATGTGTCATAAGTGACGTCACGATACCACGTGATCGCCTAGCTCATTAAAATCAAATTTTCCGCGGGAATCGCTTCACAGACAGGTTTAAAATGTCAAATGTTACATACAATGTTAAATTTTTTGTACACATGGAAAAAGGATTTTAGCTAATGCCTTATTTTTATTTCCTTTAATTTTGCCAATCGTGAAGAAGGTAAGGTGACATTAAAATTTGTCAGTTTACTAAAACAGAGCTTGTCATATTTATCGAAGAACCAATTTGGACCTTTTGGCCGAATTTTTGCCGGACCCGAACAAAAATAATTCAATGGTTGGATTATATTACAAAAGTTAAAATAATTAGCATATCTGTGAACGCACCAGTATGTCGTAATGACTTGTTAGAGTCTGCACGAAATGAACGATAACGTAAATTTGAGACAGTATGAAGACAGTATGAACGTCATACTGTTTTCACAGTACTCAAAGACAATTGAAGCAAAGACCACAGGCAGAGTTTGTGCTTCCAGGCAGACGATTCAGTCTAACATAAGATCCAGATACTGTTTAACAAAGACCGGCAACGGAAGCTGTTGCATCCCGGCAGGTAGTGCCTGTATTTCCTTCAGCGTCCGCCTGATGCGCGACGACATATGTTCATTGGTTCAGTTGGCGAGTTGAGGCGGTCTCGCGGTAACAGTGGTTGGTAGTGGGGATATAAGCCGAAAGCGATGAGGTGGCAGCGGTTGGAAGACGGCCGGACGGAAGTGACGCAGTTCCCGACGGTGATGGGAAGCTGCCTGATGGAGCAACAGAAGTAGCGTAGGCACAGCTTTATTTCGATATCTTTATGGTGCTGCTTCGTGGGTCGCCGATAGATGTTGGTTGTGCGTACGCCAGAAGACAGCCGCGTTCAGCTTCGTCACGATTACTTAGAGTGGATGCTACAGGAAGAAACAAGAACGCACAGGAAACATGCCATGCCCTATTCAAAATCGATAATTCCGCAAGGAATAAGTAATAAATATTGCATACGTGTTGTGTTTCACTTATAGAAGGAGTTTGAAAGCTATCATGAATCGTTGGTATGCATTGACAGAATGCTAGAGCTGTTTCATAACTTGATATATTCACACGATGCACACGTTAATATCATAGGGGGCGTTGATTGAGTGACAAGCGAGGAGTAGTGGGTTACTAACCCGGCTCGATAAAATCGGCATCTCGACAAACGGCACCTTGGATTAGTAATTTGTGTATGACGGTTGCTGGCAGTCGGTGACGGGATAGTCGCTCAGCTCAACCGGCACAGTGATGTGAGTTGCTTGCGACAAGAAATACTACAACACCTTCAGATAGCGTTGACAGATCGTCCCGAACGTGTGCATATTCTGGAAGGGATATATGATCGGGTCGACGTCAAACGGGAATGTGAGCGGGTCGAGGAAGATAACGAAGCGATCGAAGACTCCGTCGCAGAGGAACACCGACATTAGTATGTCCGCCAGCAGTTCCGGCTTGTCGTTGATGTTGTACTTCTAGCAGATGTCCGCCGCTAGCATGATCATCGGATCTGTGGTGCACACGTGATCAGCCCTAGTTGCCGTTGTGGACGCTGTGACGTCGATTGAAACGGACGGCATCGCCAATCGGCATCGCTCATTCGAACGCTCCGACGGAAGCATTCCGGCCCGTGGAGACGGAGCAAATCTTCGAAGATGTTTGACGACATTTGCGGAGTCTCTATCAGCCAAACAAGGACAGGTCCTGCGGTTTGCCGACATCTGCACGCGGTGATAGTGCAGCGTGACGTCTTCATGAAAACGACGGCGCGCAACCTTAACAAGTTTGAAGTCGTATTGTTTTATTATATACCTCTATTTGTTTGTGGCTTTCGAGAAATGTTAACAGATGAGAGAAACTAACGTGTTTATAGAAGCGCATTTAATTGAAATTAAAAGTTAAAATAAGCTTATCCAATTATAATAATAGTATGTTCGTAAATATATTTTAAATCCGTTGTAGTACGTACAGTAGCAGACTGTGACAGTAAAAGCTGGAGAGTCGATTGGTTTCACGTAATTGGTGGGTGGGAAAATTATATATATCAATGACAACAAACTGATTACATTTTCCAGTGACAATTCCAAGTGGGGAAGCGGCAAGGCGGCCGTTGCCTTTTATACTGAGACATTGGCACGCGTCTAGGTCCACCATGAATACCGTAAGATAGTGGCAAACGCCATGTCTCGCCCATAACATACAACTACCACTATTATTGTTGCTTGAATATAATTAGTTTAGACAATTGCTTGGGCACTCTGTCGCCAAAGGCTTCCTCGTTAATTCTGGTGTCAAAGATGGTTCAGCCGTATTAAAATGAAACTTGCCATGATTGCCTTTACAAGAGCTTGAACATGCTGCTTATCGAACATATGGCTGGACAGTGAAAAGAACACAGTAGTGTTGGACTGGATGGATGTTCTCGAGGACAGCTGATAAAATAACACTTTCAAGATCTTTGTCACGAGGAAGCTTTCCACACGTTGCCTTTAATATGAACATGCTGCATTTCTCGGTTTCCAGACAGATTAAAACTACAGCTTCTGACGGTTTTACTAACCCCACTTTATCCGTCTGTCTTATAAAGAGATGGAGGGCCTCGTCTATGTAAAACATAATGGCTAAGAGCGAGCTATGTGAAAACACACAAAAATGTACACCGTAACGAAGGTGAATAATTGCATTTTTATCAAAACGTGTTCCATTTATTAAGTGCAGTCATATTTCAGGTAGCGCAGGCAAGTGCATTTTTTAGTTTACCATATTACCCCGGTAAAATTACATTACAACTATATTAGTTTGAACAGACGCTGGTTTTAAAACATTCACACAAGAAATTCATCATATAAAACATGTCATGTTTCCGAAGTTACTGCGGTGCTTGACGCCCGTTTGCGTTCTGAACCTTTACTATTAACACTACATGCTAAAACATAGCATGACACGCGACATAACACGATTGAATCAAGCCAACTTGTATATGAATGGAGATATTTTCACCCTAGAGCATCTCTAGTTTCAGATGAAGAACTGCGTGTCACATCGTTGTTTGTATGGTGAGTAAGTTGATTCCGTTTTTATCATCGATAGTAACGCAGTTCAGCCCATCGATTCGAGAGAAACAATTGCAACCTGTAAATGTTCATTCTAGTAAAGCCACAACTTAACATTACATAGTCAGAAACGAATGTTGTTGAAACCAACCAAATGAACTATTATGGTTTATATCAACACGTTATTCTGTTTGAACTATTGATTGAATATTAATAGCGACGACCCCAGTAAAACTTGTAATGGGTAAGAGTAGTAATTTATTTGAACAGGTATGTGTTTCAGACGAACACCAGACGCCATGACAAAATTACTCATAGCACTGCTGGCGCATGTTGTGGGAATGAATAAGACTGAGCGTGTGTGTGTATGCGCATGTGTTTGTGTGTGCATTTGGTTCGAGTGTGTGCACTTCCTTCCGTACGTGCGTAAAGGTGTATGTACAACATTGTATGTGCTCTATACACTGTGTGTGTGTGTGTGTGTGTGTGTGTGTGTGTGTGTGTGTGTGTGTGTGTGTGTGTGTGTGTGTGTGTGTGTGTGTGTGTGTGTGTGTGTGTGTGTGTGTGTGTGTGTGTGTCGGTGTGTGTCGGTGTGTGTCGGTGTGTATCGGTTTGTGTGCGTGTGTGCGTGTGTGCGTGTGTGCGTGTGTGCGTGTGTGCGTGTGTGCGTGTGTGCGTGTGTGCGTGTGTGCGTGTATGCGTGTGTGTGTGCGTGTGCGCGTGTGTGTGCGTGTAAGTGTGTCTGCGTGTATGCGCATGAAAAGTCAAATACAAAGGTTGGCGTGTTTCTTCTTTCTGCACATTTCGCTTTTGATGGAGGTTTCAACGGCTACGACTACGATTGTTGTAGAAATCGTCTCACCAACTTCTTCTACCGGTTTCTGGTGAAGCCTTTCCCCTACTACTACTAGTACTTCTTTGTCGACGACAGAGTTGTGTATGGCCGTTGCCCAGTGGACCAGTGCGTCATTGTGTCGTGAAACTGTGGTATGGGTGACAAAGGCATATAGCTTACTTCAACTACTTCCTGTTGATAAGATTTTGGATACAGATGGAAAACAGATATATTTCCACGTGTTTCTCTTCAAACTTATTTTGGCAGAGTCAAATTCATGTTAAGCGTGAACATTGTGTATATAAGATAGTCTTGAATTCGCGTAGGTTACGGTGTTATTTGTTTCTCATAACACTTTTAAATGTCTACATAATATTGCTCAAAATGTTTTTTTATTAAAAAAAAACATATTTTCAATGTAAATAATAACTTTTAAAAATGCCATTAAAGCCTACTTTATATCAAATGTCGCTCCACCATTAAGATGTTGCGGTGATTTTGTGTACAATGATCTGACAACAATATCACCTGTATCGCTGATTTTTTAAAGAATTAATACATATGCGGTGTGATTTAAGATGTAAATTCCGATGTATTCCAGATAGATTTAACACTGTATTTCCAAATCGTTTATAAAACGCATGTCAATACGTTGTCTGTGCGATTAACGACTATGCAGAGATCGCTGCAGCTGTACCCGGACTGTCTACTCCTACTACTTGTTGTAGGTCTATGGTCGCTACTACTACCAGTGCAACCGTGGAGCAGTGGTTTACCGTTCATGTGGATTGATTCAATCCATCTGCACTCGACTCGGTCGCTGTGGTTCGTGTATACTTACTACTTTAAGATATAGCAGTAAATATCACATACGTATCGCGAAACACTGAACACGCTTTCCATAGTCCAAAAACTGGATAATCTTATTGTCATTCATTTGAACATCAAAGGTGTTGTGTACTTGATACCATATATGCACATAAGAACAACATTGAGAAAGCTGTTGTAGCAGGACAATTAGAGTTATATTTCATAATTTGCAATACATTTATATACAATATTTAGTTAGGGTTATCAGAAGACAGGGCCAACTTCATATATATAACGGGGTCTTAATTAAGATCGGATCACATGCAATTATATTAAGGAAATGCTATGTGTATCTTGTTATTCAGGCTGCCGAGAGACTTATTGTTATTTATTATTATTATAAAGCATTTATAGAGCGCCGTGTGTCCGGATAACAAATCTGCTCAAAGGCGCTGACAATCGTAGAGTATAAATAAAATACTTCAAATGACCTAAAACATATTAAATATAAATATTAAATAGAAAGGTAAATGAATATGATTTTAAAGTAGCATATACAAATTACATAAAATGTCAGTTAGATAAACCTGAATAAAAATAAATACGTATATTTACACGTGTATGTATTATACATGAATTAAATGAATTAGCCGTTTAAATGCCCAAAATAAATAATGTGTTTAAATAAAATAAAATAAATACATATAATATGCTAATTAAAAAACATAATAATAAATAAATAAAATAAACAAATAACTGCAACCTAAGTACATAACCGAATGTCAATATTGCACAAATGTCACTGATGCGGACTGCAAAGTTCTTTCAAGGCCTGTCGAAATAAGTGTGTCTTTAAGAGCGATTTGAAAGTGGCAACGCAGTTTGCTTGCCTGACTGCATGAGGCAGGGCATTCCACAGGATCAGGCCAGCCACCGAGTACGACGGCCATAGTGTTCATGGTGATATCTCGGAACAGTCAGCAGACCTTGTTTGGCCAATCTAAGTGATCTAGTCTGCGTGTAAGATGTCACGAGCGATGTAATGTATGCAGGGCCGAGATGGTGCAATGCACGATATAGCAGCAGTAACAGCTTGAATTCGATCCGCTGGCATATAGGCAACCAGTGCAGATGGTACAGAACAGGTGTTATATGTTCTCGTCTCCTTGTCCCGGGAATGAGACGTGCTGCGGAATTCTGTACCATCTGCAGCTTTCGCAAGTGCGTCTCCGGCAGATCATATAACACTGCGTTGCCGTAATCAATACGTGACATGACTAAGGCGTTCACATTGGTTCTGCAGGCATTAGTGGTAAGACATTTCTGAATTAACGTGATGCTTCGGAGGTGACAATATGCCACCTGGCAAACACGACGCACTTGATTGGTCATCGACATGGTGTTGTCGAGTAGAACGCCGATGTCGCGGATAACCGGCTTCGGCGAAACAGCACAGCCACATACATCAATGACTTGGTCAACAGGCGGGTGAACAAGTTTCCGATTGTTCACTGCAGATATGACGATCACCTCGGTTTTGTTCTCGGAGATTATGGAAAGACATCCACGCTTTCACATCGATGATATAACGAGATATTCGATCGGTGGCCATTGTAAGTGGCTGGTCACGGGGAAAGTCCACATATAATTGCGTATCATCAGCGTACATATGATAGCGTAGTTGATGATGTTCAAAAACATAGTTGAGTCCAATGCAGTAGATTGTGAACAAAAGAGGTCCGAGCGCGCTACCCTGAGGCACACATGTTTGATCGACACTTCTTGAAATTATGTTGCCAACTTTAATTGCCTGTGTTCGCTGTGACAGATACGACTTTAACCAGCACAGTGCTTTGCCACGCACGCCAATCATGTGCAGTTGATTGAACAGCAGATGGTGGTCGACAGTATCAAAAGCGGCACAGAGATCTAGTACCACCAGTATCACACTCTTCTTGTCATCCAGAGAAAGCAATATGTCGTCGTGTATGCGTACTAGGGTTGTTTCACAGCTGTTCACTGGATGGTACGTACTTTGGAAAATATCGAAGATGCCGTTCGCATTGATGTGCTGTCGTATTTGGATTGCAATGCATCTCTCGACGAGCTTCGATACGAAATACAGATTTGATATTGGACGATAATTCGATAGCAGTTCTGGATCAAGACCATTCCTCTTTAACAGCGGTGTTACTACGGCATGTTTCATAGCGACAGGTAGTGATGCCGACACGATGGACATGTTAACAATGTTGGTTAATACTGGTCCAAGAATGTAAAAGTTAGATTTAACCATGCTTCCAGAAATGACGACAATGCTGGAAGAAGATTTGCTGGATGTCTTGTCAACCAGACCGCATATGTCGGTGACTGTAGCAAGTTGAAAGTCGTACAATACGGCATTCGATATCGTTTAGGAATGCGGGCAGTTGGCATTGCGAGCGTGTAGTCACCAGCCGTGTACTGATATCAGTGATCTTATCTGTGAAATATCAAACCAATCGATCAGTTAGCGCATCCGGGTTGTCGTCATATTCAGGGAGCACAGGCGTACGAGTACGTCCCATCAAATTGTTCGTGATGCGATACATTGCTTTGGTATCGTGAGATGTAACTTCGATCTCAGCACAGTAATAAGCAGATTTGGTTGTGGCGATGCTCTGCGTAAATGCGGCACGCAAGTCAGTGTACATTTCACGAAGGACAGCTAGCCGCGTGTGACGCCACTTGCGCTCTGCTCGTCGCACTTGCCGTCTCACGAGCTGCAAGTTGTCAGTCCGCCATGGTTGTCTTGGAAGCACATTTATCAATTGTTGGATGACTGGTGCATGTCTGTCAATTACCGTTCGAAGTTCATCATTATACTGTTCAAACAGACTCTCAATGTTGTCGGCGGGATTGTTAATCAGTGGCGAAGCGCGTAAGTCGCACGAAAACTGCTGCATGTTGATTGCAGCGTATTTACGATAAATCACTTCCTCACGCACTGGTCGTGGCTTAGATGAAACCAACTTACACGTGATGATGTGGTGGTCTGTGAGCAAGGACTCCACCGACACGTCTGTCGCAATAGAGCCATTCACCGGGGGGATAATGAGGTCGAGAATGTTACCCCGGCAGTGTGTTGCCGATATCACATGTTGTTTTAGGTTTACATCGTTCAGCAATGCGGTTAAGACACGTGCATCTTTGTAGTTATCGTTTCCATAGCGAACATTAAAATCACTGAGTATATCGATTCCGGTGTTTCGAAGTGAAACGCATTCAAGAAATTCGCCGAATTCTATGAGGAATTGGCGAAAGGACTTCGAATTGCGACCAAACGATGGTGGTCGGTAAATTACAAAGATGCGTGCCGTTGCCGCAAATCTCGACCCGCGTAACACCACTTCAAGACATTCGAAAGATTCCGCGGGCCATGGTCTGGACAGAGAAAGGTGGAAGGAGGTCTTAAAAAAGCCCCCAACTCTCCCACCCCGTCGATCGCTCCGCGGGATATTTTCAAAATTGTAACCGCGAGAGACCATCGCAGAAGTGAAAGTCTCATCATTATTGCACAACAACGTCTCTGTTAGGCACAGAATGTCGATGTCGTTTTCACATATGTAGTATGTGACAAAGTCTGCCTTGTTGCGAAGAGACCTTACGTTCAACAGCCCAATCGTAGCCGTAGTTGGGCTGTCAAAAGTAAGTCGAATCAGATTCTGCATGCAGATGTTACGTCTCGCGGTAAACGATGGTTGATTAGCGCAGTAATTAGTCTTTGCTTCATTCTCCCTGCCCTACAGCCCCTGCGAGTCCGCCGATTGTTCAAGAGTCCAAGTGCTCCAAGTGGTGCTGCACAAGCGTCTAGTAGTGTAAGGTGAAATCTGATCACAATCGCGCGTCCAGTCGGTAGTAGGTCAGTTCGATTGTACGCGAACATGCTGTGAAGAATGGCCGTGCAGTGGTTCTCTTGTTGTCGTCACGCATGGTCGATCAGCAACAATGCTGTGGCACAGGTGCATTTCACTGTGCAGGTATAAATTACTAAAGTACTAAAAAGTCACTAAACACTTCCCAAAACAGCACAGTCCATCGTCGATCTGATACCTTCCTAAAACAACTGTAAAAAGTGCAGTGCCGTATCGAAATTTAAAACTGGTAAAACTACCAAATATATAAGAGCTTGTTATGGTGCAGCCACATAGAGGAGCAACACATGAATCGAGGGGTGAGGGGTACAGCGGCTGGCAGGCGACCGTTTGCAACAGATGCGGAAGCTACGTGTTCTGCAAGTGGGTACGTCCCATTCGCTACAGAACATGCCCCTGGTATAGACGCCACTACGAATCTTATCGCCACCGTTGTGTCAGTAGGTGCAACAACTGCTGTGGCGCACGATATGCACAAAGCTTAAGGTAACTTATTGCATTCCTCGTCTTCGGTTGTCGTCTCTAACTTATCGTTATTCTTATTGTATTCATTGAATACTATATTCACAGTCGTCTTCAGTATTATTCGATCAGTCAATTTTACTCATTTATTTCAACTCAAGGCGTCTATAAGAAGCGCTAACCTGTCGTCGCCTTAACTTCTGCAACTCTCGGCTAAACGTTATTAGGCAAGCGGCAAATTTCCCGAAAACGTGCTTTATTTAAGAGCTTAAATGCCGCCTCTACATCCACCCATATGTTATAACATTTGGAAGCTATCCATCTCCCCGTCCCAAAGAGGCCTGTCGTAGAGCTCACAGGTGGTGCAGTAAGCGTGAATCTAAGGTCAAACAAAATCACCGTCAAATGATGAATTTCGAAATGTTGTGCTTCCAAAATCGTCTTACTGTAATTCACATTGATATGATAAACATTCGATTTTTTGCAATACCGCGAAAGTAATACAGTTACTGACCCTGCAACTAATTCATTCATATATACGAGTCATACACACTGTGATAGAAACATTTCTCCCCATCAAAAAGAGATATGACATAGAGCTTTCAGTTAAGGAATAGGAGTGGAGCGACGATCACACAGACTCACCATCAAATGATAAATGTTCCAAATTATGTCATCTCTCAAACGTCATACAATAGAAATGGTTGCGTATATCTACTTTACCTATTTATTCATGGCAATGTCGTACACCATTGGAAAGCCAACTGGATTTGCGGTACGAATGTGAGCTATCAAGTCGTGCAGTAGGTGTGGAGTGAACGTTAAGACGGTCCCCATCAAACAACGAATGTTCAAAACTAAGCCAGTTCTACATTTACAGTGGTTTCTTAGGCACCTTATCTAATTACACTAGGCCATGTTACATAAACTTTTAAAGCGTATTGTATTACCGTCAAAATGAGATATGACGTGGAGTTGCACAGTTGCGCTCTGACTGTGGAGTGCAGGTTAAACAAGGTCACCGTCAAAATATGAATTTTCTAAATTATGCCTTTCGTCAGATAGTAGGTTAGACAACATGTGATGTTATACTTTAACTGCATGTTTTTTGGTTAATGGCATGAATGGAATTCTTGCTAGATCCGTCACACAAGGGATACAAAAATAGGTGTATGTGGACGCCACCATCGATTTTGAAGATTATTTGAAAGTCACACACTCAAACTTGTGTCACAATATTAGTAATTAATTGACATTTTCTTGTAAAAACCGTTGCATAAAACCAAATATTTTAAGATTTTTACTTGTATCGTCTGTGTTATCAGGTGTTGAACTTTGAATTTACTCATAAATGTATGGGATAATCTAATATAAAAACCTGAACTACTCACATGTGTTTATCGCGTACACCAAAGTTGTTTACACACCGAATTATTCTGTGTAAGCCTGAATAATGCTGCAAGTGAAACGTAAGCTATCTCTTAATTTTATCTTTGCAGTTCTCATATTTGTAAACCTTTATTTCAATGTTCCTACAACATTGATTCGTGTTGATACATATATTTGCGATTTAACATTTGAAAAGTTTTAACGTTTCGTTGTATAACCTGCTACAGCTTGTTTTAATGTAGCATTTATTATAATGTAATGTATAGCATAACATTTACAATATGTTGCCCACTGTTCCAGGCTGCAAATGTTGAGAAGCACTATCTTGCTGGGCAATACAAGTTGGCCTACCTTCATGGAACATTTTGTCCCCGTTCTCATATCAGTGGGCTGCATGGAAACAATAGAGATGGTGATATCGTACTGGACAGATAGCGGGGTCCCATCAGACAACCAATTTGTTTTCTCGAGCAGAAGTAATCATGTTCAGATGTGAGTAAAGAAATGGTACTATTAGTAACTAATTATTTCTATGTTTTAGACGTTACCATGTCACCTACTAAATATAACTTAAATAAAAGGTAAGTTCTTATATAGCACTGTATCTGCTCACTTACACTCCTTTGCAGACCTATTAAGAGTCAGACATTCTAACCTTAGTGTAGTGTAGTCCATGAGTAAGTATCACTGTACGTGTAGTGAATAAAGATGAGAGAGAGAGAGAGAGAAAGCGGAATGTTTTAAAGGGATGGCTCCCATGCTAGCAACATTATATTCTTAATGGGAGTTTCCCATAACCTTACCTATTATCTAAATTATCATAGTATATCATATAGCTTATTAGTTTGGTTTACTCATTTATATATTTTACTTATTATTTTTAAGCATGTACCTTCCTTTCCTATTTGTACGCAATATCCAGTTGTACATGTACTATGTTTTTTAGAGCATCCAAGAGCCACTGCTCTGGGTGGCATACTGTCAAGACAGTGTGTAGTCAGGCTGGGGTGTCCCTAACAACTACTGGGAACCGCCAACGCATCTCGACACTATATGCAGCGATGTGTATGTCAAAGGACGACGGAGTGTTTCTACAAGCACATGGGACATGCCGAGGCAGTAAACCGCAACAATCAGTGTCCAGCTGGTATTCATGAGATCCCGGTTATGGGCCGGATGTTGGCACATCTGGATTCTGGTAAATATCAAAATAAGTTTTACAATGAATATATATAAAAATTACATTAAAAACAGAATTTATCTTAGATATTGAAATTATATTATTTACAGCTGTTTTGAAATATCCAGTACTATATTACTACGTTGTACAAATAATTATAGGTAAATTACAATTGTTTGTATTCCAGGGACCAATGCTCCATGTTCTTAAATTTACAATAACTATGTATGTTACCTTTCGATATATGTTGTAGCTGCAGTTGACACCAGCAGTACTGAGGAAGATGAAGTGCCCCCAGCAAAGAAAAGAAGTACGTATGATTTTGTAATGGTTTACACAACCACTTTACATTTACGAAAAAGTGCAAATTAAAATAATCATATCAAAAAACTAACCTAAAAAGGGGGAAATTTGTTCT
Source organism: Escarpia spicata (assembly GCA_963995525.1). Lineage (NCBI taxonomy): Eukaryota > Metazoa > Annelida > Polychaeta > Sabellida > Siboglinidae > Escarpia > Escarpia spicata. The sequence continues at coordinate 14,343,065 of OZ023213.1, forward strand.
TAGGTTTTCATTAATGAAAAATATACTGTTCTTAAGTTTATGAGAACTACGTTGAAGGTATACTGCCACCCATATTGTTTTAGCAAGCTAGTAACGATGTTTGCAAGGAAGGTAAACAAAACATCTAGTTTCAAAGCAAGCTTTTTTGGTAATGTTGCCCACAGGGGGCAGACTGTCTCCCTTTAATAACGTGTATACAACTTTTCCTGTTTACATGCTGCTATGATATCACTTTCAGCGAAGAGCGTCCGTTGGGATGCGAAAGACAATGCGTTGCTTGAACAAGGCTTCCCTGCCTTTTTCAACGGTGCTGCAGATGAAAGTGGTACGAAGGGCAGTTTACCAAGTAAGCGTACATTTCTGGCAAGGTATATGTAAATTGACAATAATAACACACATGCTGAACAGTGCTAGTGTGAAAATTGCAATGGTGTGTTTGTATATTCAAAGTTATAAAAATAACAATGTCATCAACAATATGTTGCTGGAAGTATTGCAGATTGAAAAATTAATTTGATCGACTATCATCTTCTACAGCTGTCAAGTAGTGCTGGTCTTCAACAATACATTCCATGACGCTATCAATATGCTGTCTTTAGATGTAGATACGCCTAGCTTTCACAAGAATCCTACCTTTTCTCACAGTGCGGCATTTATTCAGGTTCCAACAGATCCAAGGACCCAGTAACAGGACATTACAATGTTGGGTAACTCAGCTAGTTTTAATATAGAACGGTCCAAGTATGTATTTTTTATTTTTGTTTCAGGCAAAACGAACATCATGGAATTCCTGGATTCGTCTGTGCCAGCACGCTTGAAGCATCTCGACAATCAGTCTGCTTACTTCAAGAAAAGGATGCAGTTATTCAATAGGCGAAAAACAAAACAATGGAATGTAAAGAAATATTTCACCTCGATGAAATTAAAGGTGTCTCCTCAATTCTTATTTGAGAAGGTGTCCAAATAATGTGTTGTATTCCACTTGTGTAAACTTCTTCTAGCAGGTTTTGACTTTGATGCACACATTGATCGAAGGCTCTGTTTTTCTTCTCTCTACACATATTTTCTATCTATCCCTGACACTTGTTCTCTAATTCCAGCTCGTTCTTGATGCTCTAGTTGTTATTTTTTTTAAACTAGGTTGGTATTGATTCTACACCAGAAGTCTGTGTGGAATATCACAACTGACTATCTGTGTTCCTACTTTCTACATGTACTTTATATATATCCCTGGCACTTTTTCTCTAATTCCAGCTCGTTCTTGAGGCTCTAGTTGTTATTCTTTTTTGTCTCAATTAGGTGGGCATTGATCCCACACCAGAAGTCTTCGTGTGGAATCTCACAGCTGACTATCTGTGTTCCTACTTTCTACATGTACTTTCTATCTATCCCTGACACTTTTTCTAATTCTAGCTCGTTTGAGACCCTATTTTTTTTTTTTATAACTAGGTGGGTATTGATTCTACACCAGAAGTCTGTGTGGAATATCACAGCTGACTAGCTGTGTTCCTACTTTCTACATGTACTTTATATCTATCCCTGGCACTTTTTCTTTAATTCCAGCTCGTTCTTGAGGCTCTAATTGTTTTTTTTATAAACTAGGTGGGTATTGATTCTACACCAGAAGTCTGTGTGGAATATCACAGCTGACTATCTGTGTTACTACTTTCTACATGTACTTTATATCTATCCCTGGCACTTTTTTTCAAATTCCAGCTCGTTCTTGAGGCTCTAATTTTTTATTATTTTAAAACTAGGTGGGTATTGATTCTACACCAGAAGTCTTTGTGGAATATCACAGCTGACTATCTGTGTTCCTACTTTCTACATGTACTTTAAATCTATCCCTGGCACTTTTTCTCTAATTCCTCCTCGTTCTTGAGGCTCTAATTGTTATTTTTTTTAAACTAGGTGGGTATTGATTCTACACCAGAAGTCTGTGTGGAATATCACAGCTGACTATCTGTGTTCCTACTTTCTACATGTACTTTCTATCTATCCCTGGCACTTTTTCTCTAATTCCAGCTCGTTCTTGAGGCTCTAATTGTTATTTTTTTTCTTCAATTGTGTGGGCATTGATCCCACATCAGAAGTCTTCGAGTGGAATCTCACAGCTGACTATCTGTGTTCCTACTTTCTACATGTACTTTCTATCTATCCCTGACACTTTTTCTAATTCTAGCTCCTTTGAGGCCCTAGTTGTTTTTCTTTATTTTTCCAACTAGGTGGGTATTGATCCCACACCAGAAGTCTTCGTGCGGAATCTCACAACTGACTATCGGTGTTCCTACTTTCTACATGTACTTTCTATCTATCCCTGACACTTTTTCTAATTCTAGCTCCTTTGAGGCCCTAGTTGTTTTTCTTTATTTTTCCAACTAGGTGGGTATTGATCCCACACCAGAAGTCTTCGTGCGGAATCTCACAACTGACTATCGGTGTTCCTACTTTCTACATGTACTTTCTATCTATCCCTGACACTTTTTCTAATTCTAGCTCCTTTGAGGCCCTTGTTGTTTTTCTATATTTGATCAACTAGGTGGGTGTTGATTCCACACCAGAAGTCCTCGTGTGGAATCTCACAGCTGACTATCAGTGGTCCATCTTTTTAAGTACAATTTGTCCCTCTTTCTTATCTGTGTGTGTGTATTTGTACAAATTTAATTATGTCAGCGTACTTGCTGGCATATGTTGTAAGAGTAATGATGATGATGGTGCAAGATAATATAAGACAATGTGAGGTTAGGATAACGCTATAAAAAGTATAATAAGTAAGTTAGTTATGTGCACTGTGTATGTAAAAGAAAGATATATCTTTGTTAACACCTTAGTGACTAAAAGGAATCCAATTACTTAGAAAACTCTGAAAAGTAAATTATGTGAAGCTGCTTAAATGAATGTCGTTTAGAGGAACGAATACCTCAGTAATGAGATGTTTAATTGTTGCATATACTTATCAATATGTGAACGTTACTGGAATAATTATATATACTTATCTTAATAGAGCATAACAATGACAGCGTGGTTTTTCCACATTATGTTCTTACATATTGTTGAATGTTAACAAAACGTAAATTAGTATGTGTGGGTTTGATTGTTTATATATGATAGATATTAATAACTATGGTGATATCTCTTTAGCTGTTACTAGTGGTTTATATAGGACCTGAGAGAGGGGCCAAAGGAGCCACACTTAAGCACCCACTTATTTTCCAAGCTCATATTAATGCGGCAACGGGTTATATAAGAAACAATAAAATTCCAAAGGGGAGCCATGACCCAGTGACTTCCCTAGAAACACCTTTGGTAGTTATTATAATAAATGTGTGATGTATATCTGTTCTAGAATGTTTATATGAATACGATTCATCATTTAACCCAGCTTATTATTGATTGTTCGTTTTAATCTTATGGCATTGTTACACAAGTTAAACATGATTTAAATGAAGGTTTCATCTTGCCACTCTATTTGTCATAACATTCACCAACATGAATGTGTCATGAGTTTACATGGGGTCTATAGTGTTCAGTGTCTTCTTGTGCTAGTTATAAACATGGAAATTGCAGTGTCAGGTTTGTACCGTTTGCAAATTGTTGATTAGGAATTTGCTATGGTTTTGTAACATATGTATAACTTAGTCAAGTAATGCAATATGCACTGACAATACACGTCTCCACTATATGCCATCCCTGATGGAGTTTTTAGTCATTATAATCTAGTATATCTCTTATAATATTCCAGAATAAAGTGATTGGATTGAATTTATAGCATTAAGTGTTTGTTACTTTCTTTTCTTGTTGTGAGGCGTTAACAATTAATTATATAACTAACATTCACATACAGCTCGGCAAGCTAGTTCAGTATCTCGAGAACATTACCCCATATGAAAACTGGGTGCATGCCAGTTCAAGCATATCCATGCAAAAATTCACAATATTTAAATGAAAACAGTAAAATAGTTGAATGCCTGCTGGCAATATCTCAGAAAAGCAGATTACACACACGGACATCTGCTGCTCGACTATGATGTTATTAGAGCACTTTACACTTCATTTGTCTGACTTTTGAAAGATAATTAAAAAGCCAATGCAACTCGATAATTTTATAAAGCACATCATATATTCATATTCACATCGCAAATGATTTGCATAGTCACAGGGCTGCATAAATTTAAATTAATTTTATCACATTTAATTGTTTAAAAAAATTCCAGTTGCCATTTTTTATTCCCAGTCTATTTATTATATGTGTCAGTAGTATAATTTGTTATCATTCTCATTTAGGCTACTAATAATGCATCTAAAATGGTGTGGCTTGCTTGAAAAGAAAGTTGTTTGATACAAAAATTCACATGGTATCATTAGAAATACATTAATTATTTGTGAGTGTTTTAAGACATACAATTTCATAGATGCTGAATGTTACTACAATTGTAAAGAAGCATGACTACATCTAAAAACTAAAAGAAACACTTACTAACCAAAAAACCGACGGCATTTGATCGTAGAACCTGATCACTCGACGTCAAACGCCTTACCAACCATGGTACAGAGCCACAGCTCCTTCACAATGAAAATGGAACTTCATGTCTAACTTGTATCGTCACCGTATGCCTGTGGATACTATAGATTCAAAACTGGATCATTTGTTCCACTTTAACATTTGTCTAATTAAGTACTCGCGTTCTTGATGCTTTTAGCCTATTTTAATGCACTGCTTGATCCTGCACTGATACAACTGACACGTTCGATACATAAGCATAGAGCGATTTACACAGCGCAAATAGGACGCACGGTTTTTGACGACGTCCATAGCGTCTTTTACAAAATTTGGATTCATCTGGTCTGTTTTCGTAAATAGTTCACTAAAAACAACTATTCTAATGGTCTGTTTGAACAGGTTTTAAGGGATATATGTTATTGAGCACATAGATATATGAGATTGAGCACATAGATATAATATGTAATATTTTATTTTGTTAAGCTGGCATAACACACAAGCTACGTCTAGGACGCACGATTTGTGCTCCCACCAATGGTACATTAACCTATGGCTGCTATGGCTATGGCTACAGTATAGGTCATACAGCTAAACATGATTGATAAGAGAAGGTATATATGTATTACACATATTAGGTAAAGATCCGTCGTTTGTTTATTAATATGCATTATATCAATATCGACATCCACTGAACATTGACGCTGTAAGACTAAGATTAGTCTAAGAGTCGAGCCTCACGGCGTCTGGACTCTTGCCTTGGCCTTGTATGTCGTGTGCGGGCGCCAGCTCAGCTCCAGTCCAACGGAAATCATGCACTGTTTATAGTTAAGTCTTGTTAAGGACTTTGTGTTAATTATCCAACAAGCTTGCAAACATATAACTCGTGTATCAATGTATGTGTTATCATACTCAATACTCCATTGGGATATCCCACATCGGCGCCATACTGACGCAAACAGGTATACTTAAATATATGTAACTTCCGGTTACACACCGGTCTCCCGTAGCAGCATCTATGCATAACGTTTTTAAGGAGACCGCATCTTTTGTATATGTTATTAATTAAAATATGACAACAAATTTTTAGTATGTGGTATAAATTAGTGTTACAAACAATGTTCCAATTTGATATAGTTGGAAAATCAGTTAAATAAAAATATAAGCCTGGTCTCCCGATCGCTCGCCTGTATGCACTGGTCTCCCTATGCAGCATCTAGACTTATATATATATATATATATAATATATATATATATATGTATAATATTTCTGGTAGAAATAGTCAGTAATGACATCAATTATGTTTTCGTTTGGCCTGGTGTTCACGGTTCTATTTGTCTGTTTTCGGAGAGATATGGAACAAGTGGGCCTGTGCGGATAGATGGTCCTCCTAACATAATATAACAAGCAAGATTATGTGACTATTCCGCTACAATAAAGCTACTGTATTATAACGAGTGATATATGTGATATATGTTTATTAGTATCACATCTTCCAAAATGACGCGTAGCATGTCAAACATGCATCATGACATGCATTAATGTCTGACATTAACCTTATAACCAATGTTTACTCTATTTAAAAAATGCATGTATTGATCCGGGTAACGTAACCGTTGATATGTGTAATTCGTAATGGCAATATGATTACCAAAGGTAAGGAGAACAAACACAAAACATCATTGCATAGTCTAAGCAAATAAAAGCGATAACACGCATGCATAGCTGAGCGATAGTTTCAGAGCACGACAAACATCACCTGAAACCACCGCGTCCCGAACGTGCTGTTGTGTAAATGTTCTTTTATATTTGGTTTCCAATATTTAGAACTGTTAAATAGGTTTGTCCTTGTCACGGTACTAGATTCCATTTTCACTCTTAGCCTAACGCATGATCACATCTTCAATATCCACATGCTTGTGGTCCTGAAGTCCCTCTTTCAACTCTGGGGCGTTTTTGACATTTGTCTCCAACGAAGGATGCTCGCTATTCAAACGCTCCAACTCGGCCTTCGACAGATATGCGACTATGCCGACACCGTACGCGTCTCCTATCACGTTCACAGACGCTCGCATGCGTTCCCTTAAACAATATACAATACATCTTGAAATAAGTCTGCATGTATCCTCTTATCAGCACAACACACAACAACATGTCGACAGACGTTCGTAGGCAGTCCGTTGAACAATACACAGTAGAAAAGTAACAGAGGTCCGCAGGCGGTCACTTAAACAAATACAACACAATGTTGAGAAATGTCCGCATACATTCTCTTAAGCGATACGCATTACAATGTTTAAATTAGTCAGCATGTTGAATATTGAACTGTTCTGGTAAGCACGGCCTACACTACACAACTTTTGTTGTAAGTCGGGTGTATTGCCGACTTAAACCGGTTTGTCGCTAATGTGCGCGGGTCTAAAGACTTTCTAAAACTTGTGTCTGTTGTTGTCCAGACCAACACAACAAATGTCTGGCTGAATCGAAAATTGAATCGGCCAGACTTTTATTGTGCAGTGTACGCAGGTAGCAGGTAAATTGCGCGACGTCGCTAATATACGCCGATCCACAACACAACAAAACTGTGGTCGTAGCAACGAGCCAATAGCAGTGCAGCATTTTTGTCATGCGCTGTCGCTGACGACCGGAATGGCTGATGTATGAACTCGAATTCGAATTTCTTTGCGTAGTTTGAGGTCGGCGTTGTTGAAAAGCAATTAGAGCTCGCTTTCTTTTGTTCGAAATCTAATTTTATTGTAGTTGTGGAATTCGCCAACAAAAGGGCGTGCATACATGCATTTAGTACAAATAACTATGCTAGTATCGCGGCAGTGACAAAAGCGTTGTCGCGTAGTGTGCGCGTGTGCCAAACCTTTGTCGCGTAGTGTCAGCTGTCCACCGACATGTGTCCTTTGTTGTTCAATCGCCCAACAAAAACGTTTGCTGTGTAGTGTACGCCGGGCTTTAGAGTGTTAGCAACACAATGTTGACAAATGTAACGTTTTGAAAGTACGCTCAAAGCATAACATAACGGTATTTCTTTGCGCATACACTGTGTAGTATTTTCGAAAGGTGGTGTTCTCAACAAACTACTCTGCAAAATGCCAAACGCAGCGCCTTTAGCATACTAGGTCTGCGTATGCTGCTATATATGTATATATATACATATACATATATATACATATATATATATATATATATTTAACAGTCTATATACCACATCACCTGTACATTCAATACAAAAAGTCACCACATTGCCTGTAGGCCTAGATTTATATAACCTGTATAATGTTCACGAATTTTCGTGTACAGGCAATATTTTGAGTTTCAAATACATTTCCCTAATGCAAATACTGATGTTTTTGTTAATCACGTACATTAAGTTAATGCTGTTTGGGGGAATTGCGGAACTAAATATGTGGTTGAGCGTATAATTTCATATTTACATGGAAGGGACATTTTAACATTTATTGATTTTTTGGTGTCCGATATCGCCTGTACATATATATATTGACAAAAATCATGTTATACTAGTTTAAATCGATTGTAACTTGATATTACATCTCATGGTTTGCAAACTACTACTATTTGAAATGAATTGACATGTGCAAATAAAACTGACACATTAATGTATTTTGTTCAGCTATTCAAACGTTCCAACTCGGCCTTCGATAGATATGCGACTATGACGACACCGTATGCGTCTCCTAACACGTTCACAGACGCTCGCATGCGTTCCCTTAAACAATATACAATACATCTTGAAATAAGTCTGCATGTATCCTCTTATCAGCACAACACACAACAACATGTCGACAGACGTTCGTAGGCAGTCCGTTGAACAATACACAGTAGAAAAGTAACAGAGGTCCGCTGGCGGTCACTTAAACAAATACAACACAATTTTGAGAAATGTCCGCATACATTCTCTTAAGCGATACGCATTACAATGTTTAAATAAGTCAGCATGTTGAATATTGAACTGTTCTGTTAAGCACGGCGTACACTACACAACTTTTGTTGTAAGTCGGGTGTTTTGCCGACTTAAACCGGTTTGTCGCTTATGTGCGCGGGTCTAAAGACTTTCTAAAACTTTTGTCTGTTGTTGTCCAGACCAACACAACAAATGTCTGGCTGATTCGAAAATTGAATCGGCCAGACTTTTATTGTGCAGTGTACGCAGGTAGCAGGTAAATTGCGCGACGTCGCTAATATACGCCGATCCACAACACAACAAAACTGTAGTCGTAGCAACGAGCCAATAGCAGTGCAGCATTTTTTCATGCGACAAATGTAACGTTTTGAAAGTACGCTCAAAGCATAACATAACGGTATTTCTTTGCGCATACACTGTGTAGTATTTTCGAAAGGTGGTGTTCTCAACAAACTACTCTGCAAAATGCCAAACGCAGCGCCTTTAGCATACTAGGTCTGCGTATGCTGCTATATATGTATATATATATATATATATATATATATATATATATATATATATATATATTTAACAATCTATATACCATATCACCTGTACATTCAATACAAAAAGTCACCACATTGCCTGTAGGCCTAGATTTATATTACCTGTATAATGTTCACGAATGTTCGTGTACAGGCAATATTTTGAGCTTTCAAATACATTTCCCTAATGCAAATACTGATGTTTTTGTTAATCACGTATATTAAGTTGATGCTATTTGGGGGAATAGCGGAACTAAATATGTGGTTGAGCGTATAATTTCATATTTACACGGAAGGGAAATTTTAACATTTATTGATTTTTTGGTGTCCGATATCGCCTGTACATATATATATTGAATGAAAATCATGAAAATCATGTTATACTAGTTTAAATCGATTGTAAATTGATATTACATCTCATGGTTTGCAAACTACTACTATTTGAAATTAATTGACATGTGCAAATAAAACTGACACATTCATGTATTTTGTGTGTTGGTAAAAATTGACCGCGTCCTGTTTCCTTTGCTTGTATATGATCAAGACAAATTATGCGCATGCGTCGGTACGTACGAATATAGGTCACTTCGTCATATTATTGTTCTGATTATATGGCGTTTGTTTCTCCACAAATTCGGTAGAAGAAATGTCGTACGTCAACGATTGATACGTATATGATTTTAAGAACAGTAACTGTGGTGATGATGTGCTGATATTCAGCGATTGCACATATGCTACTTTGTAAACTCTAGCCGATAATAACAATTCATTGGGAAACCTAGGGCGTCAGTTTCAGTGAATATATTATATACTATTAAATAGCAGCGTATGTTGATGCAAACCGGTCCGCGCTTTGGGCCTCAATAGTGTATATGAGCCATATTTATTGACATGTTTGCTTTATTGCAGATGAAGGAAAGTCTTGCTGAAAGAAGATGCTCAGTTAATTACAATTTACTCATCACATTCAATGCACGTGGCTTGTATATCTGGATAAAATGTCAGTGCATATGAGTTAAATCAAGAAAAATGGAACACTTTCATTTTGTAAACTTCTGAGCTTTGCCATTATGTTATTAAAATGAATATGTCATCTTCAAATTCTGTATGGGATAAAATATATTCGAAACTGTCGGGAAAGATAACTCTAGCAAGTTTCATGAAGATTCGAAGACCTAAAAATGGGAGTATTTACCGTATTATCCCATATAGACGGGTCCTTCCTAATAGACCCGAACCCTCCTTTACAGAAGTAAAACCAGATTTTTTATAATGAGCGTGCACTTTGAAAATGCAAAGTACTGTAATAATGTGGATATTGACTAGATAACAATTTATTGTACCTTTTTCCATAATTTAGGTGACTCGTTTCATTCGCGAAGTCGGGCATCTTTTCATAATCGCGTTGCCGACTGTAGAAACGAGGAAGGGCCAACACACTGCAGCTCGCTCTGATGTCTGACTTGACGTCTTCGAGAATCTCTTCCTTCGGCTTTGCGCTCGCGGTTGCCGGGTTGGCCTTTTGCCTCGTTGCATCGGTGGCAAAGCACGCGAGTTTGGTTTATTTCAGCGCCGATTCAACACAGAAAGAGTTTTATGCTGTAACACCCAATGACGTATTCTGGCCAGCGTTGTGATTGACACTTTAGAACTGCTCAATATATCGAGCTGGCGTTTGTCGAAACTCCGTAGTTATAAAATCGCTAATATTGCTGTCAGAAGCTGTCTGTCGTGAGTGGCGTGTCGAGTACCGTCTCCTATCGACCGAACGCTAGATGTTTTGGTAGATGTGATGATTCTGTATTTACTCCGTGTTGCCTATCTTAAAGTTGCACACGCGTGACGTGTATGCAATTTATGCGTTCATCCACTGCTGACAACTTGTGCTGCGTATGTTTTATGATAAATTAATAGACGCGCGCCTTTGCCCTTGCACTCGCACGGCGCGCGACTATTGGGGATAATTGGGTAGGTTTACTAATGTAAAAACGTTTGACGATAGCACTTCAAAGATAAAAACAAAACATTACAGGGATATATGGAGGCCTCCATTTTGTTATATTCATAATATACTCCAAAGTATATTTGGATGAAAACAATTAAATTTCTACTTTCAACCATTGCTGGGTAATTGACGAGGCATTGTTTTTTTTTAAAGACAGTAGTTTTGGTAAATAGGCGTATTCGAGTCTCTCTGAAGACAGAAAATTAGCTAAATGACCATTACAAAATATTTTTCTGTCATAGAACCTTTCCTCAGTTGATTTATAGATAACAAATTAACAAATAATGTCCCCTTATGTTGCGTCTGTCACATACTATTTTTTAATCAAGTAATAGGAGAAAAATACGAGCATATAATGTTATGTACAGTGCTTGACCCATTTACCATTCACACATACGAAACCAGTAATCAATGAATTGCAGTTAACAAACTAATTAATCATTTTTTGTGTTATCATGAAAATGGGGGTAGACAAAAATGAAGCATGCCTTTTTATTCAGTAAGATCCAATCTATCCATTGGGCAGAAAAAAGTACAGTATTTGCATGAATTAACAAACGTCTAGTCTAACAGTTATGTGAATGATCTATTTCATCATCTAGTATAATAAACACCAGGCAATAAGTTAGCTTCTACTTATCCCTTTAGTACTTTAGTATAAACACTTTGATGGTATTAGTTTGGGACTGATAAAGACAGCTTTATTTCCTCTACACACATGGTTTGTATTCGTTGCACATTATACCATCATGCATATTTGCAGCATCTATTCCTCCTGGGTATACATCCAACCGTACTGAACTTAAATTTGTATAGACGACTTAAACAGCGCTACTTGGCATACACAAGCTGGTACAACATGGTGATTTACAACTACAATAAAGAGAATTGCACCAGTGGTTTACACAATGAAAACATTCACACCACGTCAGATTATAACATTACATATGCTATCATCATGTATTTAGTTTAGTTTCCGTACATTACCCAGATGGCAGTGTCCTGCTGGAATATGCATGTAAACTGCCGGGCCGGTAAGGGGCATCAGTTGCATAAACAGTTATAAAGGAGGACACGAATTCTTCGACTACCAGAAAGTAGCAGCAAATGGAGCCACTGAGAGGTATGATGTGACAAATCAACAATTAATCTGTGTACGAATTATGTCTCCAGATTGTACTTGATACAATTCTACCAATGCATATGCTATATTGTTTGTATAATACTAAATGTGCGCACGCGATATTTGTAGGCTTATGAGAATCGTCGACTACCCCACAGCCACAGAACAACAACTAGAGTTATTGTGAGGTGATTGTAATATCTCCAATTGACAGTTAATCTGTCTTAGTCCTGGTGCTGATTTCCAAAAGGGCCTTAAACCGGGAGTTGGCTGAACCCCCTGACAACACAGGTTTCATGATATTAAAACAAAATTGAACTATAATCTAATAATTTCCAAACATTAACCAAAAATTAAAGTGTCCGTTCTATAAGAAAAACGACATTTATCACGAGTGGTTGGCAAACATTTACAGAAATAGCTAAAATAACCAAATATCCCCTAAATAAAATAATTTTAGTTGAATCTCATTATTAATTCACAGGTAGATACATAAGTTAATGTAAAACAGCACAGTATCACAAAATGTTAAAATTTCAATCATTAGTATCATACGTTCGATAATGTTATGTAAACATTTCTCACGTTTTTCAGTAAAATCTATCGAGTAGTGTTTCCGTTTGTTCCACACTCATACCCATAGTATATTGACCAGATAATTTCATATCGGTATGATCCAATATCCACGTACTTTTACCTGGAGTAACAACTGGCGGGAAATATTCAATATTAATGAAGATATCATCATATATGTAGACCTACCCCTAAATCGGGAAAATGGCGTGAAATGACAAAAGGTCACACAATATGCTCTAAATCAACTATTTATTTGCTAATCATCTTATAGTCTCACGTAGTTGGTCATAACATAATGCAAAGCAATTTTTTACCACCAATCAGGTGTATACCTTTAACTTTTCGCCAATATAAAATATTAAAGTTTTTCATCGACATACTGTGAACGGAATCACACACGTTACAACATAATGCTTGGTATAAAGTTACATATCAACAGAGCAGGTGTCTATGTTTATATGGTCAATAACTTCTACAAACTGAACGAATAATTGTTATTTGTTATGTTTGAACAATTATATTGTGACGGTCAGTCCTAAGTCCCTTCTACTTAAGAACTGCTTCATGATTTAGTGTGATTTCTACAATTCCACCACGAGATTTCGTGTCCCGGTTTGCAGTCGCTTCAATGATTTGGTCATGCGGGATGCGGCCAAATGAATTTCCTGTCCATCATGGCACAGCAAATTCACCATTGATAAGGAGTGTGTGTGCGTGCGTCTGGATGACTTTCCGGAAGTGTCATCATTTGTAGAACATATGCAGGCAAGCATAATTTATCCTGTCATATGCCGCAATCCATGGCATCATCTCTACAAACAATGAATGTGCAAGTTCCAATCGGCTTCTCTGGTGGACAGAATAAACTGCAGCAATAAACCCACAAAATCAATGATGACCAGAACTTTCCCATTTTGTCCAAGCGATGAGCAATATTCTGTGAATCGCTGCTGTGCCAGTGTGAAGATTTCAGATGTCAACAGTACGCGCATTCTTTCTGGACATGGATTATGTCTCAGCTGGTTAATGGCCCTTGCTAGAGAAACCATGTCTAGAGGAACTTCTTGCTATGTGTTCCATTGCAGAAACATGGCTAATCCTTTGTCGCCGATAAGGAAATGTTGCAGGCAGTGTGCGCCCTGTATGGGCATTTACAAGAGCATGATGTGAACAGATTGCGACATACCATGTTTGGGTCGAGGATAACCGATCCAGCAAAGTTGCCACCATGCAATGAAGCATGTGACCAACACATCAAGCGTGCTAAATATCAGGTAGCCATTTGGCGACAATGCTTGACGTGGCGGCACGACCACCAGTGTCATCCACTCATGGCAGTGGGTGGACTGTTGACGGATACACTTTGGTACATTGAATGGACAATCCACCAGCTCCACAGCTCTATATAATTGTTCAAACATAACAAATAACAATTATTCGTTCGGTAAAATATTGACCATATAAACATAGACACCTGGTGTGTTGATATGTAATTTGATTTCAAGCATTATGTTGTAACGTATTTGATTCCGTTCACTCTATGTAAAAAAAAACCTGTGTATTTCATATTTTACATTGACGAAAAGTTAAATGTATACACCTGATTGGTGGTAAAAAATTGCAAGCAAATAAAGGGGGTAGGTCTACATATATGATGACATCTTCATTAATATTAAATATTTCTCGCCAGTTGTTTTTCCAAGTAATAGTACGTGGATATTGAAACATACTGATTTGAAATTATCGAGTCAATATAGTATGGGTATCAGTGTGGAACAAACGGAAGCACTACACATAGATTTAACTGACAAAAAGTAAAAAATGTTAACACAAAATTATCGAACGTATCATATTAATTATTGCAATTTAAACATTGTGTGTTACAGTGCTGTTGTACATTCACTTTTGTATCTACCTGTGAATTTATAATGAGATTCAACTAAAATTATAATTGTTTTGGCATATTTTTTTATTTTAGCTATTTCTGTAATAAATGTCGTTTTTGTCATAAAACGGACACCTTAATTTTTGGTTAGTGTTTTGGAAATTATTTGTTTATAGTTCAATTAAAAGGAAAATATCAAGAAACGCAACGAAATCCAAAATTTCCAGAAGAGCACCAGGACTATATGTGGAATGTCCAATCTGCACATGATATAGTCGACCAACATGTGATATCAAATACGGGTCACCTAAAACCTAACAAACATGTAAATTTTAATAAACTACATATCTAATGCGAATGATGGCTATACCTTTAGCTAAGACTGTGTAAGCCACATGATCGTATGCATTGTTTATTTTTATTTTACACTTTAATCTGACTAATATGTACATAAGTATACGGAATATTAGGTCACATACGTAATATTTAGAATTTAAATGGCACATTCATTTATGAACAAGGAATGTTAGAACATGTATACTTCCATACATTGAATTATATCCTATTGTTAAATCCAGTAGTCATGTTTGTTGTTTACCTTTTCAGCTCCGGAAAGGTCATACACATGGTGGAATGAGGAAGAGACCATGCTAACCACATCTATTTTACACGATTATGACCGATACCGAACGAATACCTGGTTAGTTATTCTACTTGTATACAACTAGGAAGTGTTTCCCTTGTCTCGGCATAAGACATATCATTGAAAAGTGAAGAAAATGCTATGTTTATATGTGTGTGAGGTCACGAAAAATAAAAAACTTTCAGTTTCGAAGTTTCTGAACTTACCTATTCAGGTATTAATATGAATATCCCATTTAATAGTTTAGGTATAAAACGTGGCTTCATCTGTGAGGAAAGATAACTTCTGCATGTTTCGTGAAGATTCGCCATTTCTGTCTGTATCTATTTGAACACCTGGGAGTATATTGGCATTAAAATGTAAAAAACATTTGACAGCATAACAAAGCTAAAACAAAAAGTCATGTCAATATCTAGATGCCACCTTTTATTTTGCGTATTGACTATATATATACTCCTAGGTGTATTTAAAAAAATTACTTAAAAAAAAGACAAGAGTTTTGGGTGGTGGCAACACTATTATCTATCTAACTAAGTAACTAAATGACATTAAACAATATTTTCTTCTGACTCAACAACCTCCCTTAGTTGATTTCTAAAAAACGAAGTTGAATGTTAGCCATAAATAATTGTTTTGCAGAAAACTGAGAAGAATTCCGGTCACTTATGTTGTGTCTGTCACACCCCATTTAAAAAAATAATAAGAGAATTATGGAAACAAATGTGCTATGCTGTGCTACTCAATGTGCTATACATTGTCACTCCCTATTTTTATACAATTGTTCCACTTTTCGTGACTTCACTAATATGCAGAATCAGACCCATTTATTAGGCCATAAAATACATATGATGTTTAACTTTTATGAGTAATAAGCAATAATTTACAGTGTTTAGTACTAACTAACTAACTAAGTAACTAACTCACGCATTCACAAACATTAACTACTAACACTAAGTAACATCAAACAAGCAAAATATTACACTAGAATAATAATAATATAATACTAATAATATATAAATTACACTTATTCAATATTTAAGATAATAGGTAAGATTAAATATGATTAAGGCATTCTACATTTTGAATAACATGTTGCAAGGTAGAATGTTTTTAATTTATTAAACATCCCTACAGTCTGTCAGATTTTGTTAGCTATTCTATTTACATGATTTTTTCAGCACATGTGTTTGTTAATAGTAAGGTCTACACGATTGAAATCATCAACTGAAACTAATTCAATACCTTTCATTTTACTCTTGGTTACAGTTATCTTGTTTAAGTGGTATGAAATATCATACGTTTTTTTACCATTAAATGATAACTTATTTACTTGCAATCATATTGTTACTTTGCCTATTTCATTGCTTATATTTTGGCTGTTGGTGCTATCATTTATATCAGTAAAAGCATTTGGATTGCTAGTTAAGGTATTGTTATCAGCATGTATGATTGTATTGAACAATGTAGTAGCACTGGCTATGTCGTATATGTAAATGGTAAATAAACGTTGCTAGTATCCTATCCATTTGCTGTATTATTATATCTATCATTTCAAAAATGATTTTCTTTAAATCCGTATTTGTTATTGTAATATAGTTTATGTTGATGGAAATGGTTATGAATATGTTGTAAGATACATTTTATAAATACCTTGGAGATTGCAGAAAGTAAATAAATAGGTCGATAGTTGTATTATCACATTTCTTGTAAATTTGTATTACTCTGGCTGACTTTGGTTTTTCAGGAAATATGTAGTAGAAAAAACAAGATTTATATTTAGAGTAATCGATTCACACACTTGCTTAATTAGCTTCAATAACTTTACAGATAGGCCATCACAATCGTAGCTGGAATTTAACTTGAGACCATAATTTATTCTGGTGATAGATACAGGCATGAATTTAGGCTGCAAATACATGGAGATTTTTAATAATATTTTAGTTGTTATTATTTGGGGTGGAAATAATAGATGTAAGTTTAATTCCAATATTTGTTAATAAAAGTTAAACTGGTTAGCTATTGCGGATTAATCATTATTAAGGTTTATTGTTGCTGCTATTAAAATTAAGACAGAATAACGTCTACAATAATATTTCATGCTAGCGTTTTACTATTTAACACACGTATATGTCATGGACGTGAGACCGTAAAACATACGTCATACATTAGTTTACTATGGAAACAGTTTGTATTGATCCAGGTAATGAGGATGCTGCACCATGAAGTTTGATGACGAATCTAATGATATATATCTGTTTACAATTGTAATTTGCTGCTCTTAAAATATACACTGAAGATTACGTTGAGTAATGTTTAACTAATTAAACAATAAGGTATACTTTTTAAATATATGAAAATATGCAACATGCATTTAGGTAGCCCAATGCTGGCGGGTGGTAGGTGCACAATTGACTCACTTTAACAAATGTTGTTTCTGCACAACTGTTGCATAAACTTTCTTTCCACAGGAAAACAACAGATGTATAAGCTTTCAAAAAGTCACAATTAAACAAACGGAAAAACACGAAGCATCAGATAATAAACAACACACTTGATCGATTAACACCAGATTTGTAGTCAAACCATGATGGTATTGATGGCATTCAATCCATGCTGGTATGGATGACATGCATGCCATGATAGTATTGGTGTTATGCAATCCACATAGGTACATACTGTGATGGTGTTAATGGTATACGAGTCATAGTGGTATTGGTGTTATGCAAGCCGTGATGACATTGATGGCATGCAAGCCATGTTTAGATTATATGTAATAGAAAACAAAAGGATCGACATTATCGCCTTTCCTTAAGCTTTAGAATATGCTATGAAAATAATGAGCCTTTTGTGTATGCCGTTGCTCGTAGCAGCAATCGAAATAAGTCGTTTTGGAGCTTATACATTTAATATATATTGGCATTATTATACATGTAGATCAGAGAATCAGCTGCAACTGTCTGTATTCAAATACAAATGTCTAACAAACTGAAAAAGTTACAATTTACTATTTGTTCATTGATAGAAAGTGTACAAAATGTAATTGTATAGGATTGCATGTGAACTTCACTATATATTTAACAATACCTTATTTGCAGAAAGTATGCATAGATTCATACCAGAATAATGTTTAAAAGCAAACAGTCATGCTAAGTTACAACATTTAATGTCAACCGGCTAAGGGAGGAGTGTATATAATTCCGTAAATTTCTTAAAATCATATTTGTAACATTAATTTGATTCAGCATTTTATTGTTTCTACATGAAATGATCGACCGTTAGCATGTTACTATGATTATATGTGATAACTACTTTTCTTGTTAGATTGAATATGCTTATAATGCATATATGTAGTATATCAACTTCAGTGATCATGTCTGTGTGATAACATATTTATTGTGTTATTTAGTGGGGTTGTTATTTATTATGTAGTCAATTATACATGTATTAATCATGTCAATCACATTACCCTTTCGAATATTGTTCAACACACATAAAGTTGAAATATTAAAATATAATGATCATAGGTGTACGACAAGGATACCCCTCAAAATGTTGAGTAACGAAACACACGCACACACGCAAACACGCACACACGCACACACGCACACACGCACACACGCACACACGCACACACGCACACACGCACACACGCACACACGCACACACGCACACACGCACACACGCACACACGCACACACGCACACACGCACACACTCACACACGCGCATACACACACGTGCACACACACACGTTCAAGGAACATGAAAAACACACAAGATTATTCGAGTAAAAGGCCCTCCTCCAAATGGAGTCGGTCTGGTACGCCTATGATGTTGATGGAAAGGTGCTATTTGCATATGCTTACTGCAGTATCCATTTAATTTTGGTCCTATGGAATTTGCTTTGCTAAGCAAAATATTGTACCTATCACTAAATATGTTTTACTGGCACAAATACTTTTATTATTTTTGTGTAAAGTTCTGTTCAGAGTAAATTATATGTACGCGTGTGTGTCATTGTGTATATTTTAGTACAATTGATTTATTTACAAAAAATCTTGATTTTGAATGTCTTATATAATACATATAGGCCTTCTACAGATCAGGTATAACATTACAATATTTCAATGTAATATGTCTGTTAAACTATTTATTAACCACATTTGTGTGGAATGGGCCAGATTTTGCGCAAATTGAGGTAGACGTGTTAAATGTTGATGCCAATTTATTAATAAATACTATAATAATTAGTCGTACACGTATTTTTGTTCATTATGTCCATTAATTATTAAGTTGTTATGTTACAGTGCACAACATAGATATTATGTATATTTACATATTATACAAATAGCACGAAAAGTCCAGTAGAAAATATACAAAATATGCGTTAGAGTCAAGTAGCGCACGATTGGATGCAACATTTGTGTTGCTATATATTTTGGTAGTCAAATTGCATGTAAAAACAAAATATATAACCCCCATGTATGCTTCTGAGCCAAGTATTTAACAAACTATAGAGGTGGGGGCACATGTACACGCCCAGTTGTTTATGCCGTGTTAACTTGACTTTTCAATCCGTATTTGATCTATTTCTCTTATATGCGATATTATGGTTCTTAGATAGTTGCTGGTTTTGTAAACACCCTTGAACGGGGTACTACTCTCGGATGTCAAGGTTATTGCCTGTACAAAGTCATATACAGCTGTTCATCTAATATGTTTTTTAGTGAAAACAACATTACCTGTAAGTAATAATATAGGTACAGATCCTTGTTCGGAATGATAATGGTCGGTGCAAGTACAAATTACGTTACTTATAGGTCAAAGGTCAACGTCAAAGGCCAAGTGGCCCCTGGTGGATAGGTGGTGAAGTAAATAACTAGGTCAATAAGCGCCCCCTGTGGGAACACGATGACACAATTCTGATTACATTCGAGCCTATTATTGTGTCTACTACAAAAATTGGTCAATAGGTCAATGTCAAGTTTGGTCCCCGGGGAATAGGTGTTGAACTAAATAAGAAGGTCAAGTAGAGCCCCTTAACGGAAATTATGTTAACAGACTGTCCTTCCCCGCCGTCGTAACCAGAGGTCGTGGACGTGGCAACTCTGGCCGACGCCACAGTTAAGGTCAACGATCTCATGATCGACAAAGTACGCCAGCATACCCCTTTCTATATCGGGTGCAGATACTGCAAGAAGCGTATGATTGTCGACGATATATGCCATTTACAATACGAGCGACACGACGACATGGCCTCTGACAAGCATTTCAATATTCGAATGAGAGAGTGACGGGCCAATGTATATGGCTGACCTTATTCGACCAGTGTATAGCCACTCTCCTAGACGTGAATGCGGACACCTTTGCTTCTATGAAAGAAGCGATGCAGATTTACAAACTTAACCCACTGACGGGAACTCGTGTGTCCCTCACCATAAAGAAAAGTCGACGAGGTGCCTAAACAAACTGCAACGTTACACACTTAGAGTTGGCACACTAGAGTTCGTACCCTGTTTCAGGATCACTCTCCTGCCATCCCTGCCGATGTCACAAATTCTTCCGACACCGCCGATGTCACAACGTCTGCTGTTATCGATTTACAACTCCTACCGACGCGACCAATGTAACAATTTTAAACCGACGCCGCCAGCTTCACAACTGCAATCGACACCACCAATGTCACAGCTCCCGCTCCTGCAGCCACTGGACCGAACTATACCATTGAATTTCCTGTGACCGAAATTAAGAAGACGTGCATGTCACATAGCATGTAGCGTCGTTGCCCCGGTTGAGAGGTAAACGATTTTTAAAAATGTCATCACGATTGTATGTTACCTGATGATATTCTAATGTATATGCACTTTGACGAGGCCATTGATAATATTAATTAAACCGCAGTGGTCAAAGACGGGTTGAGTGCTTTACAAGAGTCAGGATTTTAACTGTTTGACATGACATCCGAACACTTGTGTACTATGAAGTGTTGGTTGCTAGATTATGTCTCAGACCAGTGGCGACACAATAACCAGTCACTGTTTCTTGCAGTAATGGATGGTGACCTGTAAATAACGTTGCAGTAATGAAAGGTGCTTTGTAAATAACGAATAAAATGTACAAACATTATAGTGTGTAATGTTTCCTAGTATAAGTATCATGCACCGCTTTCCCTTTCGTCATTTACGTTATGTATGGACTCGAGATTAGTTCATCCGTTTACCTTTATCGTTGCCAAACAACGTTTATTGTCTCGATACTGCGTCATTCTGCCACTCTCGTAAACTTACCGTCAGAAAAGATCACGTGGTGTTACGCATAGGTGCATCCATTGTATTCTACACTATCTACGAACATAGTATTTGTCGAGGGTCTTCCCGACGTGTCGTCTTTCGATCGTAAAACGAGAAACTTGGTCATTATCGACGATCTCATTTCGGAAATGGACGCGACGGTCACCAAACTGTTCACAAAGAAGAGTCACCATTACCACACGTCCGTACATATTTTGGGTAAAATTCATTTCCGAAAGGGAAAGAGAGTCGCACTATATGTGTAAACGCACATTAAACGGAGCCCTTCAAAAACCATCGTGACTACATGCAAGTACATAAAATACATGGAAGAAGCTTTCAGAGACGCAACGTCCGTATTGCACGATTATATATTCGTCGATCTCAAACAGGCCACATCGAAACACTTCCGCCTGCGTACTAATATCGTACCAGAACCAAACAAAGTTCAGTATGCCTAAAAGCGAAGATATAAATAGAAACACGCCGTGTCACTAGTTATATGACATGTTGACGCAAGTGAAGTGAACAATGTTGAGCCTTTGTCTGCTCTCGAAAGCGGACCGTGCATTAGCATCTGGTAGACATTATGTCGAGAGTGCATAGAATATATCAAAAAGGAACTTACCACTAATGAAAGGTCGCTAAAGACTAAACTGTCTCGGTACAAGAAGGACCTCAGAACCTTGATCGTAAAGGAAACTGGTCTCCATAAGAAGAAACGTATTCAACAGAAAGGTGGTTTCCGTGCGGCCTTTTTAGCTCCCTTGGCTACGTCCCTTCTAGCCCCGTTGGTGACGATGTTGTTGCAGTCGTAACTACGCGGCCATGGAGCATACAAAGAACATGGCGCTGGTTGATCCCCGTATTTTGGAAAACGTTCAAACGCAACATCCTCCTCTTGCTAACCCTGTCGGGAGGGTGTTGCAACGACTCGATGACGAAATGCTATATATATATATATTTGAACGAAGAGAAATAAACGAGAGGGAAAAGGTCGTGTTGTACAACCAGCATGCCGAAAGCTATGAAGCAGAATGCAAGACGACTCCTCCATAAAATAAAAGGTGCCGTAAGGTGGAACGATCGTAGCGAGATGGTACACAGAAACAATATCGTAGATATTGCGAACGACGTGCAGAGAAAGCGAAAAAAAAGAGTTTTTCAAAAAGGAACTGCAAGAATTTCTGAAAGAAAAAAGTATGCACAGTTTTACGACACATAACAAAGGGACCAAGGCGTGTATCGTCGAGCGATAACAACGTACTCTGAAGACGCGTATGTGGAGGTATTTCAGGAAAAACCAGACGTTCAAGAACCTAGACTTATTTACCATATATTTGATTCGTATAAAGACAGTTATCATAGGAGTATTGGTATGGCGCCATCAAAAGTGAACGTGATCAATCAAGAAGAGGTTTTGCAAAGGTTGTACGAAAATCAAGGACACAATAAAGTAGTCAAATCCGGGTTAAATGGGGTTGATCACGTACTTATCAGCAAAGTCAAAAGACAATAAAAAAAAGTTGGCTTACCTGAATGGACCGACGAGATATTTATCGTTAAACTAGTTCATCGTTCCGACCCACCCGTTTATCGTTTGGTTAATCAAGATTTTTCAATAAAAGGTATATTTTATGAACAGGAACTACAGAAAGTGGTTGTGACTAAAGATAAATTCTGTCTTGTCGAGAATGTGCTGCAGCAGCGCAGGCGGGGATCAAAAACACAGGTGCTGGTCAAGTGGCTAGGGTAATTTAACAGATGGTTGGATAAATCTTCATTCGTCGCATATAAGGGCTAGTACACGCCGGTCGAGCCATCATTCGTGTCATGGAAGATTCTGCGGACGTTCGTTTCGAAAAGACAGAGCTTGAAAACACCGGAAGTACCAGCAGACGTTGTGTGTTGTTAGGAAATTCGTGCCCGAAATCAGACATCTTCTTCTTATGCCAAATCGTCAAACTGTACACCGTTATACTGGTCTGTTCTACAACCTTACTAGTGTCGACGGAAACTGTTATCTGTGGATGGTGTTGTTGAGCAGTTGCCTCTTTTACCTGTTATCTAATCCGTCTATGAAACGCGGTGACCTTGTCGTCTGATTTTTACCTGACATTGCCCAGCATCGCGTCAACGAAGTTACAGTGGGAGAGCGGTTTGGTCGATATTCAATATCTGCACAGTTGGTACAGCGTGAGAAGAGGGAATACTTGGCTTACTGTGGTTATTGGACCTAGTCGGAACATCTTTCTCGAAGCTGCTATTACGACACATGTGATGGATTGATAGATGCCAGTAACAGAACACTGAAGATAGACACTGGAGGCCAGAGGGTTAATTTAAGTTACAGTAAAACCACACAAAATTTACTTCGGCGTTGCATCCGGATACTGTTGTTTTGTATGAACGTGGAGCACATACTAGGTTTTGATAAGCCTTTCCTTTCCAGTATTACGAAGGCTGAATCTGTAATCGATATGACAGGGGCGCTTTACTCACTGCACGCCTACACCAACGTTGTGGATTCACGTGTGATCGGAGACAACATCGTCCCTCTGTTGAGGATGATAAAGATAAAAGGTAAACATGGACACGTGGTGTCAAAAACTTTCCATAATGTACAATAAGTTCACGTCTTACACAAACAATTTAGGACCATCGAAATCGATATAAGAGACGATACAGGGCGTTTAGTATCATTCGAGCGCGGTAGAGTAACGCTACATTTTCCACGATGCTAGCCATCGTTTTTCGAAACATCAGTCGCAGTTGCCTTGATTACCTTTTACGTAATCCATCTAAGAAACGCGGTGACTATGTCGTCTGATGTTTACTTGACATTCCCCAGCAACCCATATTTGGGTTTGCATCCTGACAACACGTTGAGCCACTATGTCATGGCATGTACGGCCGCAGCGCATTAGTTTAGTCGGTCAATGGATGTGCTGGTTGGTCGATATTCAGTATCCGCACAGTTGGTACAACGTAATAGAAGAGAACACATGTTTTAAAGTCGTTGCCGAGGGTACGACTTATGTTGTGAATATCGAGGCATGCTAATATGCTTGTTCCTAAGCGCGCATTCGTGAAGTCACCACAATGATAAAGGCACCCTAATAAAAGAAAAGCAAATAACACTGAGCTACAATGACATCACATAAACGGTGACTATACACATGAAAGAAAACATCTCATTCTCCGTGTATTCGCTGAGTCTACGACACGAGGTTTAGGCCAGGACGTTTACACCACTCTCGAAGAAGAAGGAGCAGATTATTAGTACGTTAAAAAAGCCGAATCTGTGGTAGACATGGCGGAGGGTTTTTGTTATCTTTATGTTTATACCAACATCGTGGAATTACGAATGGGCGGAGATAGCGTCGTACCTCTTTTGTGGGTTGACCCTTAGAAGGCAAACACGGAGACATGGTATCAAAATGTTTCGCCAATTTGCAGTACGTTCCCATCTTACACAAATAAGTTACTACGATAGAAATCGATACAAGAGATGACACGGGGTGTCGCGTACCATTCGAACGTGGTAGAGTGACGATGACGCTTCACTTTCGACGACGCTAACCGTCATTTTTTGTAACATGAGTCGCAATAGGTGGAGGATTGTCCGTGTTTGTGGGGGCTAGAATGCAACGGGGACACGGCATGGGTAGTTTATTCAGTGGGTTTGTTCGAAATGCTATACCACTGATAAAGAGAAATTATAACAAATGTGACGTTTTATATCAACGTCATACCTGATCACCCAATCGGTTTCCCACATGTAAAATGTCCAGACTATGTGCGATTAAATCCAGGTTTTAGTTAGTTTGCCTGCGACTGGTCACGACACGGTAGACCTCCTTACAAGACAATCTTTGTTTGTTTATGTGCTGCACTTATTCGGGGAACTAACATTTCAAACTTAGAGCCCCACGTTAAAGCATATAAAATGTATCAAGGTGTTACAAACCATGCCCCACCTATAAAATAATTCCCCGGTTTTAAATTAAGTTCTCTCTATGACACTGACAAAAAATTGATATAAATATATATGTCTATGAATTATTTGATCATCTCAACGACTAGAACTTGGTAACGTTTCATTTACCAAGACGTTCAACATGTAAATTCCCGATACTTTAAATTTAATCATCTTCGAAGCATATGTTTCTTATATTCACGATCTTAAAACATACACTCGTTTTTTTAATGTATAAATTGTGACAAACCTTGGTATAACCAACGCTCCTTAAACATACACCAGCAATATTGCAAAGTGGAGGTGAAGAGAATTTCACGTTCACGAAATCGGTTTTGAAAAACTAGATGAATTGGGTATACACGTCGATGAAAATACCGGTTTTATCCGTTTAGGGCCACATATGGTTTTGTTATCTTATTTTGATACTTCAGACTTACCGTTAAATAGGCCAAAGGTCTACTGGTTGGCTCGTCACGACCTACTAAGTGTCAGCGTGACGTCCAGTGTGCCTGGATTTATGGAACAACACTTTTTTGTCAGTGAGGGTGATCCAAGCCAACTAGTTGACCGTTTTCTAAATTATCTTCAGAAATTAGCGACACCGCTTAGGATATTTTTAAAACGCGCTATAATTGTGTTTTTGATTTAACCAACAACTAAAATATATTAAACCACCACAGGCTAGATTATGTTAACCTTTCTTCGATGACATTTTAGCTGCCGAACAAGATTCGACACATTTACCTATAATCACTGAAGAACAAATTTCAAAATTAATTGGTAGTTTCACGATTTCTTCAAGAATTACCCGTCACTGGATTTAACTCGGGAAAATACGATTTGAACACCAATAAAAAATTCTTATTTGGTATATCAATACGTATGTCGTCCCTTTCCTACATACTATCAAGATACAGTTTCCTTATTATAAATTGCACCACATCGATATGTTTAAAGATGGTATTAGTGTTCAGGGTCTAACAATGAAATTTATGTTTGACACATTACCATGTGACATTTATTTTAATCGCTTTAATCAAGATGATTCCGATTTACATGTCATGTTAAAGAAGGGCATCTTAGGGGGCACCACATTTATATACCTCCGCCATCATGAAGTCGGCGTTACACGACTTCGACAATCCGAATTGGACGAATCAGTCCCCCCCCGCAGTTATATTGTCAGCTATGATGCAAACGCATTATACCTTTGGTCATTTTCACAAGACATGCCTACCGGATCTTATGAACGTCGTAGCCGGGAAAATAATACTAAACCAAAACAAACACGTCTTTATGGTAAAATGGCCCTTGAATGGTTAGCTCACGAGAAAGAAAACTAAGACGGCAAGAGAAACGTATTGGCCGTTGATGGATAGTGTGGCCAGAGTAAAAGAGCACTATTTATCAGTTTCAAACATGTTATTTTCACGGGCGTCCGTGTAAATTCGAGCACACCAATTCTGTCAACTGGAAGTCTATGGTCGATTTCCTGTCAGAAACTAAAAAGAAGACTACAAACTTGTGTATATACGCAGAAGTTGTGGAAATGTGGGATGGTCAGTGGAAAGACATTCGACAAATTCACATGTAAGAAATGTTCTAAATTCAAAATTTCCTCACCGTAACCTGAAGTGGGAAATGCCCCAAGATAACGATTTGCAAAATATAGTTGAAGGTCGCCTACTTGGCCTGGTAAATTGCGAAATTTTGATTCCCGAACATCTTAACGAATATTTTGATATTTTTGTGAAATCCAACCAGAGCTGGAACAAGTACATTTATTTTGTACTTGAGTAAAAGTACAAGTAACTTTGGAAAAAGCTACTCAAGTAAAAGTAAAAGTCCTTTTTGAAAAATGTACTTGAAGTACAAGTAAAAAGTAACCAAATGTACTTGAAGTAAATGCAAAAGTACTTCTCTAAAAACTTTTGATATGGTCACCCACTGCGAACAAACAAGTGAATTCAGTAGTGTGCAAAGCAAACACTTTATTGAACAGGACAGGATCCTCAGCAGGATACAATGACAGGCTGGCTCCTCAAACAAACTATACATACTATGCAAGACAGTGACAAAAGAAATAAAATAATGGTAATACCATATTCAGTAGTGAGTACAGTGAACACTAAATATTGTCTACGACCAGGCCTGGGGATCTATATGTGAGACAAAATATTGAAAACATGAACCAAGAATACATATATACAACATTTATAGGCCCTAACAATACTTAGTTTATTATTAAGATAAATCTGAGTAACCATTAGCAGTTTAAATTGCCACAGCGAAGGGAATGTTTTGGGGCGATAATGTGTGAATTTCGACGTGCGCTTATCACTAATGCAATTCGGGACGTTATTCAGGTCACTAATAGCTCGAACCTAAATCTAAGAACATGTTTTGTTCATATTAAATGCACTTGCACCTTTAGTACAAATAACGACGTGTTATGGTGTAATATATTTGCACAGCAAAAATGAGGCAAGAAGACCTTTTAGCTGCGTAGGTCTAACACTAATAATTTACCGACCACGTGTGTAAGGAAGGTTTGAAGGTGATCAACAGATCTGGCATATCGACACACACAACAAAAAGATCAACTTAACAGTAGCCCCGTGAACTGACTTAATCTCAAACATACTGGATAAGTAAGGCCATGGATGCTGCAAATGATCGTTTTCGGCTGATCCTTCTATGATAAATCTTTGAACGCGAATGACACCTGGTGATCATGCTTGGTAACGACAATGATAGGCCAATCAGAGAAGACTACCACTTGTTGCTCCGGCTGATATCTATTGATGGATATATGCTGGGGGAAACCAGTTCCGGGCTTCAGGCATTATCGTTCGTTACTAATATTTTTGGAGCTCCAAACTTTTAACGCATAAATAATGGATTCTTCGTTACAAGTAAAAGTACTCCTAAAAAAGTAGCTTCATATTTAGGTAGAAACAAATTCTTTTAGCCATTCCTTTGTTGAAATGGTACTTGAAAAACAGACTGTTCATATCTCAAGTTTTAGAATACAAACCTGTTAGCGTCTCAAGTCTTTCGCTGATGCCGTCTCGACCGCACGCCGCAAAGATAACATGCATCCGGACAAGGGCATCATTGGTGACACCATGAAACTGCTTGGGAATAGTGGATATGAAAAATGTGTAACTATTAAGGACCGCCACATAAACAAATTGTTTTTTCTTGTAAAACGGTGAGCCGGGGAATAAGAGTTACCATTTTGGCTATCTAGACCCAGTTACTCAATCCGTATATCAATTAACAATGAACTCGATATACGATAAAATACGATATCCCTCTTAAAATTGGTTTTAAGGTTTACCAGTATTCAAAATTTAGAATGTTTTTTATTATGATTTTATGGACTATTACATCGAAAGCCCTCTCATCGAAAATTGCGAGATGGATATGGATTCAGCGTATTTGAGTCTAACTTTGTCTTGTTAGACAAATATTTTGGTAGCGCTAAACGAAGAGTTCTTTACAAACAGGGCCCGACGGTTTCCTGCCGTTTGTTGCGACACCCACGCACACGATTATGTTACTTGTCGGATGGCAGGGAAAGAATGGTTGCCTTTGGAACCGTGTTTAGTTGCGCGTGCGCTTCACGACAAACGGACACCTGGCCTATACAAAGTCGAATACGAAGGTAGAGGTTTCATCGCGTTGTGTAGTAAAACATTTTGTTTTGGAGATACGCATAAATTCAACACCAAATGTCTTAATAATAGACACAACGAAAATGACAAAGAGGTGTTTTTGAAAGTATTTAAACCTCGAAGATTGGAGATTGGGCTTGGAAGCGTCCTACTGTTGAAAGTCCAAGTCACGCAGTTGCTCTGTTCAAAATTCACCAATTTTGGCGTGTCGAGATGGCAAACGGTAGGAGTCGAAACATTCCCCACGTCCGTCTTTTGCAGTGAACACATATACCTAATGCTGACCCGGTTTATGATTCGAATATGTTTTGCACGAAAGCCACCGGATAAGTAGTCATTGGAGCTGTGCGTAATCCGTACTTAGGTAGTACGCCTCGAACAATTGTCCCAGTGTGAGCATCTGCCGCAAGGAGGCGTTCTATCTGTGCCGTATCCATCAGTAATCATAGACGACGTTTCTGTTGCGGTCAATCTCAAAAACCGTCTCAAATTCAACATAAACGAAGGAGTTTATTGTCTGGTCAAGGGGCTGATTGAAATGCATTTCGACTCGTAGGTTTCCTTTATGTATCAAATTGAAATGGTGACCGTCGCAAAAATCTGGTTTAATATCAAACACAAACAGGGTTTATCCTTTGCCAAACTCATCCCGACTGATGTTGTTTCTTTCGTCTTGAAACATATTTCCTGTTCCAGCAAATATATTATTGTAACTTCTCGCGTAGGCACCATCGCCGAAATTTGGCTGGATTGGATTCGCCGGGATTTGCTGCCCATCGACGTACAATGCAAGAAATGTCAAGTTGTTGTGTTTTACGTGGAATGGATTCTTGTCGAATGCTCCGTTGTGAGCGTCGTTGTCTGCACAACAGAACAGAACAGAACAGAACAGAACTGAACAGAACAGAACAGAACAGAACAGAACAGAACAGAACAGAACAGAACAGAACAGAACAGAACAGAACAGAACAGAACAGAACAGAACAGAACAGAACAGAACAGAACAGAACAGAACAGAACAGAACAGAACAGAACAGAACAGAACAGAACAGACCAGACCAGACCAGAACAGAATAGAACACAACACAACACAACATAACATAACACAACACAACACAACACAACACAACACAACACAACACAACACTACTGTCTTGGGTAACACACTCAAATAAATGTTTTCGGCACCTCTAAACAGGTCCATTTCATTGTTGACTCCCTCACACGAAAATTGGTGGACAAAAGCCATGTTTAGCCGAGTATGTCGTCTCGATGCGTCTTTTGTTGTCTGCGTTTCTTGGCGATACTGGCTAGACTTCTCGTTGGCTTGCGCTTTATAGTGCGGGGAACGTTGCGTATACCCGGTAGTCCATCGGTATTCATTCATAACACCCTACTAAATATATCCTTTCCGTTCTTTTTGAGCCGTCTTTTTGCAGGTGACTTGTCCAGACAACACTTCACCCAAACCGGTCTTTAGCGTTCCTTTTCCCAAAGCAGGGGAGCCACTACGAGTCTGGTCTTTGTAGTATGACCTAATTTAAAATATCTTCTTTTGGTAATTTCTAAATATAAAAATCAAAATCATCACGGTTGATAACCAAGTGGGTCACATCCAGATATAGGCCAGACAAGTCATAAAAAGGATGAAAATAATAAAGTTCATTAGTCAAATTTATTTTAAAGGCAGTTTTCTGCCGGCTACATATATCCCATAATGTTGAATGCAATGAATTTAAATCAATTTTCGTCAAACTAAAATTCAATACGGTCTGGACGCGCCGCACTTGGTAAGTAGAGAGAATACTGCTCCAATATCACAAATAAAAAATAAAAAATTATCAGGTACAAAGTCCACCTCTGGTATTAAAAGAGGGTCTTCTTCCGGAGGTGACGGTGAAGGTGACCTAGGTGGTGACGGAGGTGGTGAAGGCGCGGAAGGTGATGCAGGTGAAGACGAAGACGCTGACGTCACGCCCGGTGACGGCTGCCGTTGGCGTTTTCGGGATTTCTACAATAAAATATGTTTTTTACAATAGGAGTTCATTGTACGATGTTGTCGTAGTCGATATGTTAGTATGTGCACTGAATAGATACGTGGTCCGAGATAATACCTAAAATCTTAAAACACTATTCACCGTAGTGCCTTTGGTCACCGACGACGGTATTGGTTGCAGAGGCGCCCCGGAGGTACCGGGGACAACAGGAGGAGCAGGAGGAGATATGCGTTCCTTTTCTTGACGCGGAAATAAAGACGAGATGACTTTTTAGCATGGTATACAAAACATATAGAGACGGGATTTGTAGCAGCACCTGAAAATAAATACAAGTCGAATTTTTAGTACGGTATATAAAACATAAAGAGACGGGCTTTGTAGCAGCGAATGAATATTTAAGCAATTTGATCAACTTACATTATTTTTTGAATATGAGCTTCCCGCTGTTTCTGTTTCGGTATCTTTCTGTGATAGTAGCCTTCGTTTACGTGGCGGCGCCAGTTAGTCTTTATCGTGAAGGTGCTACCGCACATGCAGCATGCAAAGTGCGGTAACACTCGGTGATGGTGTTGGGATTGGTGGTGGAGCCGCCGGCGTTGTCGCGGTGGCTGTCGGGACCGGCAAAGATGTCAGGTTGGCTGGGGGGTCCGCCGGCGATATCGCGGTAGCTATCGGAGCCTGCAGAAGTGTCGGGCTGTCTTTTGCGGCTGGCTGCCTCTTAGGGGGCAAGGACTCATTGATTAATTTTTACAAGAATAGGGAAGGTGGTCTCGCGGGCGGTAGTGCCGCCTCACCGGCGTCAACGTCAGCGACGAGAGGTTGAGCAGGCAGAGTCCGACGGGCGACTTTTTAAACGTATGAAGGATTGTTATTACACGTCGTTTTTTCATAAGTACCTTAATCCTACATAATTATGCCTATAAAATTTAGAAATGGAAATAATAGTAATAAACACTGACCATGCAAGTCTCATAAAAATAAATTTCATGAAGCCCGATTGCTGCCTCTGCATATGAAAATCCAAAACGAGTGTAGTTTGCCATGACGACGACCTATGACGAACGACGATCCGGCTGGAAGAACGCCGGCCTTATATAGTAGATCACGGTCACGCGAGCGTGCCAAAAGGTCACGTGGGCGTGCAGAATAAGCATAGACCTCAGAGTAAAACATACACGCGCGGACGGCAGAGTATAACGTACGCGCACGTTTTGCAGAGTAGAAACTACACGCGCGGAATGCAGAGTAGATATAGTCTCATGAAAAAGCACATAATTGAACATGCGCAATTAACTGTTTAACGATATGAATTATTAAGGTTTGTCGTTCACCACATGAGAAACACGAATTTAAGGTTTTTGACACATTATCCTTCAGCTGGCGTTACTTGACCTACTTATGTCTTTCAAAACCTATTTCCAGTGGACCCATTTGACCTTGAGATTGACCTTTTGACCTATTTATGGATGTATTTGACATATTTTATAGTTGAAAAATAAGAGGAATGAATTTAAGCAGTATATCTTAATCGTTTTCCCGCCAGAAGGCGAAAAAACGGTTAAGCACACCGATCAATCTTCCCGTACAATGATATGTGCTTAAATTACTACTCTTGTACTTCGAAATTAGTATATTTATGAATATGCAATTTGAATTAAAACAAGCACATTAATTTATTTATTTAAAATAAAAAGGTTAACTGAGATGATATTGAGCATATCGGATGCATTTGCGACCGATAATTGTTTTAGTTTTTGTCATTGCAACTGTACAGGTAATGCGGTAGATAACGTTTGGGACTGTCCCAGGCTGACAATAATTACGACGTGGTTGTATTACTGAGGTGACCGTATAGCGAGAAGCGAGGTTGTACTGTACGTATATATATATATATATATATATATATATATATATATATATATATATATATATATGTATATATATATGTATATATATATATATATATATATATATATATATATATAAGCCTATGTATATAATGTATATAATATATATATATATAGTGATACAAACATATACATGTGCTTTACACTCGTAACGTATGTAACTCACATCAACCAATCGATGGAGAGAATCATATTCATTTCGTCTATTGGCAGACCTAATGAGGCCAACACGAGAAACATAGTGACCGTTGCTGGTCCGGGCACGCTGGTCACACCAATACTGGCCAGTACGGCGATCACACTGAAACGCACAGGAACACACAGTTCAACTCCACGGTCACGTATGCTCATGACAGCAAGAAGCAGACAGACAGGCAGACAGACAGACAGACAGACAGAAAGACAGACAGACAGACAGACAGGC